>JADRCH010000040.1:4496021-4555575 GCA_019843965.1 Rhynchomys soricoides
TTTCTTTCTTTCTTTCTTTCTTTCTTTCTTTCTTTCTTTCTTTCTTTTGTGAGTCTTTCAACAGACAGAACTGGTGCCCAAAAGTTATTACTTCTGCAATGCAAGGAAGTGTTAACCACACTGGGAAAGCTTGGTTCCCCCTGGATATGAGGCAGCTACCTTTTGGCAAGACATAGCTATTTTGCCCACAGAATAATGTAGGCAAATCTCTATGTGGCTACCTGACTGTGTGTGCCTGTTTCTGTCTCAAACATACTGTATCCATCAGGTTTCTCTAGAGGGATAGAACTTACAGAAAAAAATTAATGGATATGATATTATTAGAATGACTTGTAGACTGTGGTACAGCTAATCCAACAATGACTGACTATGAACGGGAAGCCCAACAATCCAGTAGTAATTCAATTCATGAGGCTGGATGTCTCTGCTGGCCTTCATTATATGCTAGAAGCCTGACTAAGTAGGTGGTAATGCCAGTTGGGGAATGGACTTACGAGTGAAGGCAAACAGGCCAAGAGAGAGGCTTCCTTCTCCCATGTCCTTATATAGGCTTCCAGCAGAATGTGTGGCCCAGATTGAAGGTGGATCTTCCCGATTCAAGTAATTTAATTAAGCAAAAATCCCTCAAAGATGTGCCCAGCCATTTTGAGGTTTTGGTTAATTGCATGTGTAGTCAAGTTGACAACCAAAATAGCCGTCACACTCACACACAGAGAGACAGAGCTTTCTTCTGCTCTTTTACACTCACAGCTTGACTTCTATCTACCCCACTCAGTTTTTCTGAGCTTTCACTCCTGGAAGCTCCTGCTCTGGGGCCACCCAAAGTGTTGGATTAAAGTGGCAGTGTGGAGTGAAGTTCCAAGTCCACCCCAGGGGCTCGGGCCTCTGGGAGGGGCAGAACTCAGGCAGTTTGACCGACCTCACCCCAAGGTACTCACCCCATGGCACTGCCAGGCAGGTGTTGGGCTGTGAGAAGCTGCTGTGGAACACTGCCCAGGTTGGCGGCTTGTCGCAGGCTAGCTCACTTGGGTAGAAGCCATGGTTGGGAGTGCTGGGAGGCCTTCTGCGGGAAACTAGACTCGGCTCTTTAAACGATGGCCTGTTCCATTGTTCTCCACGGTAGATCCCAATGAAGAGAGACAGTCCAGGGTTTCATGGCATTTATTGTCATGGCAGAGAGTAGCATGAGTGAATCTGTACCTCTTGACCTCAGAGAGGGGCGAGGTTGAAATAGTGGCTGGGGAGGGGAGTGGCTAAACCTCTAGGAGCCTCATCAACAAGGGGATGTTTTGAGGCTACATGACCAAACCTCTACCTGTGGAGGGGTTTGAGGTTACAGGTAGTCACAGACCTATGGAGAGCTGCAGCCTCGAGTCAGGAGTCTGGTTTTTAGGAACATGGCAAATGCCTACTATCCCTTGTGCGGTTGTCCCCTGCTGGGGACCCCCTACTAGGGACCCCCTACTGGGTTCTCGTGGGGGGGGTGTTAAACCTTAGCTCAACCAAAAACCAGGCTGCCTTTCACAGTCCCATACCAAAGGAGAAGCTTTCTGGGTACAGAAGCCCATGTCAGCACTGCTGAAGAGGAGAACCTGTGCAAAACAAACCTCAGAAGATGAGATTTTCTTCCAGTGACTAGCCAAGGGCCCACTAGCTTCCAAGAGCAAAGACTACAGGGCTACCACCTCCTGACGTTTTTCTGCTCTGTTAGATATACGTACTTTTAATAGGAGGTGTCTTCTACAGTTCTCAAGGTTCTCTCCCTTGGTAGGAAAGCCTTTATGTACTTATGTGTTGACTGGCATAGAAAATAAAGTTTCCTCCTGTCCAAAATAAGAGCCTTGTGAGTTGCTTGCCTGCCTGTGTACCTTCGTGTGTGTGTGTGTGTGTGTGTGTGTGTGTGTGCTTGCGTGTGAGGCAGTCTGTTTATTGGTCAGTGTCTTACCTCTGCTTTAGGCTCTTCAGCCCATGTTTCATTTTCTTGGCATTTTTAAAATTATTACTATTTTCTCCTTCTTTTCCTCACCCCTGAAACAGCTGCTCCTGTCATCATGTCTGGGCATCACCTCAGGCTATTGTCTGTCCAAGGCTCTCCTTCTCCTGCTGCCTCACCACACGTGCCAAACACTTCCCTGTTTGTCTTATCCCACATCTTTTCTGATAATCTGGCCCAGATTTCTACCTGTGGAGAATGTTCCACTTTGACACTTTGAAACCATAACATTTAAACTAAGTCACTCATTTTTCTCACAGCTCAATTTCTCCTCCAGCTGCCCTTTCACGGACATTACACTCAAAATCATGGCACCAGCTGGCTCCTCTCTCCTTGTAGCTCAGGATTAAAAGAAGTCAGCCCCTGGTCCCTTCTTGTCAAACCTTGGCTCTCACATGGTCCCTTCCACTTACTCCATGGCCACCATAAGAAGGGGTCACTCAGCACTGGCTTCATCCAAGGACTTGTTAAAAAATGCAAAATCTCAGACCCTACCTCAGGGACCTGCGGGAACAAAAACTGTATTGTAATAAGATTCATAGGTAATTCACGCGCAGTGCACAAATGTTCAGAATCTCAGAATGGAGTAGTGTCATATGCAGGTTTTCCTAACTGCTGCAGCAGTAACGAGTTAGTCCATGGCTAATCCATGACTATGGCAGAGCTGCGTTTTGAATGTAGATGTTCTTACTCATTACATCAGCAAAGTGTAGGGCTGAGGGTGGAAGCAAGTCCCCAACCTGTGTGGAAAGTGCATTACGTGAGGCTTTCTTTTGAGCCTTTGAGATGTCATTCTGCCGTCCTCCCCTTCCCTCCGTACTGTGGTGCAAACCTCCATGCCAACGGCTTTAAGTATAATCTTTGTGTCAGTTGGAAACACAGCTTACAGACTACCCTCACATTTTTATGTTTTTCAAAAATGTTTTTTACAAGCCACGCTGATGGATAAAGGTATTACGTTCTCTATAAACAAGTATAAGCATAACCTTAGCCACAAATTCCCAATTATGGCTTTTTAAAACCTAGCTGCTGATCATGATTAAGCTACCGAGCCCTTTCAAACTATAGTACCTACATATATAAACTTAGATTGCCCGCATGCCCATCTTGAAAAGTAGGTATTAGCATCCCAGTTTTACAGATTAGGTAACTGAGGCTCTAAGCAATAAATTAAGCAGCTCGATAACTCATAGATTCATGTCTGGATTGGGCAGATACCAAAGCTGTGCTTCCTAACTTGCTTCCCCAGTCATTATAAAGAACGATGAAGGAAATAGGATCCCTTGTGGGAATCCCTGCCAATTAAACTACTTATGACTCCTTGTGATTGGTTTCAAGTAGATTAAGCCTGCCTAGGTGAAGGTTTGTTGTTGTTGTGTTGTTGTTGTTTACTGTGGATGGCTATAAATGAGACCTTGGCTCATACAGAGTTCACTTAGATGCCTGGAAAAAAGAAGGGAAAGAAAGAGTTAACATATGAACTGTTTATGGATGCAGGGGGATGGCTCGGAGCAGCAGCTCAGCCAAGGTTGACAAAAAATGCTCTGATGAAAGTGTCATCTGCAGTTCAGCTGCGGTCCCGGAA
Source organism: Rhynchomys soricoides (assembly GCA_019843965.1). Taxonomy (NCBI): domain Eukaryota; kingdom Metazoa; phylum Chordata; class Mammalia; order Rodentia; family Muridae; genus Rhynchomys; species Rhynchomys soricoides. The sequence goes on from JADRCH010000040.1 coordinate 4,499,600, forward strand.
GCATAGAGATGCTTGCATATGGGAGCCACAAATACCAAAGGGCCTGCTAACATATAAAGAAGTCAGAGGAACCTTTTGAGGAATTTACTGCTCAGCTGCCAGAAGCAATAGAAAGAATGGTCCCTAGCTCCCAGTCAAGCAATATCGTTTTTTAAAACAACTGGCCTTTCAGAATGCTACACCCACTTGTCAGTCTCTTCTAAGGACATTTTAAAAATCTGGAAATATTTCTGACTTTATTAAAGCTTATGCTAAGGTTGCTTCCTCATATCTTCAAGGTGTGGCCATTGCAGCAGCCTTACAAAGTCAGACCACTACTCAGTGTCTTACAAATCAAAGAAAGAAAAATTTTAATCAGGTAGGCATGGCCCACAAATGCTATTCATGTGACAAGCCTGGACATTTCAGCAAACAGTATCCCAGGAGAGCAAGGCTGTGGGCTGTCTCTCCAGGGAGCTCACTTGCCCACTGTGGCTCTTCCTGCATGGCATCTGCCATCTAACCACTGAGCATCACTTCCATCCCTGTTCCTCATGAGACAACTCACCCTTCATGGTGTCCTGTTTTCTGTTGGCAGGAAGTGTATGTTGGAAAAGAAACAATGTGCACAGTGGATGGCCTTCACTTCAACAGCACATACAATGCTCGAGTTAAGGCCTTCAACAAAACAGGAGTCAGCCCCTACAGCAAGACCCTGGTCCTCCAGACGTCTGAGGGTAAGGCCCTTCAGCAGTATCCCTCAGAGCGGGAACTACGTGGCGTCTAACATGGCTGGCAGCCCGGAGGTAACCCCATCAGTACCTCCCTCAAGTTTTTCCATGACTTGCACTGTCTCTGGCCCCAGAGCCTCTGTGTCCCTCTCCCGCCTTTAGAAGGCCCATGAGATGTGGATGTGAGCAAAGCAGAGACCCCACATCAGCAGTTCCAATGGCTTCCTTTGCTAACACTCTAAGCTACAGTGGAAGAAGCTGAACATGCAAGCCTGAATGTGCCCCCGGTGTCTAAGATGGAGGTTCTTAGGCTCTAGAGCAGGCTCCCTTCTCCACCAAGACACACCAGTGGCCACTTTTGCCCACATGATTCTCCATGTCTCTGTAGCTCTTGCTTGCTCCCAACGGGGCTGGAATTTAGATTCTTTCCAGCTGTAGATCTGTATGACTTGAACATGTTTCCGGTGGGTGTGGGGTGCTAGAGCCTGTTAATCACTTCTGGCTTAACCAGCTGGGACTACTTCCTTTCCTACCCAAAGCCCAGGCCATCAGCACCAGGACTGAGATTTCCTGTGGGCACCAAAGAGGACAAGACCAGCAGCTCTGCTTTACCTCGCCATGTGGGTCTTTGCCAGTCCCTCTAGGGGTGGTTAGGCTGTCTAGTGCCATTGTACAATATTGTCTCTCTAGAGAACGTATGGTTCTTGGCTGTACTTTAAATAATCTGGTCATTGGAGACAATCTGTCTAGAAGAAGGTTTGCATCTGAAGGCCTGGTATAACCTCTGAGGCATTAATGTTTTTTTATTTTACAAGCAGCGGGAGCCCATGAGACAAAACCTATGAAGGGTATGTGTGGCTGGTGCCAAAGCATTTTGAGACTTTTGGGTGTTGTTTTACTCGTGGATTAAATCATCTCCTACCCCACTGACGTTCGCCACAACCAATCTCTGATGTTGTCTTTGTTCAAATTCAAGATGTTAGCTAAAAGAACCGTGGCGGCTTCTCCTACCTTTCGCAAACCTCAGCATGTGTCAGTCACCCCTAACATGCTTCACATGGTTCAAAACAAGCACAACTCTGAATCCCACAGCGAGGGCAAAAGACCCATAGCTGTGGCAGCAATGCTTTGGGGGAGTGGTCTTAAGTCTAAGTGAAGCGATTCAAAGAAGAGGTGTGTTAAGAATGAAACACTCACATGACCTGCATCCACAGAGAGACCACAGTGGCGCTGCCTCTAGCTCTTACCATTTTAGCCCCAGACTTAACATTTTAGCGCCTTCTTTCTGGGATGACCTACCAGCTTGAGAGCTGTTGTCTCATTTCCTGAACTACCATACTAAATGCTAAGGGCCGCCAAGAGTTCTTTCTAAAAGCACTGCAGAAGGCGGGGGATGGTGCTGGCCACATTGCCCCAGTGCACTGAAGGTGGTTTGGTGAGATGAAAGGTGCTTAGCAGCAGGGCAGGCGGAAGCCACTGCAACAGTGTTGCTGATATCTGTCAACAGATCTGTATGGAAACTGTTTCTCTTCGAACTAGATTATAGAACGCTGATTATTATGCTCAAATCAGCTACTAACAACCTGAGCACTTCTGTCTGTCCTTTCACCCCACAGGAAGGTGACATTTCTTAGTCTCTTTTCAATGTTCACGAGATACCGGTGTCTATTATTAGTTAAAGGATGTGGACCTGCGATCCCCGGTACCACAATTACAGAATTGGGGGTCATTTTCTAAGTGAAACTAATGGACCATGTTCTCCACGAACAAAGAAACTGTATTGTAGAAACCCATTCCTCCATGAATTTGATATCATATATATTATGTGCATATAAGGTATGTATGTGACTATGAGTCACCCCGACCATCATGTAGAGATATCAGTGTTGTCTGTTACTGCCCAGAAGTGATTCGCTCATGATGAAATAAAGTTCACACACATTCTTTCTCCTCACACGTTGGTTCGTTCTATTTGTTCTCCCTCATTTAAGTAGTGACACAAGATTTAGGAAGTGAGGGGACACATAGCAAATTGTCATTTCAAAGGAGACTTGATCAATCTGTTACCATGGAGAAAGCCTGTCTCATTACATCCTTTTCGGTTTCCTAAAAGTCAATGTGAAGATGGCGGATAGAGATCTGAGAAGTCTGTTGCACTTACTCTTTCTGCAGTTTCTGGAACGTTCACTTTGAAGTTTCTTGTTTGGGTTGTTTTGCTGGGGTGGGCGGGTGGTTTGCTCTAGCTCTTGTTTTGTGACAGTCTTTCACATTCTCCTTAGCAAGACTCAAAGTCTTTCCAAACTTCAGAACAACAGGTCCGTATCTCAGAAGGGCACATTCCATACGTGACAGCAAGTCCAAGTTAATGGCATACATGAAGTACATGTTTAAATCACTTGTCACTAATACTCTGTCACAAAACCCAGAGGTGACATTACACAGGGAGGGATCAAATGTGTGCATTGTTGTGAATTCTGATCATTTCTGTCTGTCTGTCTATCAAAGAGTGTTTGATAAATGGGTATGGTGATACACAGTGGGCAGAAAGTGTAGAACCCCCCCCCCCCCCGTTCCCTTGCTGGGTGGAGCTTACAGGCGAGTAAGGGAGATAGGTCTTAAAGAAACATACACATAGCTACAAAGGAAAGACAACATATACATAAGAAAATTGGTCCCAAAATACACAATAATTTAAGCCAATGGAAAATGCGGTGTTATGTAGGTTCAAGTTAAGTTACTCCACTGAATGCAGGTTTCTGGGGATGTGTCCAGGATGGACACATGAATGAGGCCAGTCTCAGATCTCAACCAACCTGACTTAAGAAGAAATATAAGCAATTATGAATTTTAGTGAAATGACTCTGACTGGGTAACTCAGCAGGGAAAGGGGCTTGCCCTCAAGTCTTGAGTACCTAAATTCAATCCTCGGGACCCATATGTAGGAAAGAACCAACTCCAGAAAATTGTCCACTGTCCACACAGACATGTCAGTGGCTCCCCCACACCATACACAAGTAATTGAATAAGTAAATAAATAAAAGGTAAAATTTGTGAAGTATTTTAATGACATGTTAAAATAAGGCGTATACACTTGGTTGTTTATGTCTGCTCTTGTTTTTTAATTAACTCATCAAATAACTCTCCTGACTATGCACTGTCTTAGAAACCATCTGCAAAGAGTCCTCAAGCCATTATGTAATGAGGCCTCTTTAACACACCCTGTGCTGAGGCTCATTCTGTGTGACAGACTGTATCCCTACCAAAAATACTCAGGCAAAAGCTGAGAGCTGATGAGGAACTCGCTGTTTATTTTCCTGTGATTTCCCTCTGCCTGCCTGAGCCAACAGTACCTTCTGCTTGTCAGTCATAATCTGGAGAGACTGAAGTGCAGTGCAGGTGATACCCCTGGAGCTTGTGAACTCGCTGTAAGGAAGGGGTTCCTGGGACTCTACTCTGCTGAGACTCTCAAGGCTTGGGAGCTCTGTAGTGTTCATACCTGACAGTCTTCCAGAGGAGGTGTGCTGCCCCTTGAACAAAGTATAGGATTAAGACCTCTACACAAAACCTACTCTTTATCTCTAGTCTCTGTGGAAGGTTCATCTGGGCAGGTTCGTGGGCATAGAGCTACTTCTGGGCATTTTTGAGGTCCTTGACCTGTGTGTCCAAATTGCTTTCCAGATAGACTGTGTACCAAGAGCATGTGGATCATTCCAGATTAGTGTATCACCGTAATTCCTCTACCTTAAGGTTTAATTTAAAATAATAGGTAGTCACTTCTAAAAATAAAAATGTTTCTAAAAGAATTTGGCCATATGTGTTCATAGAATTGCTACCATGATTGTTCTATACCTAATAACCACATGAAATAAGTTACAACACATTGCAGGGCAGGGGCGGGGGGAACACAAGATCTAAGGATGTGGGGAAGATTTCCCAGACAAGATGTAGTGGGAGAGAAATCCAAGCAGACATAATTGTGATGCATGAGACAAAATCTTCTAAAATCTACTTTGACAGCAACAGTAAACTTGATCATTCCAAAGCTCCAACTAGCTGAGCATCTTGGTCATGCCAGAAACCAACTTGGCCCCATATTCACAAAGATGGCACACAGTAGAGCTCTCTCCTTTAATTTGGGGGCCTCACTGCTCTTTTGCACACTCCCTGGCAGCTTGCTGAGATCTGAGTGTGGCACCGCTCTTTAAGTGGTCTGCCCTTCAGTCTAGGACGACATCTTGAAACCATGAAGAAGAATGGCCTGTGGTTAGCATGGAGGAAAGATACAAAGTCCAGGCTCATTGGTTCCTAGGTACCCAGTCTGCATGAACTCATGGACTCATTGCCCCCAGCCACTCTATGACCCCAACAGCCACATTAGAGAAAAGTCTAGGAGCCAGACGTGGTAGCCCAAACTTGTAATTCTAGTTAGAGAAAGACAGAAGACTCAAGGGATAAGGGATACGGATCTTCTTTGGCCACAGGGTGAGTTAAGTGAGTCTGTGCTACATGAAATCATATATATATAAAGAGATGGGCAGTTGTTGTCAGAGAAGTTGAGGCTGTTGAGGACATTGAGCAAGGAGGAAGCTAACCAGAAGAAATGAAAAAGGCACACCCCCACTAAATCCGGAGTGCCCTCTATGAAATTTTTATTTTTAAAAATATATAGTTCGTTTTGGAAAGATTTCCATCCAAAGCATTTAAAAGTCAGCATGTTCCTCAAAGTCCCCAGTGGATTTCAAGCATATTTCAGAAGGCTTTGTAGAATCACACCATGAAGTAAATACAAACAAACCAACCAGAATCCTTCATCTTAGACTTTACATCATTTTATGCCAAGCTGCTGAGAACTTCCTTCATTGTCCATCAAAAAAAAAAAAAAAAAACAAACAAAAACAAAAAAAAAAAAAACTCCATGAAGAATGACAGATACCTGACGGCCAGACTATATTTTGGGGATAGTAAAATATAATAGAGAAATCATATAAAAACTATTCATCTTGGGGCCAGGAGGTGGTTTAGTTGGTTAATCACACATTGAACAAGCATAAAGACCTTGATTAGGTTCCCAGAACCCACATAAAGAACTGGGCAAAGTGTCACATGCCTGTAAAGCATGACATAGGAAGGCAGGAATGAGGATCCCTCAAGCCTGCTGGCTAGCCAGCTAAGCCCATTAATGATATTCAGGTTCATTGAGAGACTTTGTCTGAAAATATAAATGACATGCACACCTCTGGCTTCCACATGTGCATGCATGTACTCATACACACACACATTTGTTGTGTTTTACTATAAATTTATACATTGAAATATATTTTCCACCCCATAGCAGTTAAACAGACTACACTACATCTCTGTGCCTGCCACTGACGTCTACATCCCACGCATGCACATGCGCATGCTCTCTCTCTCTCTCTCTCTCTCTCTCTCTCACACACACACACACACACACACACACACGGATCCTGCTTTACTGAGGCAGCAGACCTAATATATTATTAGTCTTCTACTGTTGTGATGAGTGGCCATAAAATTAATGATGTAAAACAGCTCACATGATCCTTTTACACTTCTTAAGATCAGAATCCTACTGGGCTAAGAGTGAGGCATCAACAGGACTGGGTTCCTTTAGGACAGTCTAGAAAAGCATCTATTTTCTTGTCATTTCCAGCTTCCAGCACCCACCTTCCTTTCTTGGCTCAAGGCGTTTCCCTCTGTCTTAAGATCTAGCAGCACTCTCTAACCTCCTTCTGGCTCTGCCTGCCTTCCTTATGTAAGATCCCTTGTGATAACCATGGGCCCACGCGGGCAGCCCAAGATAGTCTCCACATATCAAGAATCTTAACGGAATAGCTGCAGAGTCCCTTTCCCTCTGAAGGGTAATCCATTCAGAGGTTTCTGGGGACTCAGATGTGGGTGTTTTTGGATGGACCACTAATCCAGCTACTGCACCATGTGAGGAAATGGTTATCCCTACATTTAGGGCAACTGAGCTCTGAGAGGTGAAGTGATACCTCAGACCCAGTTCTTTTAGGCATGATGGCACAGCACACTGTAGCACTGATGTTAGAAAAGTGTCATTTGCCTTTGCCTCTGGAAAGAGAAGGAAATCTACCCTGAGTCTGCCTGGTGTGTAAACACATCCTTTCAATGTGAAGCAGCTTGTAATGTTGCCTTGTCTAGTCCCCTAGCCAGAAATAGGATGCTGATGTTTCCAGAGTCATGAATGACTTTTTGTCAAAACGAATATAGCCGCTTTGCTTTAAGAAGATGTAGAAGTGGCTTCATTTCCAGCACATCTAAACCCTGCAGCCAGGTATCTCTGTATATCCTCCAGCCCCCATCCCAGGCAAGTACTTAGCCTAGAGCAGTGGTTCTCGACCAGCCTAATGCTGTGACCCTTTAATACAGTTCTTCATGTTGTGGTGACCGCAACCACAAAATTATTTCACTACTACTTCATAACTGTAATTTTGCTACTGTTATGAATCACAATGTAAAGATTTGGTAGGCAGGACATCTGATATGCCCCCAAAGGAGTCACAACCTACAGGTTGAGACCCCTTAGCCTAAGGAGTCCCTTCTCCCCAGTGTTACTATGGATGTTCTGGGTAGGAAGTGATAGTCACTGCCTGGCAAAGAGAAAGAATGTCAGAGATCTATGAGATTCTCCAAAGCTCCTACAGATGAGGTCTGGAGCTTGAAGCCAGCATAGACTGAAACCATCAAGAACCATTGATTAATAGAAGCTTTTCAGCCCTCCAGATCTCATCTTAGGAAGGCAAGTAGAGAGAAAGAAACAAGGGGTATGAGAGAGCCATGTTTTACCCATGGCTGTGCAGTCTATCCAGCATTTCCACCAACTGTGGTCCCTGGACATCAAGGAAAAGAGTGCTCTCAAGAATCCTTGATGGAATGTCCACAGTAGCCTTCCTCCCAGAATCTACCTGAGCGGACATTCAGCCTCATGCTGTCCTTGTCAAGGTAGTAGCTTTCCCACACAGCAAAGGAAACCACCCTGAAATACTTAGTAGTAATTAAGTAGGCTGTGACTCCTTTGGGGCCATATCAGATTTCCTGCCTATCAAATCTTTACATTATGATTCATAACAGTAGCAAAATTACAGTTATGAAGAATCTGCCTCCATCCATCTGAACACCAAATGGTCTCAGGTCCACATGTCTAGAATCCCTTTATAAATATAATTTAGATGAGCCTAAGGATTTTTTTTTTAAAAACCCTGGTGTACTGAGATTCCCCCATCCCATGGAAGCTGTAAGGAAGAGATCCTTCAGGTGAACGGTGTCAAGGGACACTATAGACACCTACTCCTGTGGCCAGCGCCCCAAGGGATATCAGCACGTTTGCCTTTCAGTTCCTTATCACTGCCCTCCAGTGAACAACCCTATTTACAGACTAAAAGGTTCATCCTCAATACAGTACAGGGTCTGTGGTTGGAGCTACATCATCCCCTTGATCCTAGATGACCTCTTATGTCATTAGAAGACACTCTGTGACCCATGGCATGAACTTTGCCTTCTTGTACACTTCTAAGACAATTTTTAAAAAAAATCAAAAACACAACACAATGAAAGCAGCTTTGTCATTCTCCGTTTCTCCACCAGGAACTGATCTTGCCACTCTGTCTCCAGTCCCGCCACGGCTGAGCATGTGACCTAGATGTGTTCCTGCCTTTCTAGGCTTCGGTTGTTTTATATGTAAAACCTACAATCCGTGCTTCTGTGCTCTTAGTCTTCAATATGGCTGGAAGCATTGTTACTATATATTGAATGCAGGTCAGATGCCAGGCCTACATACCTCCTTCAAAGTCTTGGTGGGTCTAAATGTTATGTCTATAATACTAAATATTCAGCACTAAATTAAATATCTGGGAAACTATTATATATGGAAAAACGGGTGTCCTGTGAATTTGTTTTTTCCATGCCTCTGCTTTGTTTTGCCTGGTTCAGAGCTGGGTGCCTCTGTTTTGTTTTGCCTGGCTCAGAACATCCCAGCCTTTCCAAAAAACTAACTTAATTAGAACATTCAATACTGGGACAAAATCCTCCAGGTAGATAAATCATACTTGACCAAATTTGGATTAATTTTGCCACATAGAAAGAAAGATAAGGATTAATTTCAGAGCCCAGAGAAGAAAATTATTTTTCCCTTTAATTTTGATATGTGGCATCTCAAGAAATATCCTAAAATTTTTTGTGAGACTAAATTGGACCTACAGGCCTCTCTGTGGATTTAGAGAAATGTGCTGTTCAGTCCTTTGGGAGTGTGTATATCTAATTAAAGTGTGAGAACTATCAGGCCTCCTGATGAGAGTTGCTTACAAATAATTCCATGTTGTTCTTCTAAATTAGAATAAAAGATTGGGCAAGGAAGGGAGCAGTCATCCTCAGGATACCAGGAGCTGGTTCATTCTTTTTAGAGGGGGTTTTCAAAACAGATTCGTTTCTTACCCCTCGTCAGCAATTACCGCCACTCTTAAGAAAGGTTAAGATGCCACCTTTTGTTATAAATTACACACCCGCTGGACATAATTGTGACTTCACCTGCCTGCTTGGGAAAACAGTTTGAGAAAATAGCTTCCTTCTCAGTGCTCTTCCTTGTCTGATTTTAAATCTTCCCAACGAGAGCAGAGCATTTCACAGCTAGCTCACACTGCAGCAGAGCTCAGCCTTATGATGCTTCAGCAGCTCCCTGTGGCATCTCTTGTTTGCTGTGCTCTGAAAATGCATTTCTCCTCCTTAGACTGTAGCCCAGTGGCTGCTCAGTTTCAAAGCTGTGCTTGCCAGACAGGAAGACACCCAGGACTTCCCCCAGGACACAGAGGAAGATGAATTAGTGAGCAGCATTGAATAAGAAGCTTCACTCTTCCCCTTTGAGTCCCCAAAGTAGCACATTAAAGCCTGGAATGTATCAGGCTGGAGAGATGGCCTGGTGCTTAAGAGCACTTGCTGCCCTTTTGAAGGACCCCAGTTTGGTTCTGAGAACCCATTTTAGGCTGCTCACAATGACCTGTAACTCTGGTTTCATGGGATCCAAGTACCCTTTTCTAGCCTCTGTGGGCATTTTCACAAGTGGTATACACACAAACACTTTTTTAAAATGGAATAATTTACACATACAAATTATTCCACATCTTCTAATACTTAAGAAATCATTAATACTCAGTTCGTGTTAGAATAAAAAATGCCACCCCCAGAAGCATAAAATTTATTAATAATAATTGACACGTTTTCTCTTGATTATTTTCTTATAGTCAGTTCCCCTGCCAGCTTCATGCTTCTCAACTACTAAATTCTAATGCAGTGCCTAGCACATGATTTCTATTCAGTATGTGTCAAACAATGAGAAAATAAAAGAGATAGATACAAATAGAGCCCACCTGGATCTTTTCTTCTTGGTCCCAGGAGTCAGTGAAGAGCAGATGTGGTCCCCAGTAGATCTGTGTTTTGATAAATCTTGATTACTTCCTTAGAGCAAAGCCTCTTTCCATTAGCTGAGACTCCATTGCAGAACCCAGTGGGAAGGGAAAGAAGCCTAGGGACGAATAAGAGGAAACCATCAGTCCTGACAGAGCTGATGGGCACTGGGAAGGGCCACACTTGCATTGGGATGCAGTTCTCATCCTGGATTTTACCAATATAAGTAGGTGGGGCTGAGGAGATGGCTCAGCCAGTAAAGTGCTTACCTGATTCGATCTTGAACCCAAGTTTAAAGAGGTAAAAAAAATAAAAAATAAAAAAAAAGCTTGGTGACAGTGCATGTAATTCCAGCACTGAGGAGAGAGACAGGACAGATAGAGCTCTCTCAGGCTGACTAGAATAGACTAATGGGCAAACTCCAAGTCAATGAGAGACCTTGTTTCAAAATACAAGGTGGATAGTGCCTGAGAAGTGTGCATAGCTGCCTTCCTGCCTGCACACGCACACACATAAATATGTACGTATACTGCCTCCCCCCAAGTGAGTACAATTTCCACCTTCAGCCATGTGGACAGTGTTCTGCTCGTCTTTCCCACTAAGCTGCTCTTACTCTGTAAAGTTCAGCCAGACAATAGACGCCCATGGTGAGATAGTAGCAATGTCCTAAGATGCCCCCTGTCTTTCTCTAGCAGTTGTCAGATAAATACGGAGATCATGACCACAAATGTTAGCTTCCTATCCTGTCTTCCAGAAAACAAAATAAAAGCCTCATTCTTGCTTGACTTGACAATAGCTAATGGCCAAGGAGCCTTCTCTGAAGGCCACTGAGACTAACAGTTTTGTCTGACAGAGAAGGTGAGGGCGTGGGATATGCTATCTTCCTGCATCCCACAGTAAAACACGGAATACACACTGGGGTAGCTGTATTTGTGTTCAATGTGAATTAAAGATGCTTTGGCTAAACCAGGAGATGATAACACTGTTCTCCATCTCTGCATGAACTTGTCCAGAGGAACATGACCAAAAAGACAATCCATATGTTAAAAAGTGGTTATAAAGATCAATTTAGCTCAGAGTTGGAACAATTTAATGGGGTTTGATAACTGACATCAAATACTTGCAGGACTAATGATCTGTTTCATTTGACCCTGGATAGTACCTGGTGAGAGGAACCCAAAATGAGTTATAGCCATGCCATAAAATCAATAACTCCAAACACAAGGTGCTGGCTGGAAATTCATCTTCCGGGGGACTTCATAGGAAGCTTGATGGTCCCTCCTCACACGTTTCTAAGTATCTAACCACCAAGACTACTACAGTGTAAAATCATTATAAACAGTCTAAATGCCCTGTAGACAACTGGCCAAACACACTGAGTGCCAACGGGAGAGCCCTGGAGGGAGGATCGCCTGTTAGTCTGACTGGCATTGGGTGGAAATTATCTTTTCTCCCTCCTCTAATTTGTTTGGAAAGTTCTCATAGCAAGGTAGGTTTGATTTTGTGTGGTTTGTTTTGCATCATTTTGCTTGGGAAAAAATGGGGTAAGATGCCATCTGGCTGGGTATGAAAAGTCACAGGTCAAACACAGAGATGGAAGGGTTGTTGGACCTCTCTCTCTGGGTAGAGGGCAAGTTCAAGAGTAAAGGAAACACTGCTTACGGATAGGCAATCGATCCACATTAAAAATTAGGAAAAAAATCCTGTCTCGTTGCCCATTGTTTAATCCCAGGAATATCCATGGCTACACTCAGCCTCACTTAAATAGGTTTGGATCTGATCCTCAAATTATGGGTATAGAGCACATCTTTCTATGGGTGTTCAGATCACTGTTTGGAGATTCAGTATATTCCAAACATCACCTTTCCTTAATTTTAAAGGCAATATGCATCTGCTGTATAATGGATTGGTTGTCCCATCTGGTGAAAGATACCTTTTAAAGCAAATTCTTGTGAATTAAAAATAGTTTTCTGACATAAATACAGTGGCAAATGTCTTCTCAATCTAAAAAGAGCTTGTGTCTGCTGGCGGCTCTGTGGTTTCGTTTCAAGTCTTTTCATTAAACTAAGAGGTTAGTTTCCTTTTAAGTAAGTAATGTGGGGGGCAGTGAGACAGCTCAGCAGATATAGGCCCCTCAGGATAGTCCCTAGAGCCCATACACGTGTGTGCGAGTGCTCGCACACACACACACACACACGTGTGCGTGTAAATAGATATAAAGAATAATGATATTTTTAATTTATTATATCTGAGCGAAGAAATGGTCATACATGCCACGTTGCCCAAACTATATAAAGTTTAAATAGGAACCAGTATATTGTTATTCTTCAGAATATAAAGCTTTAGCCTCATACCCTTTTCTCTGATATTTGGTTTATAGAAAAATCAAATCCTGCCTCAGGGATAAGACTAAAGCCTGAAAAGCTAACACTAATATTGTAAGTTCAGAAATGAAAATGCTTCCTTGCAGTATTAAAACTTGTGGTAGCCCTTCCTATAAGGGCTCCAGATAGACACACACGGACACGCACAAGCACACAGCACATGCACACGCACACTCACACACTCATTCTCAAACACAGGCACACATGTACACATGAACTCACACACACATACACACACACACACACACACACACACACACAATGGCTTGAACCTACACAGTGTAGTATTTTGATCAGAAAGGGTTCTGTACAAAGACAAGCTGCTAACAAGACAAAACAGGCCTTCTGAAAAGAAGCAGACACTTCACACCTCTGCATCTTCCCTCTGCCCGTGTCCGTTCATCATTAGAGAACTCGGGTGGGTTAAATAATGTTCACAGGAGATGAGAGATGTTCACAGCAAAGAGGTCTTACTTATTCACAAGTTGCTTGTCAGGCCTGTCCTCCGGGCACTCTGAATTTTTTCCTCTATTCAAAGATCAAGTCTTGGGTGTCCTAGGATTAGACTAATCTCATCCATCTAGAAATGGGGAAAATGTACTAGTAGAGAAAAAGAAAACTATCCCATGGTTTCTAAAAGTTATCTCCTAAATAGAATCCCTTTAAGACACCAGTGTTAAAGGCACAGTAACTCGAGGAATAGCTTAAGTAAAAAGAAATGTTGATTCTCTCATCAGTGAGTAAAAGGTGCATGTAAGTCTCGCTCAACATATTTTACTTAACAAAGGAAAACCTCCTTCATGCTTTTCTAATACTAAAAGTTTAAGCAAAATATGAAATGATTGCCAGTGGTGCTGGGATGGTTGTCTGGTCTGGGGTCCGGATCCACTGGGAATTCCCAGCCTCACACATACTGTGGGTGGCGCCTCGGGGCTGATGATGCTTTGGGTGAATGCTTGCTTAGGTGGTCTTTGGGAACCTGGCACGGGCAGCCAGCAGATTTCTGATCTCTGGTTTGCATTGATCTTACATTTAGACACAGACTCAGAAGAACAGACCCTCCCTTTTCCAGTGCCTTCGGAAAGATTGCCGCTCCGTAGAATGAGTCCTTTCTCCTCCACCCTTAATCTACAACCCAGCTTCCCCGGGAGATCCTACTTTGATTTCCGGTCCTCACCCCACCAGCTGAGCTTGCATTCTTCTTTACAGTCTCTCAATGCACCGGGTGAGCTGAGCTGTCAGATCTTTCTCTTCATCTCTGTGTCTTGGAGGCATCTCTGAAACGCCTGTGTTGTTCTTACCATTCGTGTGCGTGGTGACGGGGTGACCCACATCTGTGTCTGTGGCTCCCAGTGTGAAGCGCATCTGCCTGAGGGAGCTTCCTGGCGCATCTTCTTGTTTGTATGGTACAACCCATCCCAGAGCTGTGGTCCATGTGCCGTGGTATTGGAATGGGATGTGGGAAGCTGTTCTTTCTGCATCAGCTGGTACCACCATGGAAAACTTGCTCTTCATCACATGCAGTAGCATAGCACGGCACTGGTACTGGCTAAGTAGAGGCTGTGGCAGTGGTGTGGAGGTTTGTAACCTTCTGTATCCAAGAAACCAGCTATGTCTGGGAGACTGGATCAGCGCATCCAGCCTGGAGTGGTCTGATTAAACATAGACTCAAGAGATCTTTACCAATAAAAACAAAACTAAAAGCAAAACAAGCCAGATAGCGGAATACGTCCTACAAAGCAAGGAAAACAAAAGCCTGCAGTGCGTGTACTGATAGAACTGCAGGCTTTCAGCAGATCACTTTCCCAGCAGAAGGCAGGGACCCTGGTAGCTATATTAGAAACCGTTCATATAGTCGTGATACCACAACAAACGATCCTATAGTCAAAATATGTGGCTGGAAAGCTAGACTCATGTTACTTTGCAGTGAGCTTTGTTTAGCAAATGGAATCTTCAAATTCCTAAAATGCAGACCTATTTGATCTCTTCAGGACTATATTGTAATCATGGATACACACGATGCACATCTCACGTTTCCAAGCGTTTCTTTTGGGTTTTATTTTATTCCTTTGGCTCATCCCACATCCTGGAATGAAGAAGGCCACAGCATGACAGTGCAAAAAAAGGATGCAGGGACTTCAAGCTCCCTTGAAAATTGACATTTTTTTTCTTGTGTTTTATGTTTCTCCTTGTGTTTCTGTGCACTACTGGCTTTTCCACATGCTTTGTTATAGAGCCCTTTGCTTGTCTCTAATGTACTGAAATACTGTTACAGTCTTTGTAATGTACATTGTCTCAAGAATAAAATGAAATGAAATGTGGGGTCTGGGTGTTGGCAGGTGTATTGAATGGCCTTGTTCTAGTTGTATCATTGAATCTTAAATGTACTATGTTGTGTTCAAGCTAATGGGAAAATAGTTCAGAATGTTTTTTTTTTTTTAAAGACTCCAAAAGGCATGATTCATTTGAAAAATCTTGAAAGCCCTATTCAGATTCCACAAATTTACTTCCAAACCTGGATATGAAATTTGGTTTTAAAATTCTTTATATTCCATACTTACTGTGCTCCTATTAATACAGAGGAATCAAAAAGACAGTTGGCAGAAATTAAACATAAAAAAAATCAACCATGAGCTGGGAGAAAACAGATGTATCCCAGAACAAAGCAAGCTAAGCGAGAAGATAGTTCTAATACTTAAGTCTGTTTACTCAGTCATCTTTTGTAGCAACTTGCTACTTGATTCTTGTAAAATCCTATCAAGTCAGCACCTTGTCCTTTTGATTGTTTTAGAAATTAACTTATAAAGGCAATATTAAATTTAAAAACAAAACAGAACAACATGATTCTTTCCCCCAAAGACTCACATTTCCTAGACCAGCCTCAGCATCACTGGGAATTATAGGTCATGCACCTGAGGACATTTTAAGTCTGAATCTCTGTCCTCTGCCTTGATAGGGCTTCTCATCAGTAGGTAGCCAGGCTTACTATGAAGAGGAGAGGAGAAAAAGTCCCACAGGAAGCAATTCCTGTATAGCTCTAAGCCCGTATTCCACCCTACGCTAGCCTTCCCCCATCCCTCAGGTAAGAAGAGGGATGTAGCAAAGCTAAGAAGGAAAAGAAATGTCTTTGTCTTTATGCCACTGTTGATTATGAGGCATCTTTTCTCGGGTGCACTGGATTCCACTCTTCTTTATGTGTGGACCATTTGCCTTAGGTCATCCCAGCAAACATAGGACACATCGGTAAACTGTTGACACAGAGCAGACTTGTCCCTATCTGGTGATTTCTTCCACTTCTATTGGGCAAGTTTGTCCTCATCTTTAAAAGAGTCACCGCCTCAGTTTGCAAGGGTTATTGTACAAAACGGAACCAGGAAGATAATGAAAATTTAAGCCGCAGCATTTACAGTCAACTGGACTAAGCTTTTGTCAATATGTAAAAAGATGACCTTTTGTTTGGAAAGACCACAAAAGCAATTTATACCCAGCAAAGAAAATGAACATTAAAAGGGCTTTGGTTTTTGTTTTTGTTTGTCTTTTTTCATGAATCAGGCCTCTGGGGACTATATTTGGTTGGTGCTTTCTAAACAAATGCAAATAACTTTTATCGACCCAGTTGTCACTTCATAGCCTTGATGTATAGTATCTTTTTATAGGCTGCAATTTTGAGACACAATCTGCATCATACTCTCAATTAGGCAAGTATACCTACTGTAATTGTTACCTTCCGCCTGTGTGACTGCTATGCTCAATTTCCTTTGCAAAATAAATGGTGGCTTTTGTCATGTCAATAAAATTCTCCAAACGTCATTCTAACTCCATTATAACCGTTTTCGATTTCTTAGAAAAACGCCTGTCTTTTTTTTAATTTTTTTATGTTATACCTCAACCCCGTCCCCTTTTCTTCTGCATCAACACAAACCACTCTTTCTGAGCGGTAAATGCCTGAGCGGCCTGAGGCACGCGGCAGGCCTGCTGTTGTTGTGTATGTAATGTTCTCAATGGAGCCCCTGTTGGTATTAGTTTATCAAAGGAAACATGTTTCTTATCAATGTCAATTTCACTTCCTATTTCTCTCCCCCATGCCTTTCACTGGAATGACAACAGTTGACATTAAAAAGCTGTTGGCAGGTATGGAACACCATTATTCTCTTACAAAAAGCAGAGCGGATGTGCATGTGAGGTGGCTGCAGGCTCAGTAACACAGCAGCACTCTCACCCCTCAGAGAACAAAGGACTATTCTTTGTAGAAAATATGCAGAAGTTCGGGCACAGCTGTGTGTATAAAAATCTCATCTTCTCTGCACCCAGTGTCCAAACTGCTTCTGCCATGTATGTTACAAGTCACCTTTAGGAGTAACACTTTTTTATAAGTTATGAAAGAAGCAGCCTGCCCTACATCCAAGTCACCCTTGCACATGAAAACTAGTTTACATTGCTTTATAGCTCCAAGGCTTGTGAGCAGGTACGACAGTTGAGAAGTCTCCAGCGCTTCTGCCTAAGCGTATTTCCTGATTTCACGAAGTGTGTTTTATTCCTCCTCTATCCAGGATTGTAGATCTAGCCTCCCTGCCTCAGGGTTACACAGGCATCCTAGCACATCCCTCACCCTTTATGTCTCTGGCGCACTATCCGGCCAGTCACCAGGTGAAGGGACTTGATGGCACTTCAGTCCCGGATCAGCTGGTTTGGAAGTGCGGTCTGAGCCAGGTAACCTCTGCTAAATTGGTCGTGTGTCCTCTGTCTGTTCCTGGTGCAGAGTATCAACTCCCAGGACGTGCCCCATCTGCTCACTTGCCGTGACTCTGGCCCCAAATACTTCCTTCCTGCATGGCAGCATGAGAACGTGACACTGTGTGCCACAGTGCCCGGAAGCACACTACAATCCCAAGGCACTACGAATAACTCCCTTCCCTTCTGTTGTTCCCAGTGGCTTGGTTTGCTTTCGACCCCGGCTCGGCCCACTCTGACATCATCTTCTCCAATGACAACTTGACAGTGACATGCAGTAGCTACGATGACCGGGTGGTGCTGGGGAAAACCGGCTTCTCCAAGGGAGTCCACTACTGGGAGCTGACCATAGATCGCTATGACAACCACCCCGATCCAGCCTTTGGCGTGGCTCGCATCGATGTTATGAAGGATATGATGTTAGGGAAGGACGACAAAGCTTGGGCAATGTATGTGGACAATAACCGGAGCTGGTTCATGCACAACAACTCGCACACCAACAGGTACCCTGCAGCCCCACGCCAAGCCTTCTTCATGGTGGCTTGGGTTGAAGAGGAAGAGCCTAGTTCAGCAGCCTATTAGAGAGGCAGCATTAGGAAACAGGACAAATGATCTTCATTGAGTAGGAGATCCTGTGCTGAGTAATCTCTTAGCTCAGTCCAGTCTACTGCTTTCCACATTGCATAGAGATAGAGGTGTGTGCCTTCCGCTTGGCCCTTCAGTGTGAAATTCTACCTAGGTCACAAAAGAGCATCCCTGGGCATACCTGTTATAGACAAACAACCCAGGTTTGGAAAATCCAGACCTAGGACTGACCAGAAAAGTGTTTTGGGCCAAGGTACTTTTTTTTTTTTTTTTCTGAATTTTGGTTTGTCAATTCTCCAAATTCATATAATAATATGTTTCCATGCAGGAGAGGTCTGAAGACTACATGAGATGAGATTTGCAAAAATGTCTCCCGTTGGAAGTGCCTGGAAATGGAAGCCATTGTTCTTACTGTCATTATCAGCAATACTGCTTTTCAGAATAGAAGCCATTAATGAAACTTGGTGTTAGGGATGTCAGTCCGGATAGCTTTAAATGAGAAGGACTCACTTGTTATTGTGAGAATTAGAGCACCCAGTCTGCTGAAGAAAGGGAATATAGTATCTCCTTAAGTAATGCCCTCTATCACCAAGATATAGACAATTTTGACCTAATATACCCGATAATCTCACTTTTTATTTGTGGTCTCTTCAGTATATTTCACTCATCGTTTCTGGACCAAAGGTGTCTTTTGATGACACTGGTCTGTCTTCTTCACCCCCAGGATACATTCTCTTTGGTGTCTCTGGGGAAAAAAATTCCAGTTATGTTCTGTGAGATCAATGGAAAAGCAGGCCCAGCAGGGGCAGAATAATGACCTCACTCTCTCAGCTTCTCCTGTCTGCTAACCACTGATGCCTTGCTAGCCAGTAGATTCCTAGAGCTTCCCGGCCCTCGGACATTCTCTGTCCTGCTCCATTCATGTCTGACTGATTGGCTATCCCTTGAAGTGAGCACACAAAGCATTTTATCTTGGTATCAAATCCAAGTGGCTACAGATACCAGTTATCTTCAGCAATTCACACCGGGGACTCTGTTACTAGGTCCCTGACACCACCACCCCATTCACTTGTGTTAAGCCTCTTGACTCTGGAGTGAAGGGGTAAATAGGAGCACCACCATCACACAATGCAGAAAAGCACATTTCAGAAGCTGAACACATCTCCTTGCATGCAAACTGAATGTCACTTGTACTGTCGCTGACAAACTTGTAAATAACAAGATGTAGTCTTTAAGCCTGTCTGTGGCGGTGTCCAGTCTGTCTTCTGCATGCAGGAGAGAGGAGTGATGTTTATAAATATCTGTGCTCTGCTGAGATGGAATTCAGTTTTGCTAGATCTCACACTAAGGGCAGAAGACAGGTCTGGCTATCTGTCTCTGACGGAGCTCTGTGCAATCATCAGCTGCATCAGAAGCATGGTTCTTTGTAAGATGATGTTTGTGGTTGAGTTTCTGGAAATCATCAAATTCCCTGTAGTAGAATTAGGTCTCAGGGAAGTAGCTCCTTCAGTGCTGTCATTTGACAGGGAATCTAATGTCTTCATTCAAATTCAATGTGCTGGAAGATTAGCATCTTTCCAAAGTGAGTTTCACTGCCTCATGGGAAGCAGAAGGCTCGGAGACCAGTACCTCATCATATGCTCTGGGTTTGACCTAAGTGCTTCTTTATTATGACTTTCTGATTAAGTCATTTTGTATTAAATGCTGTTAAAGTCATTCTGTACATGCCAAGTGCACAGCATAGCTGATGCCCTGTGGTAGCTAAAGGGCTGTTTGGGCTTAGTCTTTGGTATTGTCTTCTGCTGTAGCTCAGTAGCAGAAAGTCCATTTCTAACAATTTTCTCTCAGCAAGGCACAGTAAACAAGGGTCTGTCATGAGGGGTGGCTGTCTCTGCAGGGGGTGGGAATTTGGGGGAGCAAAACAAATCTAAAATTATATTTTATTATGTAAAGCACAGATGCACAGAATATAAATAGAATATAGTGTATCTAAGGCTTTAAGTTTTTGTGTGAAAAGGGTTGCTTAGAGCAAAAATGTATTTTAAAAAAAAAAGCTGACCAAAGTGGGGCAGGGGGATGTAAATAGGTTACACTCAGCCTGGTGGGACAGGCCGATAGTCCCATCTTCTTGAGAGGTTGAGGCAAGAAGACTACAAGTTTAAGGCTTGCCTGGGCTATTATGGAAGTTCAAGGCCAGCCTGGACAATTTGGTAAGACCCTGTCTCAAAATAAAAAGTACAAAATGAGGGCTGGGGGTAAAACCCAGTGGCAGAGCCCTCGCCTACCATACACGGGGGTCTGGGGGGGGGGACCCTAAATTCAATCTCCAGTACCGGAAAGCAAAGGGAAAATGCAGGATGGTTCAGCGAGCCGCAAGGGGGAGCTGAAGGGGAAAACAAGCAGATGAGACTCCACCTTTTTCCTTTTCCCACAGAACTGAAGGAGGGATCACAAAAGGGGCCACCATCGGGGTCCTCCTCGACTTAAACAGAAAGACATTAACATTTTTCGTCAACAATGAACAGCAAGGCCCCATAGCATTTGAGAACGTGGAGGGCCTGTTCTTTCCTGCTGTCAGCCTGAACAGGAATGTGCAGGTAAGCTTGTGGATTCCAGGACTAAGGGCTTGTTCAGTTGCTGTTTCAAGATCTGCCCAGGGGCGGTAAAATCCCTCCCACCCCCAGCTCTAAGAGGCAAGCTGATACAAGGCCCAGAGTGAGCCACACCGCAGACACCTTGCCATGCGCCTGCCACCGTCTAGTTAGCCACCCATGGGAGACAGAAGCCTTCTCTACCCTGTCTATTTATCCTTTTCTCTAGTTTCATCTCTAAGTAGAACTGAATGACTTCAACAGACTGGCTACTGAGATGACCCCTGCCGGGCACTAGGAAAAGCAAATGTTAGACACTTACAGAAGTTACTGCTGCTTCTTGTCATTCACTCTGCATTCTCGGTGGGCTGGGAAGCAGTAGCCCTGCCTGTGAGTTAGATACTTGCAGTTTCCCACAGACGCAGAACAACAGGTCCTTCTTACCCCTTTATTCAGCAGATACCCGCAGGGATCCTTTAACACGCCAGGCTCTACTGTCAATCTTTGCAGTGAGAGAGAAAACAGATACAAACCTTACCTTCCTGAAGCTTATAGTGCAGTTACAGATAACAATCATGTTGGGTATAAGGTACGTTAGAGGGTCAGCGTATGGGAAAGGGATCAACAGTGCTGGGGATATGCTAAATAAACATCCTCGGCCTTAAACAGGGAAATCAATCAGCTGATCTTATTATGGCTGCTGCTTGTCTGAGTCCTGAAGGAGGGAAGGTAGAAGGCTGTGTAGAGATCCCAAGCAGAAGGCACAGCCCAGACTTGGACTTTTCTATGGCATGAGGGTCTTTGGGTGGGCAGAGAATGGTAAAGAGGCTGGGTGGCTAGGCCAGGGAACAGTACAGAGGAGCCTCAGAGCATGCAAGGAGCATAGGTGATGCCCTGCCAACCACTGTTAGAATCCAGGGCTTCACTGCCCTCCTGAGTTGGGCCTCTCATTACCCGATATAAACCTCACTAACCTTAAAATAGGACTTGAGAATCAAACACTGTGGAGAGTTCATGCCATAGCTACAGCCACAGACTTAAAAACGCTTTTAAACTGATTACCGTCCATGAGTAGATGTGATAAAACTGCTTCCAACCCAATAGCACCTGCTTTCCAGCTTCCTGAAAGTGGGTGGGATTGTCTGAGGGGCTGGAATCTCATTCTCCAGAGGCCAGCCTGTACATCAGAAGACAGAAAACTTTATGTTTCTGTAGAAGTCAATCTAAGAAAAACCTCATTCGAAGTTTTCCATCTTTCCAGCCATTTCCCTTCCAAAGACTAGCATGCTGGTCATGCTTCAGGGTTTTCAAAGATGTTCTAGTGCCTTTAGACAAAGACTCTTGATGACTGGTGGTACAGACAAGGAGGGAGAAACGGCCATGTTTATAAAATGCTTCTAGTGTTTCCCCAAAACTCTTCACTGTAGTTTGAGGTTGATTTGAAATTGTCAAAGTAGCTAAGTGCCCGTATTTCTTCCCATTATAAAGCCTTAAATGCATTCATAGAGAGGCTTGGATACAGTTTGAACTCATGGACAAGCTAATCTGGTCCATGGACTTGACAGTGATAACTGCGTGTAGGCAAAAGGCTTTGCTAGCAGCAGATGAGCACCCTGACTTCAGCCATAAGCACCCAGAATCTTAAAAAACAAAAGTGGGTATTGTGTATACTGGGCTTTAACTGCAGGTAGGATCCTGCTAGAAGACCCTTTAAAGTCTTCTAGGATAGATGTTCAAGAGAAGTGAATAGGCCCTTATTGAACTGAGGGCACACACACCACACCGACGAGGCAAGGGTAAGTATGGTGCCCTGCGTAGCTTATTGTCTTGTTCCCCAGGTTACGCTTCACACCGGGCTTCCGGTCCCCGACTTCTACTCCAGCAGAGCTTCCATAGCCTAAGGGTGTGCTGTGGAGGTACAAGCTGTCCCTGAGAAGGACAGCTCGGAGCCAGCAGCCTCAGCAGCGGACAAGTAAGAAGAATGAGAACAGCTGCCATCTTCACCCTTAAAAGCTCCGCCCTTTCCCACCAGCCTCTGCATCACTGAACCCAGGCTCCTCCCTCACCCAGAAACTAGGGCACAGAGGAGCTCTGCAGCCCACCGTTCCCCTTTGTGCCCACTTCCACGTGTTGTTTTTCTTTAATTTAGCGGGGGGGAGTGTTGTTTGTCTTGTTTTTGTTTTAATGTAGGTTGAGTTCATTTTGATTCTTTTCTGATTGTGTTTTGGTGACTTACCTACCTACCTGGCACTGCCAAAAGAAATTCTCCTGGAAACTTTTTTCTGTTAAGCTTTTGGAGAAACAAAGGTGTTCTAGGAGAGCAGCTAGGAAAGAAGCCAAATTTAGAGTTTGCCATTTGGCTCCTAGAATGTTCTTGCTCTGATTCTTGTCAAGCAGTGTTAGCTCCCTGTGCCTACTTCTTGAGAGGTGGGCAGAAGTGTACTTGGCATCCAGAAGTCTTACTACACCCTGAAGCACAAATAGATCAGCCGCACTGGCTCACAGCAGGGTAAGGACCTGTCAGATAGGCTCTAGGCACTGGGAAGACCAGGAGACTCAATGATTTGATTCATTTGACTAACAAGTTTTTAATTAAGAACTACCATGGACCAGGCATTGTTCGGGACACTAGAATGCTGTGTTCATGAACAGTCTGTCTTCCTGGAACTTATATTCTCATGTAATAAAGCAACAAATAACTTCAAGTTGTTCTAAGTACCAGAAAGGAAAGGAGTCCAAGGAGGTGTTGTTGACAAACCCTTAGATGATGCTGAACCCACACTCTGGCCATCACACCAGACATGTACCAACCCAATGCTTTTTCCACCGCACTATCTTAACTCCGGTCTCTGCTGCCACTCACTGCAGAGCCCTTCCTTGGCAGAAATGATGTCAGCATTGTTACTCATTAGTGCTGTGGTCATAACTAGCCTTAAAAATTGAATGTTAAAAACCAAAATGACCAGAGGGCACAGGACCCAGTCACAACCCTGTGCCTCCGAAGTTGCAAACCATTTACATCCTCAGGACAAACACACCATCTCCATGTGTAATCTCTGTGCCTGTTACAAATGAGACTCCATCTGCTCACTGCTGTCACAGTCTGACTTTCTAAAGAAGCTCAAATCGAGTTTGGAAAAGCATAAGCGTGGATGTCATGCCTGGCATGACCACACTTACTACTCCTAACAGAGTAGACACCCTTCAGATGTTTCCATTTGACATAAAGTTTTAGAGAATGTAGGACTGGAGACGGGGGACTTCTGATTAGTTATGTAAATACTTTCCCCTGAGCCTAGAAACTCACTAGAGTAACAGGAAATGACAGAGGGGGGAGGGGAAAGCTGACAAGTGCTTTGGCAAAAAAAAGCAGTCTCTGTAAATAGCTCATTTTCAGCTTGTGTGCTTCCTCTAGATCATCTCTGTCTTTGTGTTTTTCTAGTTAGAACCTAATTTATTGAATGGGTGCTATCCTGTCTACGTCTGTCTCGGGTTCCTGTGACTACAGAACACTTGTGGGACTGTACTACTTTGATCTTTGATTGTTCCAATGAGACTCCATGGCTGGGCCGCTAGTTACTCTCCTTATTAAATCCATCCCCTGGTTAGAGTTCTAGTGACTTGTAACAAATAGTTTACACTGAACTACAACTATAGATGCATACAACTGCTGTACTAGAATAAAAGGGTCATTCCCGGTGTGCCAATAAAGCGTTTTTATGGGAGGAAAAAATGTCTCTAGAGAAGTTCTTTCCAAGTTTGCACACATCTGGGGCACATTCACCCTAAGTTTGCACACATCTGGGGCACATTCACCTCACCAGGGCAGTATACCACCATGCAAGTATAAAGTCCTCAGACATCTTGAAGGAGCCCCTTCTCCATCCGTTTCCATGAGAGCATGGATCTGCTTCTAGGTTTTACCCATGCCCTAGCCTGCCTTGATATGAAGTGTGCTTATCTGGAATACTTTGGCATGAGCCACCAAACACTGAGATTTTTTTCTTTTCTTTTTTTATATATATTTATTTTTTGATACTTTATTTGCATTTCAAATGTTTCCCCTTTTCCAGATCTCCCCTTTGGAACCTCCCTATTCCCTCCTCCCTCCCCCTGACACTATGGGGGTATTCCCCCACCCACCCACCCACTCTCATCTTCCCTCCTTGGCATTCTCCTATACTGGGGGGTCTAACACCCTCCAGCCCAAGGGCCTCTCTTCCCACTAATAGCCAACAAGACTCTCCTCTGGTGACCAGCACCATGGGTCACTCCATGTGTATTCTTTGGTTGGTGATCCAGTCTCCGGGAGTATCAAGGGGTCAGGCCAGTTGCCACTGTTGTTCCCTCCATGGGGCTGCAAACTCCCTCAGCTCCTTCAGTCCCTTCTCCACCTCCTCCATCTGGAACCTCACACTCAGCCCTACGGTTGCTGTGAAGTGACTCTTGGGTATTCGGAACTTTTGGGCTAATAACCACTTAACAGTGAATACATACCGTGTTCATTCTTTTGTGACTGCGTTACCTCACTCAGGATGGTATTTTCAAGTTCCATCCATTTGCCTGCGAATTTCATGAAGTCGTTGTTTTTAATAACTGAGTAGTATTCCATTGTATAAATGTACCACATTTTCTGTATCCATTCCTCTGTGGAGGGACATCTGGGTTGATTTCCAAACACTGAGATTTAACTTTAATAAGTCTGCTTCTCAGATGGCCACAAACTTGTGCCACAGAATAAAATAGTGTCCCTGGCTCCTGTGACTTTTTAAAATGGCTAATGACACAGCTATTTCCATGTGGCAGCGACACCACTGATCACCTGTCATCGTTATTAGCCCTGTTCAGTGAACCATCATCCTTGCTCCTTAAGAAAGGAAAAGCAGGGCCTGAAGTGATTTCTCAGTCAGTAAAGTGCCTGCTCCATCCGAGTCCAGTCCCCAGAACCCGACTAGAAATAGGCAGGTACAGTGGCTGTCATCCCTGCATGGAGAGGTGGAGAGAGGAGGGTCCCTAAGGGCCTGCTGGCCACTATCTTAGCCTGCGTTGAAGTTCTAAGAGAATCAAAGACCCCATCTCAAAAATTAAAAAAAATACAGGTGGATGGCACTTTGTGAAATGATTCCTGAAGTTGTTCTCTGGTCTCCACTCAGGTGTGTACACGTGTATACATGCACATTACACACATGTGAAACACACACACACACATACACACACACACAAACGCGCACGCACTGCGGGGTTGGGGGCATATTATGAAAGTCACTGGTCTAAGTTTCACGGAGTAGCATGAGGCACCCAGCCAGCAGCTGTGGCCCTTTCTCCATTTAGTTTCTGATCTTTTCCTTGCCCCCTCCTGGGGGATCTTTTTCTGCTTCTTGTATTTGTCCCCTCCATCCCTGCCAGGTTTTCTTCTCCTCACTACTTAATGAAACCGGTTAGCAACTCTTTATTCTTCTCTGGAGCTAATGTTAATGGACTTTCTGTTCCCAGTGATTTCTCACAGGAATGACAAGTGACTTGCTAGAAATCACCCTCTTTTCCGGGAATGGTGTCATTTCTACTGCCTCCAGTATGTGTGTTGATCTTTCACCCACATACTCAATTCACAGATGTAGAAGGGCCGCTATTGTATCTGGATTTCTGATTAGAATACAGGGAACTATAGTAATAAACCAAAAAGGTTTTAGATCACATCATCTTGCAATCTTTATGGACACTAGAGACAACTGAAAATATTTCTCAAATATGAATCTTAGCTGTTTCTATCAAGCCTGGGACTTAATCACAGATCTTGCAATGTATCACCCTTCCAGGAGACTGCCTAGGTCTTTTGTGTCTGAAGAACTAGGTTCTGGGGACAACCGTGGAATTTGGGTGCTGAACAATACAAGTACCTGGGAAGGCAACAAACACTCCAGGCCTTTTGATTTGTGACCTTTCCGCTCTGCTGTGCTAAGGAACACTGAAAAACCATGTGGGCTATTTCTCTGGGTGGGTTAGGGTGAGGGGACCAAAGTTCTATCAAATTTCTTTTATAGAATCAGATATCACAGAATTGGATAGAGACAAAGTTGTTCAAGCATGTCAGTGTCTGAAAAGCCAGGAGGATATACACTCTGGGGGAAAGCCGTTTGGGCCTACGGATGTCATTCAGCCAGTGAGTGTGCCCGTCTCACAAGCACAAAGCTTTGGGCTCCATTCCTGCATCATTTCAACCCAGGGTTATGGCAGACAGCTTGACAAAAGGAGAACTGTGTTTAGCTCACTTTTCACAATCCCAGCATGCACTTTGCTTTCCTCATTCACTGGAGAACATTCATGTTTTTAACTAAAGGAAGCCATAGGGGCTTCTCTCTAGCGATTTCCAAATCATTACTCTTGCATTTAGGGGCCAATGTTGAGTAAATAAAGCCTACTTTAACAGAAGAACTGCAGTACGTTGAGACAGTGTGTCTGTCCATCTAAGGCAGCTAGTAGGTGACTAATGGGCAAACCAGCAGGGACAATACAGTGTGGGATGTCCTGAGCAAAGGGGTGGTTCATGGGGAGGGTGGGTCAGGAGGGCCTGTGACATTAGCACACTATTCAGAGAACATATATCTCAGTCTCTTTGTTTATTTTTTAACACAGAGTTTTACTATATTTCTCTAGCTGGCCTGGAACTCATTCTGTAGATTAGGTTGACCTTGGCCTTGCAAAGATCCTTCTGCATCTGCTTCTAGAGTGTTGGGTTTACAGGCATATACAACCGTGCCCAGACCAGACAATTTTCAACTTCTGAGTTGTTTCTGGAAGCTTCTATCTGATAGTTTCAGACTGTTTTGGTCATAAATGACTAAAAGCACAGATGACAAAGCTGTGAATAACAAGCAGGAGACAGACCTGTCTGCAGAGCAAAGGGGCACACGGGAAGGAGAAGCATAAGAAAGTGCTTAGAGGAAAGACATGCCAAACATCAAGTGAATTCTTGAGTAGCCTCTACCCTCTGCATCCTTAGCGGACTAAGTAAGTCGGTCTAGTGGTGTGATGCAGCAATTAGCAGTGACTGCCTCAGCTCTGGCTCATACCATGAGACCTGCATGTGCCCAGGCAACTGATGACACTCACCCACAGCATCCATATCCCTAACGTGGAGGTGATCCTATAATTGTTCTGAGGGTTTAATTAAATAATACTAGCTATAAAACTCAAAAGAGTGCCAGGCTGTTTGGTAGCAAATTGAAACAACCTCCTAGAAAGAGGAGGGTGTTCCTGAGACTCAAGAAGTAAACAAAACCTGCAAATCCAAGAATGACAAAACAGAAGATTCCCAAAGCTGGTCCCAGACTCTGAGACTATACTTGAGCATACGGTAAACAGTTGCTGGGCAGCTGAGACTCTCTCCTTTGCCAAGCTTTTGGCAGCTCTGCCTGGGGCTCTCAGGATGCAGCTTTCCTGAGTTGTTACTCATTCTGGGCTTTTCAGTGATGCAACTGCCTTTGAGTCATTCATGCTCCTGAAAGTAACCCCTATAAACTCACAGCCTCACTGGAGTAGACTTGGTTGGAATCGGTTCTTTCATGCCTTATCTGGGGCTGAATAGATATTTAGTAATATCTTTGTAACAGATGCTTCAGAGCTCTCAATGATCAGTGAGATCTCAACTGAGTGTAGTAGTGATTCTTACCACCATAATCTGATACAGTATGTACCTGATAGGGTTTTCACAACAGTAATCAGAAGAGTATAATAATTCCCGAGAACAACTACAGCATTACATTTTTAAAAAATTGAAATTTTCATGTAGTTTGGACAGAGAATCACAAAAGGAGGAAATAAAGATTATTTCAAAATGTAAAAAAAATATATTCAGAAATTGGTCAACTAGGATGGGAGAGATGGCTCAGCAGGTAAGGGTCTTGCCATCAAGCCTGAAGACCTAAGTTCGATCCCTAGGACCCACACTTTGGAGGGAGAAATCTAACTCTCATAACTTGTTCTCTGACATCAACATGGCATCATGGTATGCTCTCTCTAAATAAGCACATGGTCTTTTAAAGTTAGAACCTGGTTAATTATAAAGCAAAACCATATTTTTTATCACATAACATTCAAGATATTAAGATGTCAAATATAAAATATTGAAAACTTTAGCCAGGTAGTGGTGGTGCACACCTTCAGTCCCAGCACTGCAGAGACAGAGGCAGGTGGATCTCCGTGAGTTCAAGGCCAGCCTGGGCTACTAAGAGCTCCAGGAAAGCCATGGCTACAGAGAGAAACCCTATCTCAAAAAACAAAATAAAACAAAACAAAACTGTAACAAACAGGAGAGGATCCAAATATTTATATGCTCTTTCTCAAGAAAGCTTAAACTTCTGTCAAATATTTTATTTGATAGACATCTTGATTTTCTAAAAGTTTGTTCCAATTTTTCTCTCTGATTTACATCTTAAGCCTCTTTTAAAAATCCCTGCCATAAATCATAGTCTTCTGTTTTCTTCTTTAATTCTTTAATTAACCACAGATTCTGAAATTGCTAATGTATTCTCATACCAACTCTTAACAAACTCTGTTTGTTTTTGGTTTTGATTTTGTTTTTCCCCCTTCAGCTGCCCCCACCCCCAGATATGGTTTCTCTGCTTAGCCCCAGTTGTCCTGGAACTCAGTCTGTAGACCAGGCTGGCCTCAAACTCTGAGGTCCACCTGCCTCTGCCTCTGGAGTGCTGGGATTAAAGGTGTGTACTACCACTGCCCAGCTGAGCACTTAACAGACTCTGAAGGGATGCAGTATTCTATACTAGCTGCCATACATTCTGTTTCTAGACTGTTTTAAATCGAGTGCTTAATTAGTTTGTAACCAGGGGCTCAGCAGCAGCAGCAAAGGATTACTCGTCGTCACTTGGTGTGCTTCTCAGGAACTCAGCACATTTTCCTAAGTTGTCTTTGAGCACCACAGCTGTCGGTGTGAAGTAGGACTCCAGCTTTATGGGCTGAAGATGAGGAGTGGGCGAAGGTTAATCACAACTTCTCAAGAAGTTGGGTTCATCATTAGCATTTGGCAGATCTGATCGGGTTTGCAGAATATGCAAGCTTAATCTAGACATAGCAGAAAGATGTAAAAACATCTTCATCAGAAACAAATCAGCCCTCAGCCCTTCAGGAGAAAAGCCAACTCCATGCCTCAGACTCCACATCAAGATTTCAACTCAGATCCAGAATGAAAATGCAGCTGGGCAGTGGTGGCGCACACCTTTAATCCCAGCACTTGGAGGCAAGGTAAGCAGATCTCTGAGTTGGAGGCCAGCCTGGTCTACAGAGTGAGTTCCAGGACAGCCAGGGCTACACAGAGAAACCCTGTCTAAAAACAAAGAGTGACTGAAAGGACAGTACAGTTTTCACCTTGGATACATATGCTTCCGGAAAGCTAACTGTCCATCTTTCCCGCTGAGAGGATGCTTCCCTTGATGTTCAGAGCATCTACTTATCGCTCAGTGTGTCTTGAGAATGGACTCCCAGTGAGTCAGATGATGCACTGAGGACCTGACCTCGAAGCATCAAGATGATAAAAAGGGCCCCAAAGGAAGTGCCAGGATACAGGAGAGTGGAGCACACTCATTTCTCAGTTCCCTTTTACTTAGTTCCCTATCATTCCGGACGTCTCCAGCTTCAGGCTTCATTCATGCAAGGCTCAACAGTACTGACAAGAAACTTAATAATCACTGGGCTGTATTACTAATAAAAACACTCATTCAAGGACACCATAAAATAGAAGAAGCTCAGGAGTACTAGTTCTCCCACAGACTGTCTGTCCCCGGGTCACATTTGTTATGGTCTAAACCCTCCTGGGGCTGATGTAACAACAGAGAGAACCCCAGACTCCAGACTCCAGACTCCTGTGCTTCATTATTTCCCAAATGTAAAGAACACTTGTTTTTTCCATTGTTTTTCATAGTTAGCATCTTTCCAATGAAGACACGTTTTTATCAACTGGACTGTGTGGTCCATGTCTTTAATCCCTACACATGAAGGGCTGAGGCAGAGAGATCATAAATTTGAGGTCAATCTGGGATACACAGTGAACACACACACACACACACACACACACACACACAGAACCAACCCTGGTTCTCAACCTCTGCTGTCCCCTGAAATCACCTGTGAGATTAAAGCTGAGGCCAGGGAATACTCAGCTGGCAAAGTACTGTGCCATGCATGCAGCAGGAAGTAAGCCCCAGAACCCATGTGCAAAAGCCAGGCACAAGCTGCACTTCCCATCCCAGAACTGGATCTACAGAAACAGAAAGATCCTTGGGCTCACTGGCCAGCTGGTCCAGCCTCATCAGCAAGCTCTGAGCCAATGAAAAACCCTGTCTCAAAAAGATAGGGTCTTAAAGAACAATGTTTAAGATTGTTCTCCTACCTCCACACACGTTTCCGAGAGAGAGAGAGAGAGACAGAGAGACAGAGACAGAGACAGACAGAGACAGACAGAGACAGACAGAGAGAGAGACAGAGAGAGACAGAGACAGAGACAGAGAGACGGGGAGAGAGAGAGGGAGAGGGAGAGAGAGAGAGAGAGAAAGACAGACAGAGAGAGAGACAGAGAGAGACAGACAGAGAGAGAGACAGAGAGACAGAGAGACAGAGAGACAGAGACAGAGAGACGGGGGGAGAGACGGAGATGGAGACGGAGACGGAGACGGAGACAGAGAGAAGGACTAATGCCAAACCACCAATTTAATTGTTCTGGGTGCAATATGGTTTGAGAGTGTGTGGTTGTGCAGGTTCCTCTGGTGGTTTTAGTATCAGAAGGCCTCTTGGTGAGGACTGAGTGAGTGGTATACGCTTGGCAGCAGTCATCACCACTTATGATTTACAAAAATAATGGAATGGGACTGTTGTTCCATGTCTGTCGCTTTTCTTGTGTCGCTTGTATTAATGGCTGATGACGCAAACTCACTTCCTAACTACCACTTAACGGG
Source organism: Rhynchomys soricoides (assembly GCA_019843965.1). Classification (NCBI taxonomy): domain Eukaryota; kingdom Metazoa; phylum Chordata; class Mammalia; order Rodentia; family Muridae; genus Rhynchomys; species Rhynchomys soricoides. Next base: position 4,531,006 of record JADRCH010000040.1, read on the forward strand.
GCTTCCAAAGCATCCCATTATGAAGCTGGGAAGACGGCTTGATGATAAAGTGTTTGCTGCACAGGCATGAAGGGATGGGTTTGGATCCCCAGCACCAAATAAAAAGCTAATTGTGTGGCGTGCACCTGTAATCCCAGTGGCAGGACAGGAGGCAGAGACAAGCAGGTTCAGTGAGAGACTGTCTCAAAAATAAGCTGGAGAGTGATAGAGGAAGACACCCCTCCATACACGCAGCATGCGTCAGCACGTGCATGCTCTCTCTCTCTCTCTCTCTCTCTCTCTCTCTCCCTCTCTCTCTTTCTATGCCTAGAACAAGGGGTCATACGCTGGAAAACGCGTTAAACTAACCTACCAGTTTTCTTTTTTAAAAATTAAAAGTGCAACTTGGTATTTAAATTGTTATCACTTAACTTAAGGTGACCGAGGAGGATTTAAAACCAGCAAATAAATAAGTTGCTCTTATGCAGCTATTCTAAATAACACTGCTTTTTCCTTCTGGTCTCTTAGCAAACTCACTTTTTCTCTTGCTATTTAATTCCTTTCCTTCAAAAGACCGCATATCTGAATCAAACCGTCTTGAGGAGTTTTCTGTTTCTATAACAAAATGCCTGGGTACTTACACATTTTTTAAAAAGCTAGTTTGCTCAGGTTAGGGTGCTTAATGCCCCAAATCAATCAGTTCCATCTCTTTGGCCCCTGTGAAGGCTCTCTTGGCTCAGGCAAGAAGTTGTCACATGAACTTAAGATGGGTTCAGAGGGTAGCCTTGCCTTTTTAAACAAAAGCAACACCTCCAAGATCTAACCTGGGTCCTGAGAGAACTGGTCCTTTCCAAAGGCAGCGTCCCTAACAGCCTAGCCACCATCCACTGGCCCCTACCTTTTAAAGGTACCCACTTTCCCAGTTCCAAACAGAGGAGCCAGCTTCCCAGAACATGAACCCTTGAGGGTTCATTCAAGCTACAACCAAATTATAACACTGAACTCTATTTTCCACACAAAAGATTTTTTAAAAATCTCACTCAAATATGACCAAGCTAGCTCAGTCCATCAACAGGTTCTCCAGGGCAGGAGCAAGGAGTAAAAAGAAAAAGACAGCTAGACAACGTTTTAGCATGACCCCAGCCAGTTCAGAGGCTGAGGTGGGTTTACTTTTTTCCAGTCTGCCTCTATACCATTTTAATTACATGCAAGTAATAAAGTCAGTTCTAGGTTGTGGAACAAGCAAGACTTTAAACATAAATAGTCAAGGAACAAGCAAGACAATAAACAAAGTCCCGTGATCACTGTTCCTAAGGGCTTATCAGGATGACCTGTATATCTGAGCCTACTTCCTTGTCCTAGCTCAAAATCATATTCTTACCTGAAGCCTACTTCTTCGTTCTAGGCCAAAATCAGATTCCTTCCTGAGCTTGCTTCCCCGTCCAGGCCCTTTATCAGATTCCTGCCAGAAGCCTTCTTCCTTGTGCTGGCCCAAGGTCAAATTCTTGCCAAGCAGCCCCAAAAGCTCTCCCCACAAATATATTAGATCTAGTAACTACAGTCCCAAAAGAAATAAATGCATGTGTGCAATTAAAAAAATATGCACATAGTATTCCTGTCCGCTTTGCTAATAACCTACATAAGACAGAGCTTGTCTTAGTTTCTCTTCTGTTGTTGTGATAAAAAGCAACCTAGGGGGCTAGGGTTTCACTGAGCTCACAGTCCTAGGTTACAGTCTATGGTAGGGATAGCCCAGTGGTAGGCGAGATCAGTGGTCACATTACACCCATGCTTAAGAGAGTAGAGCAATGAATTAATGCTATCAGTCTTGGGGGGTCACAACTGTGCCCCAAGTTGTGTCTGACCACCAGTCCTCAATAAGCCAATTAAAAGAGCCCAATTAAAAGTGGAAAATGGAATAAAAGAGATTCATCCAACATGGCCACTTTGGGAAGAGGAACAAAGAGATCCAGTGGACCCCTCAAGTCCAGTGCCAGGGTCTGGAAATAAGACCAAAGTTTAAATAAAGAGAGCCAAGGATGTGCTCATCCAAGCAGTCCCTATCAAAGTGTGGGCCCACCCATCACTGACACTTCATTGTTTGGGTTGTGTCTCAGGTGAGTGGGCAAGTTACTTGAAACCTTTTTCTGGGAGACAAGCTCCCCTTCTGGCTGGTGCCTTTTTCTTCTCCCACCATGAGGTTTCTGGAGGAAATTCCCATTTCTTTGGGGTCCCTTATTTCCATAGGCCAACAGTCAGATTGAGAAAGGCCTCTCTGGAATACCTGCCAGGCTGGTTACTGTAATGCTGGTTACTGCTCAGCAAGCCCTCTCCATGTTACACAGCCCAGGATAGTCCTGTCCACAATGAAGATGGGTCTTCTCACATCAGTTAACTTAGTCAGGACAACTCTTGCCAACATTTTCAGAGGCTAACCCTAATCTAGAACAGTGGTTTCCAAGTTCCTAATGCTGCAAACCTTTACTATGGTTTCTTATGTTGTGGTGACCCCAAACCATAAAACTATTTTGTTGCTACTTCATCACTGTAATTTTGCTACCGTTATGAATTGTAATATAAATATCTGATTCGACCCCAAAGGGGCCTTGACCACAGGTTGAAAACCACTGCTCTAGACAGTCCCTCACAGGTGTGCCTGGAAGCCTGTCTCCTTGGCATCAAGTTGACAGTTACAACCATCACACAATTCAAGTGTCTAACAACAGTAAAACTCTACCACATTTATGTATTAGGAAACTGCAACAAAACAAGAGCATATGAATTTAACAAGGAAACAACAGGTGTGTGCACAACACTGAATACATTGAGTCAGACAAACAGATGCATACTATGAGAGTCCATTTATACCCCAAAAGACAAACAAACAAAAAACAGGCATAAGAGTCATTTATGCTGGGCTCAGTGGCTTTTGCCTGTGATTCTGGCACTCAGGAGGCAGAAGCAGGGGGATTGCAATGAGTTAAAGGCCATCCTGGAGCAGAAGACCCTGTTTCTGAAAAAAATCATCTGCAGCACTGGAGACCAGGGTAGCAATGGTCTGTAGAAGAGACAGTGACGGGAAGGGGATGCAGAGGGGACATTAGTTAAGAATTAACCTATACTCACTGTGACACAAACCTAAGTTTTACATCTGTCTAAAGATATACTTTGCTGATATGAATTACATCCCAAAAGGAGGTTTACAAATAATTATACATCATTTATTTTGATCTATTAAATGAACTACCGAGACTTTAGATGATAACATATGTGATATTTAACACGTGATATATTATGTATTACATATATAGTGTATATTTATTGAGTCCTTATGAGTGCAAAGATGAGGATACCCCATTAATACCAGCACAAACATCACCAATTCTTGCTCCCTCTTCTGACAAACTTCCAAGCGTGGCGTACACTGCGCTGCATTTCCAGGAATCTCCAGAAGGTGTCTCCATAAGCCCCACTTTGCTGCAATACCCAGTCCCTGGCCCCACAGCTTTGCCAGGCTCTTCCCTAAACAGTACTGAAGGTGTTTATAAGAGGCCGATTCCCCAGTCCCCGACAAAGGTAAAACAGCTCTGTGGGATCCGAGTATTTATTATGAGACTCTGTGGGAAGGGTCTGTCGGTGTTTACTGGCTGCCCGCCACAGCCCTTGGGCACACACTGGCTTCAGGGCAGCTGAGCCAGGGAACGGAATCAAGAAAACTGCCACAGTCGGAATTAGGGCTCCACTGAAAACTAACACCTCCTCGTGGTCAGGCTAATAAGTAGACTCCTGCCCTTAGGGTGAGAGCTTCTGAACCCTCCACCGCCACCCGCAGCTCCTAACCCCAGGAATGGGTGGGACCTGACATCTTTCCCTAAGACTCCCCCATCTCACTGAGTCAGTCACTCTGACCCGTCTGACCAGTTCCCAAATGTGTTCAGGCAAGTTAGATATCAAACTTTGAGCATTTCCAAAATCTAGTATAAGATACTGAATTCCTATTTTTATTTATTTAATTTTTTCCCAATGCCCTGCATTAGAATAAATTATTTCTTTAGATTTCAATATATTTATATCTAAAAATTTGAGAGAGAAAACCTGCCATCTACTGTATGCTCTGGGTAGAGTAATAAAAACAGTAAAGCTTTGTTTCTCTCCTTCTGGTTATGGGTCACTTTTTGTGGGTGTGAATATCCAGAACAAAGAAAAAAAGCTGTGACTAAAATTACAGTCACATCCGTGCTGAAACCCGGTGTGCATGTGGTGTGTTCAAAGGGCAAAGTTCTCCACCTGCTGGTCTCAGGCTGCTGCTGCAGCTTATACACACAGGAAGGGTCTGTAACCTTTTTCTCAAAAATCTGAAACAATGTCCGGTGAAACTTCAGAGGGGAAGGCAGCCTCTTGTTTTTATCTTAAACCTGAGATACACTGTGACTAATGACTGGTCAGTGTCATTTAAGATCGAGGATATAAAAGACAAGGCATGCAAAGAGGTCCAAGATGGAACAGACACATTCAGAAGTAAAATATCCTGCACTTGTACAGGGAACGAACCTTCAGACTCTCAGCCTTGATCCCTGCAAATATTTAAGAGGAAGCTATTTTCTATTTGGATTTCTATAACTTTTAAGCTAGCAAAGATTACCTTTCCATAGCTAAGCCCTTTACTGTTAAGGAGAAGCAAGTCAGAGGGATCAAAATATTTGGCTTTTATGAATCTGGGCTTTTCAAGTCTTTTGATTTGCTCCCTCTGTGGAACAATGTCCTACACACCAGTAGAGGGTCTTAGGGAGTCTCTCTGTATCTTGTTTTTAATTATTGTTGTATTTGTTTCCTTGTGGTGAGGGGTAGATCCTCCAGGCTTGCACATGCTAGGCACATGCTCAATCACTGCGCTCCATCACTATCCCCAGGAGTCTCCTGTGCACAATTGATTGAGTGCAAAGATCAAGTGAAGGTGTGGGTCTAGGGGCAGTTTGCTTTCACAAAGGTCCTGAGACAAGAAGACAGGAAGGTCAGCTCTTGAACATGTTACATCACAGTGCTCTGTGGAAACCTTGAGCTTACCACACTTGCCACTCCCTTCCCTGGTCAAGATTTGGTCATGTCTCTTAGCACAGTTTTTCCAGAATTAATCTTCTCACTTGTTCCCTTACACAGTTAAGTGAGTGTTTGTTTCATTTGTTTGTTGTTTCTTTCGAAACCTAGATTTTGTTGCATTCATAGTGATATCAGAAGGTAAAGTCAAACTATATAATACAGCTGTGCATGACATGCAGCAATATATATGTGTGTGTCTGTGTGTGTGTCAGTGTATGTCTGTGTGTGTCTGTGTGAGTTTGTGTGTCTATGTGTATGTGTGTGAATCTGTGTATGTCTCTGTGTGTGTGTGTGTCTGTGTATGTCTGTGTGTCTGTGTGTCTGTGTATGTCTGTGTGTGTCTGTTTCTGTGTGTGTCCCCTGAGGTTCCTGCCTGGGGTTCTATATCTGCTCAGGCTTTTTCCAGGTTTTGGTATTCTGTTCCTGGATTCTCTCACATGCCCAGCCTACCTGTTGATTCTACTCTAAGCAGGCTCCAGGCTCCTCACTCCAAAACTAGTGGCATATCTACTCCCTCCACAGCCCAGTGTCATCTCACCCCATCCTCTCCAGATGCTTGGACCCACAGATTAACTTGCAACTTCAACCTGGGACGTTCATGCCTTCCTCATAGAAAATACACACACACACACACACACACACACACACACACACACACACACACTCACACTCACTCACATACACACACCTCCTAGCCTAGTTCCTCAAGGGACACAGAAAAGGCAAGTGAGGAGAAAATGACCACTGTTTAGTATTACAAAGGGCAAGTTTTCATCTCAGTAATGCCTTTAGCATTTCCTGGCACTTGGCCACCCATCTCTCCTCCAGACTAAGCTGTCTTGAGGAATAAAACACCAGAGCATTTCCTGATTTTGCATCATCTGACATTGGGACCCCAATTCTCTGGGGTCACCAAATTTTGAACTGACATCCTAAAACCACCCATGATTTGAGGGAGAGGGTGTACGTCTCTCCAGCTTTTCAGGAACTTCCACTGGACCACATCTAACAAGCCCAGCTACTGTACGAAGAAGCAGATTAAATACGATAGGAAATGAAAGCACCAGGAAGTGGACTTGCTTCCAAGATAAGCAGATACACTCAAGTTTAACAATGGCTGGTCACGGTCACGGCCAATTACAGAGAAGACAATTCAGACAGCCACCTATGCTGTGTGCCCACGGGATATTTGACAGTCTAATAAACCTAGGCTTTCAGTTGTCACTCTAAATGTTTAAAACAGCAGGGTGTAGATATGAGCTTTGGCTGTCATGTTCATACATTGAAAGCATAGATTAAAGTGTTCTTGTTTCTACTCTCTGAAAATAAAGCATAACTCTGGTATTACACTGTCCTTCTCCACAGGCCATGTGACCTGTATGTGGGGCCACTTTGGGCCATTTCCCTTGGCTTCAGAACTGATTAAAAGCAGGTCAAAAGGTCAATCTAGAGCACAGAACAGCCCAAGTGAACAGCGGGCGTGCTTAGCTGGGGTGCAGTCAGAACTCAGACTTACTCAAATCCCACAGGGCTCAGGGATGTGAAATCTCTCCAATCGACTTAGGAAGTGGTCTTGAGTAGACCTGAAAACCTCTGTGCCTCAGTTCCCTCGTTGGTAAAGTGGAGAGAAAGGCAGAAATTGCTCCACTGCACTGCTGAGAGGATCTCATGGAGCAGGGTACACTGGGAGCCTGACCAGAACAGCTGGGCACTATGCCTCATCCCAGGAGACGCTGAGGCAGGAGGGCATTATGCATCTCAGGCCAGTGTAGGCTGTAGTATGAGACATTATCTAAGAGACACAGAAACTCTGTTTAACCAGAGCTCTTGGCAATTTTTTACTTTTATTTTTAGTGGCTCTGAATATGGTATATAACCCTGCCTTGAGACATGGAAGATATCAAATTATCTTTATCTTGTGTCTTTCTGGGATGGGCCTCCCAGTCACCAGCTACTGTGGGCAGAACCACCCTGAGGCTCTGAAAGCCCTCCCTCTCTGTGTTTGCACAGAGACAGGGCCTCAGAGGTTGCATGCCAATGGCTGAGCACATTCCAAACACTCCTCTGACAGCTGACTTGCTTCAGAACTGCCCTGTGGTCTTTCGGGGAGATCTTCCCAGGACTCCTTAGTCTGGAACTAGTCTACAGCCTATTCACTCTCTTCTTCCTTCATGGGGTCACACTTGGATCTGACAGCACTCACCTGGCCAGCCTGGCTCCCTCCTGGCTAGGTCTCCCACAGCCATTTGCCCCAGGAAGAGCCTTGCAGGTCTAATCCTGTCCCCAGTGTCTGCTTCTCTGAAGACCTGAACCAACATAGGTTCCCATGGTTCTGCTCTGACAGTAAGCAACTTGTGCTTGTCCTGGGGGGTCTGGGGAGGCTGTTCCACCATTCACAGAAGCCTTTTCATGATGGCAGTAGGAGGGGCAGTAAAGAAGAGAGCAGAAGACAGGTAGGTCTTTGTCGGTGCTGTGAGCTTGTGGGCAAGGTAAACCTGGTGCATTTTAGAAAGCCGTGGTGGTGGTTTAAAGGTGAGTTCTTTAAAAATATTAGTCTCCTTGGTCCAGTAAGCTAACTCTCACAGTCTTGAATTCCTAATCTAGGTCATAAGGAATAGACAGTAGATTTGAAAGTGAACTGGAGTCCACCTTGGTTCCCAAGCAACACACATCAATACACTTCCCCTTTTATTTTCCTTCTTTGTTTCTTTGTTTCTTTGTTTCTTTCTTCGAACTCGCATACCAACCTAGATGGTTTTTCTAGATACAAATTTACTTTAACATAAAATTTAGAAAACAAAGTTTGTATCAGGACATAAACTAGGAAATCACCATTTGCCCAAACTGATAGCAATGGCATTAATTGCTAGCTAGGCACTGAAACCTGAAGAAGGCTAGAGTCCAGCCCCACTTTCTGATAAAAATAGATTACCAGAGTTAAAGATGGTAGACGAAGTCTAAAAGAGAAATTAGAGGACGGTGGCTGCCAGGAAAGGTCCTGTCTTCAGAATAAGTGGTGCCATCTGCTACGATCATGCCCTCGTGTGTGTGTGTGTGTGTGTGTGTGTGTGTGTGTGTGTGTAGGTCAGAAGTTACTTTAAGGGCTGTTCTTCAGGCATAGTCCATGGCTTTTTGTTTTTTGTTTGGTTTTTTTGTTTGTTTGTTTTTTCCGGTATTTTGAAACAGGGTTTCTCTGTGTAGCCCTGGCTGTCCTGGAACTCACTCTGTAGACCAGGCTGGCCTCGAACTCAGAAATCCGCCTGCCTTTGTGCTGGGATTAAAGGCGTGCGCCACCACTGCCCAGCCCATTTGCTTTGGTTTTGATGGTATTTTTTGTTTGTTTGATTTTCTTCTTTAAAGACAAGTTCTCTCAGTAGCCTAGAATCATCAAATATACCAGGGATCCCCTATCTTTGCTTCTTCAGCTCTGAGATTATAGCACACTCTGCACTGCCCAGCCTTTCTGTGTTCAAGAGTTCCATCTCAGGTCTCCACGCTTGCATGTCAAGCACTTTACTCACTAAGTTATCTCTTCAGCCCAGTCATAGCCTCTTTAACATGGTTGGTGGCATGGTCCCGCCTCACATTCTATGACTGGAACATTATAAAGTCTACTTTTTTCCCACGTAGAAGAAATCTTCAACCCAGGAGACAGGGTGGGCTCATTGCCTAGATACCAAATCAAGAAAATAATACTCCCGTTGTTATCCTTGCTCCCTGAAAGAATCCTGTCCCCTTCAACAGACAGGAGAGCTAGGACCTACCTGCACGAAGACTTCCCTAGCAAAACTAGAAAGTTGCCTTTGCCTTTGGAATCTTCCAAAATTTGGACAGTTTAGATACAGTCTGTGACAACAGGGAGATCATGGTGGTGGCAGCATGAGGGGCGGGCCACAAGGCACCACAGTCAGGAAGCAGAGAGGGGTGAGTACCGCTGCTTTCTCTTGTTTTGTTCATTCCAGAGCCCTTTCCCACACGATGGTGCCAACCACCTTCAAAGCAGGTCTTTCTTCCTCATCTCTGAAAACGTCATCACATACCCTGAGGCATGCCTGGTAATCAATTATTCCAACTCCAGACAAGTTCACAATGAAGATTCATTACCACAGAATTCAAAGATGTCAACTTTGAAAAAAAAAAAAAATCCTAGGTTTTGTAATCTGCCAAAGGGCCTTCTCATCCGGGTTCTCTTCAGATTTCATGTGGCTCTTAGTTTTAAGTCAAGCATTCTGACCAAGCTCCACTCTTAGCTCTGGGTATCTCTGGCTCATTCAAATCCGACCCTTTACCTACCTCATAGTGCCATGCTGTCCTCAAAGCCATTGCATGAAGCCACTTAGTTTTCATCTGTCCCAAAGGCTAGAGCCAAAACCCTGGAAGCTGGAAGGATCCGGATCTGAAATTGCAACCAGACCTATGAAAGTAGAACTTTCATTTTTAAGGTAATGGCTGGTTTGGTATGAATTAAGTAACCAAACTCCTACTCTGGCCTCAAAAATAATTAGTTTTGTTTAAAAAGAAAGAAGGAAAGTTGTGACAGACAGGAAGGAAAGAAGGAAGGCAGGCAGGCAGACATGGACCCTCTAGATGGCTCAGCAGGTAAAGGCACCTGCTACCAAGCCTGACCACTCCAGAGCAATCCCAGCAACCATCATGATAGGAGAGAACCAACCCTGGACCTATACGTGTCTGTGTGCACATGTGAGGACACACACGTACAATACATACATTTTGAAAAAAAAAAATTCTAACATCTTAAAATGTTTCATGTTTACCTTTCCAAAGTTTAAACATCATCACATCCGGATCTGATGTAAAGATCACACCAGTATGTCTCCTGAACATAGAGCAACTGGTTCCCTAGTACTCTCTCTCTCTCTCTCTCTCTCTCTCTCTCTCTCTCTCTCTCTCTCCCTCTCTCTCTCTCCCCCCGCCCCCCATCCTTATGCCTCATTTGGTCAAAGTACAGTGCAAACAAGGGGTCTCTTATCGAAGTCTTGTCCTCCACTGAGACTAAAGCTTTCTCAACAGACCCCTTGACTTTTACACCAATTGTGGCCAACTATTATGGGCTGGCCCAGCCTGGGTCTAGGAGTCAAGAAACCCCAGTCCTGCGTCCTCAGAACAAAATAAATAAAACCACCGAGGCCCCCTTAGGACCATGCCAAAGACTGGGAATCAATCAGAGTTAAATCACACTGACTCTATAATGTCACCCTGGGAAGCTACAGTGGAACTCGCTGAGAAGAGGCAATGGCTTTGCTAGGAACTCAACAAGCGAGCCAGCTTAGACTTCCTACCACACCAGCAGACGCTGTTCTGAGCCTCCGCGCGCTACGTGACCAGGACGTTCTGGGAGAGGCCTACGGGCGGTGCCACTGCAGCACCGCCCCTCCGGGGCTCCCACGCCCCCTGGGGGGTGTTGCTCCGGGAGTCGCGGGTGGGCGGGAGCCCGGCGAGGGGCGGATCCCCAACTCCTCAGAGCCTCAAAAGCAGCAAGTAAGGAGGGGGGAGGCCAGTCCTGCAGCCCGGCGACCCTCTCTGTGGTCCCGCCGCCCGCAACCATGGCGAAGCCCCTGACCGACCAGGAAAAGCGACGGCAGATCAGTATCCGCGGCATCGTGGGCGTGGAGAATGTGGCCGAGCTGAAAAAGGGCTTCAACCGTCACCTGCACTTCACTCTGGTCAAGGACCGCAATGTGGCCACCCCCCGCGACTACTACTTCGCCCTTGCGCACACAGTGCGCGACCACCTAGTGGGGCGCTGGATCCGCACACAGCAGCACTACTACGACAAGTGCCCCAAGGTACTAGGCGAAGAGCATTTGTCCTCCCTCCACTCCCTGTCCTGGTCCTGAAGTCTAGGCGGGCAGAGGGACATAGGCTCGGTCATCCCTCCCACCTCCCCCGCAGCTCTGTGCCATCCTCATGGCACCGCTGTGCTGTGAGATCCGGAGACCGACTGGTGGCAAGAGTCCAAGCTTCCCTCTCCCGTGAACTTAGCAAACTATGGAGTGCCTACTCAGCACTTGACCAAGGGGTTCTCGGCGCCTCCTATGTGATGCGTCTAGGTTCCCGGCTCCTGACTGTCCGCTTGGGGCACGCAGGGCGGGGGAGGGGCACAACAAAAACATACAAAAGCCTAGCTTTAGAGCTTCGAGCTTATTGTTTAAGAAAAGGAGAGGGAAGTTTAGAGGTCCTCTAATCGTGACCCAGCCCAGGCCTCAGGGCTGCCTCGCCTAGCTGTGCAGCAGAGAGAGGGGGAGGTCCAGGCTCAGACCTGTGAGTGAAGGCTGCAGTTCCTGAACTTTCTGATTTCTGCCGGATGGGCCTTGCCAAGCGACTCGCCTGAAACTATACCTGTAAAAACACCCTTCTCCCTTCCAGAGGCCTACCCCAGACGTGTGAGGGACACCGCCTTTAGGAGACCAGCTCCTATTTCTACCAAAAACCAGAGGGCGGAGTCTCTGGGGGTAGTGGACTTGTAGAGGGAAGAACACCACCCCATCATGACCAGTCTAGGAAGAGAACCGGAGATAATGTGAAAGGTTAGAGAGGAGCGGGCAGGAAGAGGAACTATGGGGGATAGTGAATGTTTTGGAAGAAAACGCTGGAAAAACTGGCTGTGAAGTTATGTTGGAAAAGGTGAAAGCAGATCCTGGGGGCGATGGGAAATGCGTGTATACATACTTACTAAGTGTTTTTAAATACATAAGAACATCTTATGTATTTAATGGTAGAGAAAAGTTTATCTCTACCATTTGTGCCTAAGAACTATAGGAGTTTCTAAGACTGAGATAAACTCCCATAGTAAAATGGTGTGGTTGCAGGAGCCTATCAGACTGCTACCCAAACAGAGCAACTGCTAATGTGTATCCTTCCAAATCTAAACGTTTGCTTAGAAAACACTTCAGGTCCACATTCATGCACTGTGTCTTTTTATTGGTACAATATACTGCACCTTGAGTTAGAATTTTTTAGAGGTGATAGGGACTTGCCTGGGTTGGGGGGACATTTCAGAAACACACAAACACAAGCCCTACTCTGTAGCATTTAGCATCATAGCACAGAGACTTCTGTTGTTTCTCTTCCAATGGTAATCTTCCTGGTTCAATGGTTAGTTTTTCTCCTTACTCCTCCTTCCTATACAAGGGCAGAGCAAGCAAGAGACAGGGTTACACTGCTGGGTAGCAGTGGACATGTTACATAACTTTTCTTAGAAGAGCTTGGAAGTTCTTAAAAATTGATTTCACGTGGGTGCATGGTGTTTGCGCAGGGTGGTCTCTGTGGCAGCTGGACAGCTGCAGTCCTCTAAGAGAACTTGAGTAAAACCAGGAGGTGTGCCCAAGCTCCTTCCCCAGCCTCCCTCCCTGGTGTGCCCACAAGTCAGTCACCAAGTCCAGTTCGCTAGCCCAGTCCCTGCGTAAGCATGCCAAAGGTTTAATCATACAGAAGCCTCTTCCTGTCCCTCAAACTCAGCACACAGAACCTCAAGTCACATTCCCTGAAGTCCTGACCTGCCCTCTGTGTTTTTAATTTAATGACTCCGTGTCACCACCATGACAGTCACTGAAGCCCAAAACTTGGGGCTAGCTTTGACTTTTGTTTATATCCCCCTTTCAAATTTCTGCACTGCCCCCCAAACTTTCCACTCTCTTCCTGTCTCTGCCTTGCTGAGAGGCCCTACAGGTCTATTGTAATGGATTCTCAACTGTGGCCTCACTTCCCAGGAACTGTAGGCCGGCAGCCAGAGGCTGCCCATGGCTAGCAGACAGACACCTCTTTGCCAGAGGTCCTGCTCTAGGTAGTTAAGTTTCATGGCTTTGGGCTAGCCTCTGGGTAGTCGAATTCAATGGCTTTGGGCTACAGTCCCTCATGTTTCTGTGCTTCAAGTTGTAACTTCAATTGCATCTTCATTTTCTCTGTCAGCTCCCAGAGGCATCTACAATCCTATTGCCTGTGTCCAGCTGAGCTTCCTAAAACACATCTTGACTCTGTTAAGGTTGGCTGCAGACCCTGACATAGTCCTTAAGCACGTCGAGGTCGTCTCCTTTCAGGCGAACCTGCCCTTCCATCTTATCTGCCTTTACCTGCCTGTATCTGCCCTCCCATCCTCCTCCTCTCCTCCTTACTCATTTCCAACTCCCCCTTCTGCTCACCCTCCCTTTAAAGTAGCCTTCCTAACTCGGGTCCCTAGGTACCACTCTTACCTGCTCTGCAAGTCTCAGCTTTGTTGTCACATTTCAAACACCCAACAGTGTACCCAGACAGCAGCACCCAGGTCCTCCAGTTAGTGCTGGAAACAATGTAAAAAAACAAAACCAAAAAAACAAAACAAAACAAAACAAAAAAAAACTATTTTTAAATATTGTTTTTATCATCTTTATTCTATCTTTTCAAACCTTTTGTAATTTTTTGTATAATATACATGCAATATTAGGAGTGGCTTGTGCATGTAGTTTACAAGGTAAATGAAGATATTCAAATATTTTATCATTACAAATACGCAGTGAATGACCATAGGACATTAAAGGAACAAAGGTCTGTTTTTCAAGGTCTTACATATTCACAAATATAAAGTATATTTTCCTCAAAAAAAAAAAAATGTTACTTGTAAGAAAAATAGGAAATCCCCTATTAAAAAGTCACTCATATATAAAGATACTCAGAGCAACCTATCTAGAAGACTTAGAAATACCTGAAGTATTCTTAAGATGTTATTCATGCTAGTGGATCTTAAATCAGTGCTGCTTTGGAATTAAAAGAAAGGTCACAAAAATGTCATGATTCCAGCAGTGTGACTTCACAGTTGCACGTGAGAGATGTGGATATATTTACAAAAGAGCTTTGTATAGAAGCTAAACACTAAAAACTAAAACACTAAAACAGGAAAACAGGCTCTGTTCTGTCAGAGTGAAAATACTCATGGAGGACTGAGCTGTGCTAATCATTCTTGTGGATTAACCTGCTTGCTGTTTCCAGTGGCCTCGTGCACAGGAGCCCGGGCCTAGGGCTCTGACCCTTTGCAGCCTAAGTGTGCCCAGAAAGGTACCATTCACTAGCATTCATAGGCATATATCTGATAGGCTAGCAAGGGCCCAGAAATTTCCCCATAAACATTCAAAGAAGCTGGACAAAATGCTGTGCTCTGGGCAGCAGGATTATATGTTCTGGTAGGACATAATGTTGACCATGTTGTGAAGGTTCAACTGTTTCATAAAATGAAAGTGAGAAAGAGCAAAATTTCTTAGTTGATGTCGTAATGATTTGTTACATGAACTATTGCTGCTGCTGCTGCTGCTGCTGCTGCTGCTGCTGCTGCTGCTGCTGTTACATCTTATTGGGTTGCCCACATACTTTTATTTTTGGTTCTTCTTATCCTGTGGAAATGGGAAGTATGTAAAATCTCGAAGTGATTTGAACAGGTGCTTACTGTTTTGTTCTCTGTCTGTTGGAGACCAGGGTAACTGATATCCATTCTTTTAAATTAGCTAACTGTGCTTGCATTGAAACGGTTGAAGGCAGATGTGAACTTTGTGCCTCTCACTTCTGCCTCTGCTTGTATTTACCTGGCTTTTCCCAGGCCAAAGGCAAACAGTTTCTAAGTCCATGGGGAAATTTACCATCCCATCAAGAACAAATGCTAATAAGCCTTGGGAAGTTTTACCAAAAGGAACTGCTACATAGACTTCCTGGGGTGGTCTTCATTCCAAAGATAAGCCATCTGTGAGGAGGAATATGCTCTAGCCACAGAGTGTGGCAGCTAGTCTGGGTGTTTCTTAAATGACAAGGTCAGAATCAACCCTCTTGAGAGAAAGGTGAATGAAGGCAATCCAACTTGTTTGTCCAAAATATGTTTTATTCATGAAGGTCATGAACAGGGAGGAGGGAGGGGGGCTGACAAACACACACACACACACAGAGAGAGAGAGAGAGAGAGAGAGAGAGAGAGAGAGAGAGAATATCCAATAGTTAGCTGAGCTTGCTTTTCTTTCTTCCTGAAGATAAAAGATACCATATTACTTGGCCAAAAAAACCAGTGTCTAGCAAAGTTTCCCCATGCTACTGGATGGGAAGATTGTCATGCATCCCTTCAGGTAACTGCAGGAATCTCAGGTGAACATGAGTTAAAGTAGCCCAAACCCTGATGGGTTTTAATTGGTGGCCTAACATGGATTTGCATTTTTATGTGTGTTTCCAAATATGCTTGACCTCATAGAAGAGTGATGGACTTTTCTCTCTTCATTTCAGAGGGTGTATTACCTCTCTCTGGAATTTTACATGGGCCGAACATTACAGAACACCATGATCAACCTTGGCTTACAAAATGCCTGCGATGAGGCCATTTACCAGGTATGTTGTTCTCGTATGTCTCACACCTTCTTTTTCTACATTTCAAATTCACTTTAGCACACACGCATGCACTTGACAAGTTGCTCCTTCAAATAGGGCTATTACAAACAATGAGAAAATACACAAGTTGGAAAACAGAGGCCTGGGTGTCATGACCCATGCCTTTAACTCCAGCACTGGGAAGTAGGGAGCAGGTTGATCTCTGAGTTCAAAGCCAGCTTGGTCTACTAGATGGAGGGGAAGAAAAGGAATTTGGAGAATGGATTATCACACAAGAGGGTTTTGTTTTGCCATAAAAGTCTTGTAATTTCTGAAACAAATTACATTTTTAAAATGAACCTCTTGAAAGTTTTAATGCCAAGTGATGGTGGTACATGCCTTTAATCCTAGCCTTTGGGAATCAGAGGCAGAGAAATCTTTGTGAATTCTAGGCCAGCCTGGTCAACAGAGCTAGTTTCAGGACAGCCAGGGCTACACAAAGAAACCCTATCTCAAACAAACAAACAAAACAAAACAAACAAGTATAAAACCTCAACAACAACAAAAAACTTTATTATGAGAACTGCAAGCCTTTTACTTTAGGTCTCTGGCTACCTTTTAAGAAATGATCAAAGTATGACAGCTATTCATACATCAGACCACATGAAAATGTTAAGCTTTTGAGAATCCGTTACCATGTTTTTATGTAAAGCATTCTTCCCCTTAAGGCAGTCCTATCATGCTCGCTCATCTGTTTATGTAGACATATTCAGCCCTTCCCACAGGTGTCTCTCTACATAAAACAAGTAGTCTTTCAGCTTTTCCTGTGCAGGAGAGTATATTTATAAAGACAAATCCAAATGAGACTTGGGTCAGAATGTTCCCTTCTTCCCCAGGGCAATGGTCCCCAGTGTGATCTGCTCCTTATCATTCAGGGCGAGCATCTATACAGCAGGTTAGGTGGAGCATTTCCTGCCAGGGAACCACTGCGGCTCCCGTACACTTCCGTTTCTTTACTTCCCTTAACATTAGCAGAAAAATTGTGCCCCTTCCCCGGGGTAGTGTGTAAGCATGACTTGCATCTTCATGATTAAGGTTTAGAGCCCTGTCTCGATTTTCTGATTTGCAACTTTCAAGGTCCTGAGTGTTAGTTAGCATGGACTGTTGGCTTCTAAGGACCCAGGAACCCCTGGTCATCGGGAAGCAAATTCCCAAGCCCCATCCTTCTGAAATGATGTGGAGCCATGCTTGAGTTTCTATAAGATTTAATTATCAACACTTACATAAGAAACTGATGGAATAGGAGAGGGGTCCAGAGAAGTGTCTTAGAGAAAACGTGAGCATCACTTTAGGCAGCTCCTCCTTATGTGCATGTTTTCAACACTGAAATTACTTTCCCATTAAGAGGTATCCAAGGGCCTTTGAGATGACTCAGCAGGTAAAGGTGCCTACAATCAAGCCTAGTGACCCAAATTCAAGCCCCGAGGTTTAAATGGTAGAGAAATAGAACTGACTCACAAGTTTCCCTCTGACCTATGAGAGAGAGAGAGAGAGAGAGAGAAGAGAATTGAATTTATTAAAACTCTAATTTGAGGGGTGCACATGAATTTTAGATAAGAACAAACAGATATTTCACAGCAGACTACCCTTTAGTTAGGTCAGGTGAGATTATCATCTGGTCCACAGAGAACAGGTCTCTGGACTTATCAGAACATGAGTTTCCCCATAAAATAAGTGATCTATAGTATACTCTGTGCTACAGGGTTCTAATGGGGATCCAGTGCCAGTGGCTTTAGGAGTGTGATCCCCAGTACTTCAGAGAAGGGATCTTGCAACTGCCTCTATGTTCAAAGAGGCACTCTTGCAAACCACCCTAGGAAAAAGTAGGGGGATTCTGGCCTCATTCATTGAGCAATAGATAAGGCCTCCAGCTGATGCCAGGCATCAGGGCTCACGGACATGGATCACTAACTGGTTTGGGGTTATCAGCTTTTGACTCTACTGAGACAACACACTAAATTTGCAAAGATGAACTCAAGTCTGTCCTGAAAAAGTCTGATCTTGCATC
Source organism: Rhynchomys soricoides (assembly GCA_019843965.1). NCBI lineage: Eukaryota > Metazoa > Chordata > Mammalia > Rodentia > Muridae > Rhynchomys > Rhynchomys soricoides. The sequence continues at coordinate 4,548,482 of JADRCH010000040.1, forward strand.
TTCTGACTATCCTGTCAACCGGTCCAGCTTGGAACTGCACTGTTTCGAATCTCAAGACATTATTTTAATTTGTTTTGCTTTGATTTTCAAGAGTCACATTTAGTGTGTGTGTGTGTGTGTGTGTGTGTGTGTGTGTGTATGAACACATTCATGCTGTAACACATCAGCACACATATGCAGATCAGAAGATAACATGTGAGAGTCTGTTCTCTATTTCTGTCATGTTTGTCTTGGGAATCGAACTAGGTCACCAGGTTTAGCAACAAGTGCATTTACCCAGAGTCATCTTGATGGCCCCATACTTTTTTTAAAGACATAATAGCTAACATAGGGCATATCTTCCCAAGACTAATGCTGTTGCTTTGTTCATGTAATCTCATTTGACTCACAACCCTAAATTAAGTAGATATTTTCAGCCTCCACATTTTTACAAGGGAGACTTAGCAACCTGTCTAAGGGTCAGAGTCAAGGAAGTGGCATGGTCCATAATGGACACCCAAAGATTCATGCTTCTCAGTGCCTGTCTATTCCATCTTGTATCACTGGCACCAATGATTGCTAGCTTCTGCAATTGATATGCAGTGCCAGAACAAGCTTCAGGGGAACCAATGCCAGATCAAGCACACAGATTACCCTGGTAGCTGACCAGTGCCTTAATAAGTGGAATTGTCTCTGGAACATCCTGAGTGTGTATCCATGTCCAATATTGTCTTCCTTTCTCCTCAGCTTGGGTTGGACATGGAAGAGTTAGAAGAAATTGAAGAAGATGCTGGGCTTGGCAATGGTGGTCTTGGGAGGCTTGCTGGTAAGTGACAGCAGCAGCAGGTTATTGTGTCAGGGTTATCTGTGCCTTCTCCAGTGCCATACACAGACGTGCTTAGAAGAGCCAACTGGCTTTCTTAGAAGAAGGAGGAAGCATGTCCCTACTGTAGATGCATTTGTTCTTGACTTTACCCTGTGGCCTGATCAGCTCCATGTAGAAAAGAAAAGAGGTGTTGCTTAAAGCCTTTTCAGACATTGCTTAAAACCCCAAAGCTAGCCAGTTCCATCCTGTTCACTTAAAGGTTTCCAAAGCCACCCGTTTACATCACTGCTGCTCGTTTATGGCTGACCAATTCCCACTAACTCTACTCTTACCTTGCAAGTGGCTTCAGTTTGATACTTTGATTGACTGGTGGGCAGTGATATCATTCATATACCTCTTCACATACATACAAACTGAGTTCTGCGCTTTACTTGAGGAATGGCTTTTCAGAGAACAGAGAAGAAAATACTTAAAGTATAATACTAGCTCTGTGAGCTGTGACAAATTACCCAGCAAGAGCAGTTTAAGGAAGGAAGGCCTTATTTTTGCTTAGAGTTCCAAGGTACAGTGTGGAAATCATGGTACCAGGAGCTGGAGCCGGTTGGTCATGTGCATCTACAGTCAGGAGGCAGAGAAAAGTAAATGCTCAACCAATTTTCTCCTGTCTACACAGTCAGGGCCCCAGACCATGGGGTGGTGCCCTTCACATTCAGAGTGGGTTTTCCCACCTCAGTTAACACAAATAATCCCAGGCAGGCATCCCCAGAGATTCATCTCCTGAGCTCTTCTAGATCCTGTCAAGTTGACCTGATTATTAAACATCAGAACCTATAACCGAGCATCTCAGGAGAATTTCTCCAAAGCAAACGCTTAATACAACATGTGCACAAGAAGACAGGAGAAACAATAGGAACATGGTTTCACAGTGCTGTTTCTTAAACCCCATGAAAAGCAGCCTAACCTCAAAGAAGGATGCTGATATAGACATACTTGCCTGTGTGAATCACCAAGCTCAAAACAAAGCAAGGCCCAATAAAACCCATACAAAGCGATGTTATTTATATTCTTAGAAAAAATGAGTCTTCTTTGAGTTGTATATATAGAGACACAGGGGAGAGTCGGGAATTCAAGTACTACATTGAGTTTAAGGGTTAAATGCTCCTAGTGGCTCCTGGTGACTCCTAGAGGGGGGCAATAGGATTATCGGGGGCCATCAAAGGGGGTGCTATCATTTGTTTTTAAGTTTCTTTATTTGTCTCAAGTTATGACAAAGTCATTTACATCTGTTTCATTTTATCGAAGCCTTTCTACATCAGTGGCGGTGTACTTTAGTGCAGCGACTAGTAGTAAAATATATAAGTTCTTCAGGTAAGCTGCTTGCCATTGTCCTGTACTGCACTCTTCTGAGGATTTCCCAGGCTTCTCTGCATCATCAGGACGGTGGCAGCACTAGTGGAAAGCCTATCTAAGAACAAGAATTGATCTGCTTTGCTCTTATGTGAAACCCAAACTCTTCAATATTGGCTAGCAGTGTTCACTCTGCTCTGGCCTGGGGGAGGGGGGTGCTTTTATGGCCTTACTCCATTGCAGTTTGGGAAGGCCAGAAAATAGAGCTGCAGGTGAGGCTGGGTAATTCTCAGATGACCTAGCCTCTTACCTGACTATGGAAGTTGGAATCCCATCTGCTCAGGCTCTAGGGATCAACTTGTCAGGACCAAGGGAATGTCAAAAGAGACCTAGGTCAGATGAAGCAGGGACTGGTCATGTTAGACTGACTCTAGACTCAGCCCTCTGTGTTCGTGGCTCTGTATTAGAGCTGGACTATGAACCCACTCCCTGCTCTCTCGTTTTGGGTGGTAGCTCTCCAGTTCTTTCCAGTTCTTTCCAGCTGGAATTCTTACTGTAGGTTTCCTCATTCCCTGACAGCTCAAATTCCCAAGAAGGGCAGTAGGATTAAGGTAACCCTTTGGATGTATCCAAGCGCTAGATAGATCCCTTCTCTACCTGCAGATTGGCCCTTCTAGCTCAGATGCTCTGTCATTGGATAACAGAAAATATAATATGAAAATAGGCACATCAAGAATGGCATGGTGGCCGGGCAGTGGTGGCACACGCCTTTAATCCAGCACTCTGGAGGCAGAGGCAGGTGGATTTCTGAGTTCAAGGCCAGCCTGGTCTACAGAGTGAGTTCCAGGACAGCCAGGGCTATACAGAGAAACCCTGTCTCGAAAAACAAAAACAAAAAACAAACAAAAAACAAAAGAATGGCATGGTGATCACAAAACAAGAGCCCTGGATGTTCAGGCTGATTTTTTTCGGCAACTCTATTGTACCTGGACTCTGGGTCTCCATACCCCCTCCCTCCCCTCACAGTTCAAAAGACACAGACAGCAAGGAAAATCTTCCATGGAAGCCCCCTGTCCTCAGCAGAATTCCTAGTACTCTGGGTGGATTAGATGCCATTGCTGCCAAGGCTAATATCTGTCACTGGTGAGGGAACTAGAATGACTACAGTTGTTTAAAAGGCTTAGATCAGTGAAGCAGGATCCACTTCCTGACCCATATAACCAACCTTCCTGGAACATACAGTCAACTAGTGTCCAAGAGCTGTGGGGTTCCAGTGGGCACCATGTCGAAACGGGTCTCATGTAAGTTTCTATTTCTTAGAATGACAGTTCAGCAGGCAGGAATAGAGAGTGACAGCTTCCCTTAGAAAAGCAGCCACGGGTGACAACAGTCAACCTACCCAATGTAGGGAGCTTCTGTATGTGTTCTCAGACAATGCTAGCATGTACACAATTCAAGATGGTGAGGAGGGGTGTGATATCTATTTTCTTTAAACATTTTTACATTTCCTAATAGTTCTTAGTTTCTCTATGGTACTTAATTCTATAATTTATAAAAAGGTTATTTTTAAAAAACCAGCAAGTTCTATGCAGCAAAATCTGTGTGCAAAACAAATTGTTCCTGATAAAGACTTGTGTGGCTTCCATGGTTTTGAAAGGGAGCTTGACATTGATGCTAAGTTCACTGGTTCTGTCTTTTTGTTTACTTGGTCAAATTCAGCCTGCTTCCTTGACTCCATGGCAACCCTGGGGCTTGCAGCCTATGGATATGGCATCCGTTATGAATACGGAATCTTCAATCAGAAGATCCGGGACGGATGGCAGGTATGTGATGCTGTCACCTGAGCCTTCATAGCGCTTCCTTTGTGCTCTGTCCAGTGGACAGCATGGGCCTTTCGTACAGCACTTCACTGGTTTCTCTGGCATTCCGCCAACAACAGTGGACACTTCCAAAGTCAGCTCCCCACTGGGTAAGTTTCCTGTGCAACGAGCCTGTGTGTGTCATTCACCTCCAGATCCAGGGCACCTGGCACAGTACCTAACTCTCACTAGCTGGCTCCTGACCTGTTTCTTAACCTCTTTAAATCCCAATTGTACCATTTATAAAATGAGAGCGATAACAGTACATATGCCTCTTGTGTGATGATTAAGAAAAATATTCTTCAATAAATCACCATGAGGGTCTGCCTATAATGAGTGCTCACTGAGAGTGACTGCCTCGTTCCTGAGGGCTGGGCGGGATCTTGGGTTTTGCTGCTTTGAGAGTGAGGCCTCAGAAGGGAACTCTGAAAATATTTACCACTGAGCCCTGACTGTGGACCGCTTTCGTGTGCAACATTCCATCTCAAAGCTTACAGAAACACAAAACAAGAACTGTGGTCTCCTGAGCAGTTCTCCACGGTAAGAAGTGCATTGCCAATGTACAAGATGGAAAACTGAGTTTCTTCCAAAGTAGAGTTTCCCCAGATCATATTGCTGGTCAACAGGGGTCCGTGTCTGCAGGTTTCTACATCCACAGTCAGTATTCTCGTACATGTCCGTCTGTCCTGCTCATGGCTGTCTCATGAGATACATAAGCGAATGTCCTATTATATAATAAAATTGGGTAATCTTGTTGACAATTAATGAAATAAACCCGACCCATATTTAATACTATGTTCTATATAAACATGCAGTAATCCATCCAGACCACTCTAGTTACACCTGGTTAAATCTCATATGTTGGTTTCTTTCGTCTCTGGTAGGTTTTTGAGTCCATGGTCAAGGGTACTGTGGACCTTCCCCTGGTCTTAAGTATAAACTATGCCCATTCCCTCTCTGTGCTCCACATTCACACCATTGCCCTTTTAAAAAAAAAAAAAAAATTGTGTAAACTGCATTTCCAAAAAGCTGAGCTCAGTAACCATGCCTGCACTCCCAGGCCCAATAGCAGAGCGCTCGCAGGTCATCGTGGGCTGTGTAAGGAAGTAAAGCATACATGAGAAGGGTAGGTACGGTTGGGGGGCCCCAGTCCACTTTCCCTCTCCCAGTACTTAGCCACTAAGTAAGGAACTAAAAGACCAGTGGGAACACTGAGTGAAAAGCCAAGTTTACAAAGGAGGCTCTTGGGAACGGAAGACGTGTAAGTTGTACTTGAGATTCCAGGTTTTCTAAGGACATGGGTTGTGTGCTTTTACCTGACTCTGGGGCAACCTGGAGTAGAAGAAGGACTTGGCACTGGTTTCTAATTGAGATCTACCTTCCACTCCTCATAGAAAGCGCTCCATGTCTAGAAGGTTGCCGCAGTCTGAGCCTTGGTTTTCTTCACAGTGAGGATGGCGATTTCACAGAGCTACTATGAGAACGTTCAGGGTGGGCACACAAACAGACACTTGGGAAAAGGAGAATAACTCTGTAAAGTGTGGTGCTCTGTGGTAACATTTTAATACGACCATTGCTAGTGCGCACACGAGTAGTTTTATTAAAATATAAAATCATTTGTATTATTTGGGGGGACAAAAAAGATCTAGAATTCTATGACTGGACGGACTACAAGTGTCTGAGAGAGGCTGGGAGAGAGAGTTAGGCTACAGGAGAAAATCAGGAGCAGGAGACACGGCTCAGTAATGTAGGTTAGTCAAGGTTAGCTCATGTACTGCTCTTACAGAGGAGCCAGTTTCGGTTCCTGGCTCTCATGTGGAAGCTTGCAATCACCTGTAACTCCACTTCCAAGGCATCTATGACCTTCTGGCCTCCACAGGCTCCTGTATGCATGTGATACCCATGAACTCATGCAGACACATACATTTAATAATAAATAAATAAATCTTTATTTTTTAAAAAGAAAAGAAAACCATATACCAAGGCTTCAGCATTAATTGTCTTTGGAACGTGGGCTGTGGGTAGTGTTTATTATCTTCTATTTGTTCTCCTACGTGCCTCATATTCCATAAGAAGCATGTGCTTTGTAACCATAAAAAGCTGTAGAAATGGAAGAGTTGATTTCCTTCCCCAGTGAAGTAACTAGTATTCTACCTGCACACTGAATTTAGCAGAGATTTTTCCAATATGGCCGACGTTTCAACACAATCTCACCAAAGAACTGTAATGCATGCATACTCGGTCCTGGAAAATAGACTGTGGTTTAAAACTACAATTGTATAAAAGAATTAAAAGAAACTCAGCAAATAAATCTAAAATTCCTCAAATGCATTTCCCCTTCCAATTTCATTCTTAATCCTGTAGATCAAGGAAGTATATGTTTACAACAGCCTCAATTTTAAAAGGAGAGGCTGGGCCTATAGATGGAGCTTTATTGGTAGAATGCTTGGCTGTCATGCATGGAGCCCTAGGTTTGACCCCCTGCCTCCAGTATCAAAAACACAAGATTGTGGCCGTAATAACCAATGGTAATAACCAATACTAGGGAGGTTGCAGCCAGGGGATTGATGATTATCTTCCATTACTTACCAATTTGAAACTAGCCTGCACTACATGAGACCCTGTCCAGAGAGGGGGATGGGAGGAGGAGGAAGAGCGAGCAGAAAAGGGAGAGAACAAGAAAGACCAGTAACTTCTGCTAATCCCAAAGTTAGCCCATTAGACAGCATCACTTCCTTAATTATGACTTTTAAAAAAAAAAAAGTCAGAAGGACACACAGCTTTACTCACCACCTACTTTATTTCCCAAGATGGGACTGTAAAGGGCACATGTAAAATGTCACATCATAAAAAGACCATTTCCATAAAAAACAAAACGCTTATGCCAGGAAGTTAGTAGCCCTTCAGACTATGATATGGTCCCTGATCACCTGCTCCCTCCTCCTCTGATGCCTGCTCACCTGCTTTCTGCTCTCCTGTATCATACTCACCTGTACCCTGTTGACCTATACCTTGCTTGCCTGAACCCCTGGCCCCCACACCTTGCTTGCCTGCACCCCAGGCCCCCACACCTTGCTTGCCTG
>JADRCH010000040.1:4555585-4596726 GCA_019843965.1 Rhynchomys soricoides
CACACCTTGCTTGCCTGCACCCCAGGCCCCCACACCTTGCTTGCCTGAACCCCTGGCTCCCATACCTTGCTTGCTGCACCCCAGGCCCCCACACCTTGTTTGCCTGCACCCAGCCCCTCCTACAGCAGATACAGACAGTGCTGATGAGAAAGTCACCAGCTGGGAAGACTTTTGAAGGCTGGTGGACTTTTCAACTTTTGAGTCTATTCAAAGAACATTTGCATAAAATGTGTTGACGGAACCTCTGAGGAAAATAATTATACATTTAAAATTCTGGACTTGCCACAACTCTAATGGAACCTGGAACCCAATCAGTGATAGTCCCGAATGAAAATACCTGGCTGTTGGAAGGAAGAGAGGAATGAAGGCTAGCAGGTGACAGAAAGGCACTCACAGGATGTACCTTCAGTCTCCTTTTAGAACCTTTGCCAAGCTTGTTACAGCCAGAATCATAGATTCCGCTGCCGAGCCAGCCTCTAGTCATTCTTATTGAGTTATTGGAGTTCCCCAGAAATGTTTTTTAAGTCATTTATGTTCTGAGGAAACAAAACTTGTTGGCTTTCTTGGCTTGTTCACGAGTTCAACTCCGTGCCCCACATTTGAGGGAGAGAGAGTTTCTTAAAGTCCTATCGCCAGTGCAATGCCAGAGCTGATGTCTGCTTCACTGGATCCCACTGAGTCAGTCCTCCACGGAGATGCTCAGTCTGGAAACCAGCTCATTCAATCCCAGGAGCCACAGATGCTGTGAATCATCCCTCCAGAGCTTCTGGGGTGTAATAGTGTCCCAAAACCCACTTGGATGCAAGGATCAAAACTCATCTCCCACCTGCTCTACACGTTCACATACCTCAGCGATTAGTGCTTTCAAAGATCCCCTGTGGTAAAGTAAAAGTCTAAATTCACAGCCTGATGTCTTAATCCACAGGAGGAGATTGAAGACAAGAAGGGTTTTACCTATCCCACAGCATCTGTGGCTCCTTCTTGGGCCTGCTTCGATGAGTCTGTAGTTGTGACATTCCTACCTTTCAATCTACCTTAGAAACCAGCCTGAGAAAATTTTAAGTGCTGTTCACCGATTCCTTTCTGATTCAACAAGGACTGGGAATGAAAATCAGCAAACAGGGCTCCTTACAAGATTTGTTAGCCACAGGAAACTGAAACAGCCATTTTGGGCGGGATAAATGAAGCCAACATGTAATAGCATTAAGACTGGTCAGCTGCTCCTTTGTCACTTAAGAGTGTATACCCACAAGAGTAAAGGCCACTCAGACTTGGAGCAGGGCAGGAATAGGTATGAGGTGCCACCCTATCCCCTGGGCATTTATTTGGCAGAAGAAAGGGGAACACCTTGTCCACACCGACCAAGCTATCTAGCTCTCTACCCTAGATTACCTCCCAGATGTGAAGGCATGGCCTCGGAACCACAGAACTGAATCAATCTTAGCTCTGTCGTCCTCCTTCTGCATGACCTTGAGCTGTTATATTCCTTTATTTCTGAAAAGATCAAAATCATAGTTTGCTCCTGGGGTTGCCATGAGAAATATAGTCATACATAGACAACACGTATGTCATTGTCATTGAGCAAGGCCATTGCTCTCTTAGGATGTAAGATGGTAACAAAGACAAACGAGGTCAGAAGACCCAGTGTACTTTCATTACAAAGCAGAACTCTTGGGTTTTGGTAAAAGATATCTTACTGTAATTGAAGGCCTAGGACTATGTCCCCTGAACAGTGAATTCTAAGCCTTGTCCATTTTCAGATAGAAGAAGCAGATGACTGGCTCAGGCACGGGAACCCTTGGGAGAAGGCTCGTCCTGAATTCATGCTGCCTGTGCATTTTTACGGAAGAGTAGAGCAGACCCAGACTGGGACAAAGTGGGTCGACACCCAGGTAATTGGGCTCTCATGACAAGCATTTTATTTTGCACAGCACAGTGAACATTACACTGAGCATATAATGTGTAGCACTGCTGTGTACACAATATTAAGAATGAAGTATTGGCCCGGCGTAGTGGTGCCTGCCCTTAATCCCTACCCGGGAGGTACAGGTGGATATCTACAAGTTTGAGGTCAACATGGTGTACAGAGAGAGTTCTAGGACAGCCAGGGTTATGTAGAGAAACTCTTATGTATCAAATAGCAGAGTGGAACTGTATAAATGCACATCCCGGTCCTCTTTGTACTGCCTGTTCCTTTAGGAGAGATGGGCACCGAGGCCAAGAGGGAAGCGACCTTCCGGAGGTTAGCTGATTTCCCAGGGTCATTTTGCAATCAGCTTGCAAAGAGTATTTAGTTCCATAGTACTAAGCATGATTAGCTCTCTGAATGCTTAGCTCTCCAGCTCTATAAAAGTTCTTGACACCAAAGTAGAGTAATTTTAAATGCCCTTTCTCAGCCCATCATTGTACATTTTAGTACTGCAGTTTTAAAAAGATGATCCAGGCTTCAGCTGCGAGCTGTGCTGGATCTGTGATCTGTGTCAGGACACTTCTAGAAAAGTGATGCTTCAATTTCTTCAAGGGCATTTGTCCCACCATTCCATTTGCATATGGCCCTGTCACAGAATCATACCTAGTCCTGTGACGCTCTGTTGTCATATCTTCTGGTGAATGATTCTGTTCTTTCTTGGGCTGCCTGATCCAATCAACACAGCTTCACTTGATATATTTGCTTAATAGAGATGGTCTTGAGCTGATGTTTATCTTAGTCATTCTTTAAAACCTTACTGAAAACCACTAAAATAATGCCTTTACATATGAAATGTCACTGCATGCTTTACCATGCCTGGCTTATAGCTGATTTCCTTTTTAACTATTGGTTTATTTTGCTAGTCCTTAAAGAGGTATACAAAGTTCAGAAAAATAAGACATTAAAATGTTTCCTATCTGAATGTAAACTCACATGGCACATCAAATGACAGGTGAGATGCTAACACAAATAAAGTGATGTTATTTATCATGATAGGACTCATGCTTGAAAGTAAGGTCCTGCTTTGTTTATTTTGTTTTGTTTTTCATGTTAAACACCTGGCCACAGTCTAAGTTACAAATGCTTGGTCACAAATGTTGTCGGGTAAGCTGCAAACAGACCAGTTAATCCAGTCTAAGAAATTGTACACATATTTGGTATTAAATTAGTATGTGATATAGAACTTGGTGCTTGCAACTTCATTAGCTTCCAATCTATCCAAAATTATCTAGCTTACACAATCAATACCAGGAGTGTTCTGTTTGTATGATGGGGCCGGCTGCTTTGTTTTTACAAAGCTCCTCTGGATACTTAGCTCTCTGCTTTCACGGAGAATCCAGAAATTCGATTAGAAAGTACTTGTTCCTGTATCTAGAGGACCAAGGTTGTGGATCACAGATGATATACATGAGCTAGGCAAAACCCTGCAGGACTTTATGGATGAGAAAGCCATGCCCTGGATCAGCCCCACGTTTGTAGGTAGTGAGGTCAGAGAGCATGAGACCAGACACGCTCTGAGCATGCAAGGAATGGCTTCCAATAAGTAGAGCTGTTTGCTATTATGAAATTCAGGTCCATAGGGAATTGGATACAAGAGAGAATTAGCTGTGGTAGTGATGTGTCAGAGTAAACCTAGGGAAGATGAAGAAGGGGGGCATCAGGAAGAAGAGGGACGTCTTCATGGCACAGCGGTGTCACCTATGAAAAAGAACAAGAAAGGGTTCTCCGACATGGGCTGCAGCGCTGCTCTGAGCAAGTGGTCATACTGGGGGACTAAAGTGCACCTTTTGGACATGCTGTAGTGTTCTGAGCATGTTGGAGCATCCCAGTGATGACACACAGCCTTGGGGTGAGCTATGAGGGAACACGTTCTCTCTGTAGCCTCTGAAAGGAGAGCCAAGCTGGAAGTTCCTTAGACTGTCTCTGTGATGCTGGGAGGAGCAGAAGGACAAGTCTTGTTTAAACCAGGAGTCGTCCCTAACCTACAAATGACATCTCCTGGTTGGTGACATATTGCTTGAAAATATGTATAAAGATCTGCAAAGACCTTTACTTCTTTGTGAAAGATGCTTTGTTACATAGTGTCCCCCTGAGTGGGCTGAAGTCCCCCAAACGGAGCTTCACATCCTCCTACACAATCATTCTGCCATTCCTCCTCCTTGTACCTTGATGCTGAGGCAAGGAGTGGAAATGGGTCGCTTTTCATGTGAATTTTAAATGTCCTGTGAAGCAGGTCACATCCCTGTCCTTCTGTCTGAAATGCTGTCACAAAGATGGGGCTAGACTTTCCAAAGCTGGCATCTTGAACCCAGATCAGCTAATTATCACCTGACTTGGCAGATCACTATAGGAGTCACTAAAATAGCATTCTGCAACATCAAGAAAGCTGGCTAGCACAGCGCATCTTAAATGCCATGTGGGATGCACCTCCATCACTTTGCTCTTCTGTTGAATCTTTGTATATTTGACATCAGATCTTTGAATGCCCTACACAGAGCATGGTTGCTGCCCCTCAGGGCATCACATTCTTGTGCATCACTCTGCTTCTTTTACACCATAGTTTATTATCTTAAACCATTCTCTACCACTAATACCACAGCGGTCCCTTCCAGTGTCCTGCCTTCAGGGCAAGAAGCACATAGGAATTCAACATAGAAATGCTATGAGGAATCATCAACTCAGAGACTCCAATACTGCCTCCAGTCCTGAGACACACTTCTCAGGACTTACACAATTTGAGTGCATGGTACAGACAGGACTAGAGAGCCATTGCATCCTCCAGTCATTGTGCAATTTCTGTCATCGTACTTGAGAAACTGTAACTGCTGATGTTTAACCCCACAGGTGGTCCTGGCTCTGCCTTACGACACCCCTGTGCCTGGGTATATGAACAACACAGTGAACACTATGCGCCTCTGGTCGGCTCGAGCTCCAAATGACTTTAACCTTCAAGACTGTATGTACAGCCTGCTCTCTGCTCTCTGTGTACATTGCATCTTGATGGCTGGTTAGAGACAAATTGAGGTTAAGAAAAAAGCCTTGATTTTCTGATCTTTGGTCTTTAGTAAGTGAGAAGGCTTGTTTGTTTGTTTGTTTGAGACAAAATGTCATTGTGTAGCCTTAGCTAGTCTGGGACTTACTATGTATACCAGGCTGGCCTTGAACACACAGAGAGTGGCTTGCCTCTACTTCCTGAGTGCTGAGATTAAAGACATATGCCACCATGCCTGGCTAAAATGTTACTTTTTGCTGGTATGGAACACATTTTTTCAAGTTTTTTTTTAAACCTTTTATTGATTCTTTGTGAATTTTACATCATGAACCCCAGTCTCACTCATCTCCCTGTCCCTCCATATCCACCCTCCACTCTTGTAACCTCCCTCTCAAAAGAAAATAAAACAAGATAGAATTCGTTTTTTAAAGTCTCACTGGGACATTGTGCAGTGTGTCCCAGTGTGTCCCACAGTACACCCTTTTGTCCTCACATCTTTACTTGCAAATGTTCATTGTAATCAGTCATTGGTCTGTTACACTCCCAATATCTCATGGGACTCCTCTCCCATATCCTGTTGCTGCCCTGTGTCTTGAAGACCCTGCAGCTTTAGATCTGCAGGACCAACCCTTCCACAGGTTCCAAAAGATCAGAGATGGAGCAGATACTGTGGTGGGCCAACCCAAAGCCCTGGATCTGGGCCCGAGAGGTAGCTGAGTTGGTCAGCCCACCAGCTCTCCTGCACCCACACCACCAGGGAAAACTATCCAGCACTGCCCCAGCTAGCTCACCCTATGCTGCAGGCAGGGTCAGCTCTGATGCCCTTGGGGTGGCTTCCACTCACTTTCACCACAAGGGCCAGCTCCACTGTGCTGCCCGGGAGAGGGATAGGCCCCACTCTCCCAAGTGCTACAGTGAGGGTCAGGGTTGGCTCTCTGACTCTCATGACCTCAGGGCCAACTCTCCCACCTGCTGCACTTTGTGGTGGGGGCAACATTTTTTCAAGCCATACTCCAGTCTGGCATTGAACTCTCCTGGGAAGCCCAGTGTTAAAGTTTATTGAAACCCTTTAGATTTTTAGAAATCTTAGGAGTTGTGCATGGCAGGACATTGGATGAGATCAAAGGACTTGCTCCAACAATGGCCAACTTGTCTATTTATTGCTTTTCTACATTCCTTTCAGTTAATGTCGGAGACTACATTCAGGCTGTGCTGGACCGGAACCTGGCTGAGAATATCTCCAGAGTGCTCTACCCCAATGATAATGTGAGTAGCCCAGGGCCAGGTGGACAGCTTACTTCCCAGAGCCTCTCCAGGAACCATGTGTGCAGAATAAGCTGTGTCCCTCCGTAACTTTCCCCTCCGCCAAGTAAGGAAAACAAACTTGTACAGTCCATGAGATCATATTGATATTTTGATTTGATTAGTGGCTCCATCAATTGGGAAGATCCATAGATGTATTTCATAACAAAAGCTGGATATAAATGATGAATGAAATGTAAAGGAAGGCTGATTTTGTGTCCAGGTAGAATCTTCATTGGCAAAGTTAGAATTGGGAAGATTCCCTTCCTTGTCTCCTCCCATGCTCACCTTACAGGTCTTCTGTCCAGGCTGGCAGAAGTCAAGGTGGACCTTAGATCAGACTAGAGACCTAATGCCTGCTTTTTCTGACATTAACTTGGATCCTTAAGCTTTTCCTGCAGCTTGTTATTCTAATGCTATTTTAAAAGCTGTGTGTATATGTCTGTCTGCCTGCCTGCCTGTTTGTCTGTGCATGTGCAAGCATGCACGCACCATGACATATGTAGAGGTCAGAGGATAACCCTGAATGACAGTCTTTGCCTTCTGAAGAGTCTCCTGTCTCTACTTCCTATCTACCAGTAAAAGCACTGGAATCACAGAGGACTCCCACTCCCAAGCATGCTAGGCATTCAAACTCAGGTCTGCGAGTGTTTCATCCACTGAGCCTGCTCCCCAGTTGTGATTTTGTTTATGAGACAAGAGATCTCTTATCTAACCCTGGATGGCCTGGAACTCACTAAGTAAGCCAGGCTAACCTGGAACTCCCAAGGATCCTCCTGCCTTTGCCTCCAAGTGCTGGGGTTACCAGAATGGACAGTTTAAGGACTTAGTGTTTGATGTGTGGAGCTTGATTTCCAGAGACCTCTGCAAATTCCTAGTTGATTTAAACATATGTAACTCAACTTTTCTATGGATAAAATTATGTTCTTGAAGATGTAATGATTCTTCTTGGAAGGAATTTCAGAGGTAACCAAGTTAGTACTCCGCTTCACAACTATGGTAAAAACCAAAGACTCTGGGGAGCAGAATGTAGTTTGGGCTGGATGTTCACTTGGTGATAAACCATGGGCTCTAAGAGGGGAGGAAGGAGGATTTGCTGTAACATTTTCAGGAACCTAATGAGATATGTCCTTTTTCTTTTGGAGAAAGACCCAGTGTTGTCAGTGCATTTCAGTGGAGTAACCCAAGGCCACAAGGTTGTTCTCTGATGGTCAGAGTAAGAATGTGCTCAAGTCTGCAGTCTTCCACCGGCCAACCCCAGGACTACAGAATTCTATAACTGGAAGGGGCTACCTCCTGTCAGAACCAAACCTGACTTGATTTGGAAATACTCATCTGTAGTCATCAGTCAGCATGGTGTATTAAGTTAGCATGAGATTTAAAAAATGGCAGGACTTTTGGGTTAAAGTATCCCTTGAGGTACTGTCTTGTTATTGCTTTATTTCTTTAGGGTGGGTCCATAACATTGTTTCGTGTGTGTGTGTGTGTGTGTGTGTGTGTGTGTGTGTGTGTTATGGTTATAAATAAATCAGTTTTCTTCTTAAATATGGCCATAGCTGGAGTCCAGACTTCAACCTTTCTTATAAGGATCTTGCTATTCTTCTCACTCGCCCTGAATCATGCACTCTGTCTAAGGCCCTGAAAGGCTTTTCTGATCACATGCAGGGTAGACATGGAGTCTGACTTGCTCCCCAGTTGGTCGCCGTGCTCTGACTCTGCCATGACCTTGGCCTGCATTAAGAGTCCAGGGCACTGGACTGTCCATCCTACTCCTCCCCACCCGCATCCCCAGGAACTACTCAGACCCTGTGCGTTTATCTCACCAAGTCTGGCTCTTTAGGTTAGGACTCAAACCAAGAATTTCTAGATCATCCAGATCTAAAAGTACTGTGCCTTAAAATTTTTAAAAAAATCATTCTCACTTCTAAATCCCCATTATTAAAGACAGAGATAATTTCATTTCTAAGACTTAGATAATTCTCTAGATTAATAGATGCTTACTTTCATCATAAGCAGGGGCATGATGCTTTTTATTATTTTTAGAATAATATCTTCATTGTAAATTGCACAGCAATATATGTCGTTAAAAAAAATTAAGCTATATAGAAAAGTAAAAGAAAGTAAAAAAAAAAATGTAATTCCACCATCTAGAGCGTCTCATTGTTACTATTAGCCCAGACAACTTTATTTTAATAATGAAATTGATGTTTCTTTTATTTTTATCCATGTTTGGAAAGACAAGCTTGGGAAAGTTAGCAGTCACCTATTTTTAGGAAGCTATAACTTCATGAAGTAATAACATGAAGTTGTTTCTACTTTATGATTTTTCTATGCGCTCGATTGTTTGACCCCCCCATTTCTAAAGACAAGCCTAGGCCTCATCTTCTCACTCCCACCACAGAAAGGCTTCCCATCCATTCTCTCTGTACGGATGCTGTAGTCATCACTGGCTCAACTGGTGTTTGCTAGGTGTAAATTCATGTCTCTGCCCATCGTTCAGAGGGCTTGTGCCCACCTCCCATTCGAGGTCATTGTTTCTAGGTTCCTGTCTCTTGTGGTTCTGGGTTTGCTCACTGTTTCTGGTAGTATACATTCCTCCAGACCTCCTGGGAATGGGTGTCTGTGAGCTGAATTTTCCTGAGACCGTGTGTGTTTGCATCCTGACCACACTGCCTGAATACAAAGCAGGTTCTACTTGTATTGCTGTTATTGTTGCTAACATGGGCAGCATTGTTTTGATGGGGTTAGTTTCGGTAAATGATCAGTTGATGCTTGTGGAGCCATCAGTGGCTGGCTGTGGTCACCAGCCTGGTTGATAGAAGACCACACTCATCCCATCCACCTTCACTCTCCACCCCCAGACACATTTTCAATATGAGATCATTGGCATCCAGCCTTAACTGTGCTCTTCACTGGAGACTTACCACCTAAAAATCCTGCTCCTGTCCAAGTTGGGAAAGGAAATAACTCAACTGCAGGATTTCTTGAGGCCCAAGATCTGCTGTTGAATGACCTTTCTCTCCATCTGTACCCCTACTTTCAAAGGAGTTAGTGCAGACAATTTCTGAGCATCCCCCCTCCAGCAGGAAACCGGTGATATACAATCAGAAGCGCCTCCTGGCTCTTCCCCACTAGTAGGCTGGTTTTTTGAATCTTCTGGCTTGAGTTCCACATGCCCACCTGTTCCTCATCATCAAGAGATGTTTCTACTGGGCTGGAGGAATGGCTCAACAGTTAACAGTTGGTACCGCTCTTGCAGAGGATCTGAGTTCTGTTCCCACAATCAGGTTACACCGCCTGTAACTATAATGCCAGGGAATCTAATGCCCTCCTTTGGTCTCTGAGGGTACTGCACTTGACTACACACACACACACACACACACACACACACACACACACACTTTCTCTCAAAAATAAAAATAGAGGGCTGGAGAGATGGCTCAATGTTTAAAAGAACACTGATTGCTCTTCCTGAGGTCCTGAGTTCAATTCCCAGCAACCACATGGTAGGTCACAACCATCTGTAATAGGATCTGATGCCCTCTTCTGGTGTGTCTGAAGACAGCGATGTACTCACATTAAATAAATAAATAAACAAGCAAACAAACAAAAAACAAAAATAGATCCTTTAAAAAAAACTATATTAAGAAATTCTTTATTTCAAAACAAACAAAACACACAAAGTGTCACTACTGTCTCTTCCAGCTTCCTTATCTTTTATCTGGACACCCACCTAAGAGCTCTTGCCTGTCATTTGAACAGGGTTTCAGAGAAGCAAAAGTTGGTATTTCTTCGTTCACCCTGTCACCACTCTACAGACATCAGGCAAGGGACACAGTTCACATTTTGGTCACGGCTCCATTTCTACCCTCTCTCACTCCGTTTCCTTGGCTTGAAGTTTTTTGAAGGGAAGGAGCTGAGGCTGAAGCAGGAGTACTTTGTGGTGGCTGCGACCCTGCAGGATGTCATCCGACGTTTCAAGGCCTCCAAGTTCGGCTCCAAGAATGGTGTGGGAACCGTGTTTGATGCCTTTCCAGATCAGGTGAGTGTTCAGACCAGTGGTTCTCAACCTTCCTAATGCTTCATTCAAACTTTTAACATGGTTCTTCATGCTGTGGTGACCCCCAACCATAAAATTATTTTGTTTCTACTTCATAACTGTAATTTTACTGCTGTTATGAATCATAATGTAAATATCTGATATGCAGGATATCTGATATACGCCCTCTGTGAAAGGGTTGTTCAGCCCCAAGGTGGTCTCAACCTACAGGTTGAGAGCCCCTAGTCCAGACTGTGGCCATAGGCAAGGCCCACAGGGAAGACTTCCATCAGATTTACTCTCTCCCCGTGCTCAGAAAGCTAGTCAAGCAGAGTTTGCCAGGAACTGGGAGTTCAGTGCTTCTCCCAGATGTTTGTGAGGACAGGAAGCCAGACCCTCAGCCGTCACTCACCTCCAAGCTGCCAATGTCTTTTCTCTACTCAGGTAGCCATCCAGCTGAATGACACACATCCTGCGCTTGCCATCCCGGAGCTGATGAGGATTTTTGTGGACATTGAAAAATTGCCCTGGTCCAAGGTCTGAATAACCCAGCTTCTTTGTCTTTATACCATTCAGACTATCCAGGCTGAAGGACTCCTGAGAGGCTCCTTTGTGTTCAAAATAAGTGTCTGTTTCTAGATTCCCACCATTGAAGTAGTTTGCCCTGATGCCAACATATCTCCATCGTTAGCATTCTACAAGAACTAAAACTAAAAACTAAGTAGATGTAGGCCAGGCAGTGGTGGCGCACGCCTTTAATCCCAGCACTTGGGAGGCAGAGGCAGGGGGATTTCTGAGTTCAAGGCCAGCCTAGTCTACAGAGGGAGTTCCAGGACAGCCAGGGCTACACAGAGAAACCCTGTCTGGAAAAACCAAAGAAAAACCAAAAGCAAAAACTAAGTAGATGTAAGCAAGTATAGCAGGGGCACCAGTTAAGGATTATACTGTGTTGGACATATTCTGTTTATCAAATGATTTGAAAGTAAATAATCTAGCACCAGAAGACAGCTAACTAAAAGTGTACCCCTATATCTTTGGGATTTATATGTGGGGGGGGGGGGGGGACAAGCTTGAATGTAGAGGACAGCCTTGGGTGTTGCTCCTCACAGGCTGTCCACCTTGGGTTTTGAGAGGAAGTCTCTTAGGCTGGGACTTATCCAATAGGCTATGTAGCTGGTTAGTGAGTCCAGGGATCCTCCTGCCTCTGCCTCCCCAGTGATTTTGTTGTTTGATGGGATACTGGGGATCAAACTCAGCTCCTCACACGTTTAAAGCCAGCACTTTACTGCCTGAGTGATGTCCCCAGCCTGGGGGTCAGAATTATAAACATTATTTTGTATCTGCTAAATGTTACTTAAGGCTTTATTCCTCAGCTTTGAGTAATTGATACTTAATAATAAAAGACAAGGAATGACAGCTGGAGAAGGCTATCTTATCAGACAGACGATATACAAAAAGCTTTTTCTTTCCCTGAAAAAATAAAGTGTAACAGTGTTACCTGGACCATTCAGAGACTCAGTAGAATCAAGCGCACCTGACTGTGCACATTCGGAAACATCTGTGGTACATAGTGGGCACTGTGAAACACTTGACTCTGTGGGAGTGGGGTGCTGAAGGGGCAGCAACTGACCCTCTCTTCTGCAGGCATGGGAGATCACGAAGAAGACCTTCGCCTACACCAACCACACGGTGCTCCCAGAGGCCCTGGAGCGATGGCCAGTAGAACTGGTGGAGAAGCTGCTGCCTCGACACTTGCAGATCATTTATGAGATCAATCAGAAGCATTTAGATGTAAGTCATTGTGAAAGTCACTGACCTCTCTGGAGAATTCAGCTGTAACATGCCCAGGGTGGTCACAGTGTTCTCCCTTCATAAGTGAGGCCTTGGCATATTTCAGTCACTGATAAAAGTACTCAAGTCTGGGTGGGACTCTGTTAAACCTGTGTCCTTGAAAGTGTGTAATGGAGAGATGGCTTTTCTGAAATAGATCTACCTCTCCGGGAAGGTTTCTTCTCATTCCATCAGAGATTTTGCTTGGGACATTCCGGGCATTCATAGCAGCGGAGAGATGCTTTAAAACCCCAGTGACCAGCAAGATCTGTGCTTTCCTTCACCTAGAGAATTGTGGCCTTGTTTCCTAAAGACATCAACCGCATGCGGAGGATGTCTCTCATCGAAGAGGAAGGAGGCAAACGGATCAACATGGCCCATCTCTGCATCGTGGGCTGCCATGCAGTGAACGGTGTAGCAAAGATCCACTCGGACATCGTGAAGACCCAAGTGTGAGTGTAGATACTGGAGCTGCAGGCCTCCCCCAGATCCATGGGTGCAATAATGCTGCTTAGCATAGGGTGTGCTTCCAGATGAGAAAGGGCCTGGGAAACTCTTCAAGTGTTATCTTACAGAGAGAACTGTTTTCTTATTCTTCAAGTGTTGTCTTTCAGAGAGAACTGTTTTCTTAAAAAAGAAACACAAAAATGCTTTCTCTCTGTACCTTCCTAATTCTAGATTTACAAGCAAAAAAATAACTATTCTGCTGAAAAACTTGATATATGTGTCACAGCCAGGAAGTCAGATGGAGGGGACTAGATTTGGGGCATTGTTTTGAATTGCAAATGAATTTCTTCTATTTAAAATGACAGCCACAGCTACTGCCAGGTCCTCCCTTCCCCTTTATCTAATCTTTCTGAGCCTACCTTTGGCTTCTTGAATATAACTCTGAACGCTGCCCAGCAAGCAGGACTCTGCCCACTTCAGCCAGGGTCAGTGGCTGGTCTCTTCTCTCCAGATTCAAGGACTTCAGTGAGCTAGAACCAGACAAGTTCCAGAATAAAACCAATGGGATTACCCCTAGGCGCTGGCTCTTACTCTGCAACCCAGGGCTGGCTGACTTGATAGCAGAGGTAAAAGGTGCTGAGGAGGGAGGCTGGTGGGAATAAGGTAGGGGGGGGTGGGGGGGGTGGGGGGGGGATAGCAGATCCTACTGTGGCAGGGCTGGCTTCTGAGGAAGCGGCTCATGCTGTTGAGCAGGGCCATCCTTTTTTATTAGTTTTTATTATTTTATTTTTTTAGTTATGTGTTTATGGAAAAAGTATAAGCACATGGGTGCAGGTGCCCTAGGAGGTCCGAATAGGGTATTTTATCTCCTGAAGCTGGTATTACAGCCAGTTGTGAGCCTCCCTGTATGGATACTGGAAACCAAACTTGAGTCCCCTGTAAGAGCAGTGTGCGCTCTAATCACTGAGAAATCCCTTCATTCCCCCATCTTGAAATTCTTCAATTTTGAACAAGGAATGCACAAATTACATAGCAGTTCATAGCCAACAGTATCTGTGTGACCTACAGATAGAGTAGGGTGTCTGCTAGTAATGAAGGGTAACAAAGCTCAGAGACGTCACAGAACCTGGGTTCTTAGTCATCCTCATATGTAAGTTTCTTATATTTAAGGTTCTTCCCATATAGAATGTCTAGCCCCTTTTGTGAGCAAAATAAGCCGTTTGTGAACTACCGGGCATGAGAGCCACTTGGCACACGCCGGCAAACACTGCTACGATGGGTATGCTCATGGTCTCAGGTTAACGTTCTCCTTTATAAATTGATAGAAAATTGGAGAGGATTATGTGAAAGACCTGAGCCAGCTGACGAAGCTCCACAGTTTTGTGGGTGATGACATCTTCCTCCGGGAATTAGCCAAAGTGAAGCAGGTGAGACCGCCAGCCACAGGTCCCTGCCCTCACCCTGATGTTGACGGTTTGGGCTCCAGCAGGCACCCAAGGCTTCCAAGTGAGGAGAGCTCTGGCCTGTTCACTCTCTACAGGAAAATAAGCTGAAATTCTCCCAGTTCCTGGAAAAGGAGTACAAGGTGAAGATCAACCCATCTTCCATGTTTGATGTCCACGTGAAGAGGATCCATGAGTATAAACGGCAGCTTCTGAACTGCCTACATGTGATCACCATGTACAATCGTGAGTTTCCCTGGAGCCCCCAGTATCCCCTCTCGGGGTGTAGACATCAGTCTCGAGGTAGGCCCCACCACTCCCACAGCAGTCATCTCTCTTTCTGTCTGTTTCCATCTTTTTAAGGCATCAAGAAAGACCCTAAGAAGTTCTTTGTGCCAAGGACAGTCATAATTGGTGGCAAAGTAAGTTGGCTGAATTTCACGGGGACTTAAGGGCTCTAGTCTCTTGCTACTTGCCATCTTCGTCGATGGCACCTTCTCTCCACACATTGCTGTTCTCCCCCAAGGCTGCCCCGGGATATCACATGGCCAAAAAGATCATCAAGCTGATCACCTCCGTGGCAGAAGTGGTGAACAATGACCCCATGGTCGGCAGCAAGTTGAAACTCATCTTCTTGGAGAACTACAGAGTGTCTCTTGCTGAAAAAGGTGTTATCCTCGTTGCAAAGTAGGGGGAGGGGCAGGGCAAAATTTAGGCTCACTTGGGGTGGACATGGGGCAGTGGATCCCAAGGAGCTAGTAGTACAATAGAAGGCAAACTAAGGTGGCTTCTACAATGACCCAAGTGACCTATGAGGTCTGTGTCACACAATTATATTTGCAAGTGCCTGGTTCTTCTGTCTCGAGTTCCCAGGATAGTGGAGATGCTCAAGTTTGGTCATGGTCCTCTGCAAGAGGGAGGGAAAATCTTCAGTTGCTAGCCCAGGTTTTGCAAGAGAACACCAGCTCCCCACTCCCAGATGATGGCCCTCTGGTCACTGCATGGAGGAAGGGTTGTCATTTGTTCTTGTTGTGACAGCAAATGAGGACAGACACAACACTGCCAAAGCATGAGGCTTAGATGTGCACTCAGGAATCAAATACAGAGTTCCCACACAGGGACAGACAGGCAGGAAGCCAACATCCCTTTCTTTACCACAGGGGCCTTTGCTTATTCACAGGGCATACTGGCAGAGAGGCCACCTACTAGCCAGTGCCAACTGTGGATTCACCTACTTCTGAGATTTAAAAAAACTAAAAGTCAACTTTCTCTTCATGACATTTTGGGCTCCCATGGGGTTACTGCTTAAAGAGTAAAATGCCTCTGCACAAAGAGGAAGGAGCCAGGTTCCTAAAACTATAAATGAGTTACAAATATAATCCACAAATAAGCTCTCAGAACAAGGCAGACTCGGGGTCGATTTGTGGTGAAGGGACCTGGAGGTTCGGGCAGATCTGATTTGGGTATACAAGGGGCAGAAGGGATGGAGCATGAATGTCTAGCCCAGGCAAAAAACACCTCAATTGAAGTGTCAGGGAAAGGAGCAAGGGAAGACAATTCGGTCCCTTGCAAAAAGAAGAGTTAAGGAAAGGCCCGGGAATTTTATGGGCCAAGAAATAGAAGTTGCAGTGCTTTGTAAAGCAGAAGAAATAAAAATGGAGAGGTGAACAGGGAGAGAGAGGATTCCCCGGTTTATAGCTCAGCACAGGTAGACACTCTTTTACAGTTTATAGACCAAGAAAGAGTGGTAGAAGCAACGGCATAGCACATCCCAAATGGGTACAGTAACTGCCTAGGTCAAGGAGAAAGTGAGCTCTGTCCTTCTACCCCACTGAAGGTGTACCAGGATATGCACATATTCATCATGGACAAAAGGCCAGATAGAACAATTCTCACATAAAATCAGGGATCCAGAGGGAAAGAATCACCATGTTGACATGGCCTGCTTACAGTCATTCCAGCCACAGACCTGTCGGAGCAGATTTCCACCGCGGGCACAGAAGCCTCTGGGACAGGCAACATGAAGTTCATGCTGAACGGGGCCCTGACCATCGGGACTATGGATGGGGCCAATGTGGAAATGGCAGAGGAAGCTGGGGAGGAAAACCTGTTCATCTTTGGCATGAGGATAGACGATGTGGCCACTTTGGACAAGAAAGGGTGAGAGACCCACTCCCTTTTGTTGATCAGGTGACCCCCAGGAAGGGACATTATCTCCAAGGACTTACACCTCAGGCAGGCATCCCACTGAGACCTGGTCTCATGAGCTGTAGAGATAGAACATGAGAAATCAGGACCTTGTAGCCACAGGTAGCTTAGTAACGCAGCCAGGGTGACTAAAGGATGCTTAGGGCTGATTCGTGGACAAGTTGCCCATAGTTACCAGCCATGGTAGCTCAGTGAGCCATCCAGCTTCCTGAGTTTGGGATTTTTACTTTGATCAAAAGATGAAGCAATAGCTAATGAGATGTTTTTGTCGTGTTAAACCATACCTGGTACTTCTTTAACACAGTGATTTTTCAACCTATGAGTTAAGTAAGACCCTTCTGAGGTTTGACTGACCCTTTTACAGGGGTCACCTAAGACTATCAGAAGACACAGATATTTACATTATGATTCACAAAATTACAATTATGAAGTAGCAATGAAATAATTTTGTGGTTGGGGGTCTCCACAACATGAGGAACTGTATTAATGGGTCACAGCATTGGGAAGGGTGAGAACCACTGGGCTAAGACCTCTGAGTGGTGGACCAAAACAAGGCAAAGAGTAAACAGGGACGTATCTCAGCAATGTTTGTTCTCATTTAATGTCTAGTTGGGTGTATTAACCTGAGTACAAGGCAGAACCCGAAGGAACCCTAGGAAATTCAGAGGATGTTAAGTATACTTTCTGACCCTCAGTAGCATCATGTTTTATGAATCTGCAGGTTCAGAGATAGCAGCTAGTACCCTTAATACTATGCTACTTAAACCATAGTAGGCTTTAAAATAAGCCTTACCATAGTCTATCAGATTAGACTAGAATTTTCATAATCTATTGCTCTTAATGCTTTTCATGAAAAAAAGAATCAGTTAGGAGGAGATTGATTAGGATCTAGTTTTAAAAAGTAATTTGAACCCATGTTGAAATCTGTAATGATTTCTATAAATCCTGATGTTTCTGTGTGTGTTTCACAGCTAATGCGGTATTTGGTGTTCTGCTCATCACACACACTGACATGGCCTTTTCTTTCCCCCCTCACCCACCCTTTCAGGTATGAGGCCAAAGAATATTATGAGGCCCTTCCAGAACTGAAGCTGGTCATTGACCAAATTGACAATGGCTTCTTTTCTCCCAATCAGCCTGACCTCTTCAAAGACATCATCAACATGTTATTTTATCATGACAGGTGAGTTACAACATGATATGATTTGACATGGGAAAATGGGACAAAAAGATCTCTCACTAGCAGCAACCCACTTATGTAACTTAGCACAGACCTATGGTCTGATTCGCTACCGTAAGCTTGGGGGTGGGGCATCCATCACAAATGGTTAAGGCTTGAGAATAAGACTCAAATCTTATGTTCTTCTCTTTCCATCAATACCCTCAGCTCTCACATGCATACACTCATTGACATATTTGCATATGAGAACCACAAAATGATAAATATTCTTGTTGGTAAGCCAGGCATGCTTGACAGTAAACAAAAAATAAGTTAAAGTGGATCTATGTTAAAGTTAAAGGAATCTCTGTTAATGAAGGTGTTTTGTCTGTTTCTCTTCCAACCTCGCATATACAAAACCCAAACAGATTTAAAGTCTTTGCAGACTATGAAGCCTATGTCAAGTGTCAAGAAAAAGTCAGTCAACTGTATATGGTAAGTGTCTGATGGGTTTTAAATAGCTTGCTATGGTTCACTAATGTTTCCTTTTAATGAAATCCAAATAACAGGGCTCCACTGACCAGTCAAACCTTGGTTGAGTATTTGTCTAGCATATGCTAGGCTGAGTTTGACAAACCCCTCCCACAGAACCACTGAGAGAGAGAGAGAGAGAGAGAGAGAGAGAGAGAGAGAGAGAGAGAAGAAGAAGAAGAAGAAGAAGAAGAAGAAGAAGAAGAAGAAGAAGAAGAAGAAGAAGAAGAAGAAGAAGAGGAGAAGAAGAAAAGACAATAGATAGATAGTTAGAACTTTCCAGATGTTCAGATCAAAATCTTTTTGGCTAGTTTACAAGACACATCAGGAGGGCTATTCCAGAGGTTGAATTTGATATTTCAGTAACAATTGTCAACTTTTACATTACTCTAACTTAAAAAGCAAATCACTAGTGATTTATATCCAACCAGCACCTACTGTGTAGCAGTTCTGTCTTAGAAGCTCAGGGTACCTGCTTCAGAGGTATGAGGGCCCTCTCTGTGCTGAGCTCTGCCCCTCTTCCCTCTAGCAGCCTATAACCCCAGGCTTCTTAACCAGGACTACACATCACAGTCAGCAAGGCTGCTATTTCCAAATACACATGACAACTAACCCTTCATCCACAGCAATTCTAACTCAGTGGTGGGTAGAACCCTCCACTGATGTTTGAAAAACTTACCAAGATGATTATTCTAAGACCAAGTCCCAGTTTAGTTGGATTGGAACTGACCTGGTAGTCTTTGAAAATAGCAAAATAAATACCTCCCCTGGACCAGCCTTGTGGTACAGCCAGATCATCAGACCATAAATGTACTGGAAGAAGGGAAGTTTATATATGATCATTTAAAAACTTGAGCTATGTAAATAAGCCTCTGTCTTGCAGTTATGCCTTGTCAAATGACCCTCCAGGTGTGTCTTGTAAAAGTTGGGGGGAGGGGGCGCTACCAGAGTCTGAGCTGAGACTCCAAGGTACCGTTATGAACATTCTTTTCCATTCTTTAATCAAGGCAGGTGGCTATGGCCGATGATGGCACAGGTTAGTA
The DNA here is from genome assembly GCA_019843965.1 of Rhynchomys soricoides. Taxonomy (NCBI): domain Eukaryota; kingdom Metazoa; phylum Chordata; class Mammalia; order Rodentia; family Muridae; genus Rhynchomys; species Rhynchomys soricoides. Next base: position 4,574,548 of record JADRCH010000040.1, read on the forward strand.
CCTGCAGTCACCCTAGGCAGCCGTTTGGGGTTTTAAAATGAGATCTTTCAAGGCTGTGCTGCTTTGCAGCCAGCCCTCATCTTCTTGGTTGAGTTAGATGAGTCTCCTAACAGAGCATATGGAGCATAGAGCTAAGTAAGTTCGTGGCTGTGAACAGTGAGGCATTTCTGGAGCTAAGTAACTCACTGGAGAAACAGAAATCAGTAACAACAGGAAAGGAAAACATGAACAAGGGCAAGGACTGAGGTGGAGGACAGTCAGACACAGGTGGGGCCTCCGTTAAAATTAAGCCCAAATCCAAACAGTGCCCATGGGGAGCACAGCGGTTCAATCATGCCTGCGTGATTCATTAGTGCAGACTGCAGCTTTCGACTCTTGACCATAATTGCATCGCTGAGGGTTAGTAAACACAACCTGCATGGCTAGGAAGTGTACATGTTATCCATTTCCGTTGGTTTTATGTTTATGTAACAGTCTCCAATCCTGAGGGGGCTGCCATGCTGTTTTGGCATAGCTTATGGTAGGAAGGTAGTTTAATTTTTATGTTAAAATTTTTCTGATGTGTTAACAACTTTGAAAAACTTCCAATACACTCACAGAGATCTAAAAAAGAGACTGTAAGCTAAATATATTTCTATATTCTTTTATTTTAAAAAATGTAGGATTTTGAAATAGTTTTGATTGCACATAAGACCTTGGTTGACCCTCTTTTGAAACCCCAGTGGGGTTATGGGTATTCAGAACAAACCTAATGGGGCACATGCCTTCAAAAGAAACAGGAAAAGCTAAGTGGGCCAGCCAAGCTCTCCACTGCTTTGTTAGCTAATGTTCACGGGTTTTCAAACTTCTTGAGTCATAGGTTAAATCTTTTTGCATCTCTGCCCACAGACAGTAATATTAGTTCCTTTCTCCACCTTTAGCTAAAGGAGAGGTTGTTCTACTTAGTTCTAGGATTTATTTTTATTTTATTTATGTGTCTGTGTGTGGATGCCAAGTGTGTGCAGGGACCCATGGAGGCTGAAGAGTTATATGCTACCTGGCGGGTGCTGGGAACTGAACTCAGGTCCTCTAAAAGAGCAACAAGTGCTCTTAACCACTCTAGCCCCGGGTCTCCATCTCCATTTTTAATAAAGCATGGAAAATATGGCTTACATGCTCTCCAATTGGAGAATTCCCACCCACAGATTCATATTCATTCTCTCTCTCTCTCTCTCTCTCTCTCTCTCTCTTTTTCACCTTCACCCCCTCCCTTCCTCCATATCCATGCTATTACCCTAGCTAACTTGCTTGCTTTCTTGCCCTGTCTCACTCTCTCCCTGACTCTCTTGAAGTATAGGATTTCTATATAGCCCAGGCTGGTTTTGAACTTGAAATCTTCTTGCCTTAGCCTCTTGAAGGCCAGAATTATAAGCATCCACCACCACACAATGCTCATGGTTTCTCTTCAAATGAAAAACACTTTGTCATCCCTAAAAGAAATATAGTCTGAATTTGAAGAGAGTGCAGTCTGCTCAGGCTGGCTGGCTGTCAGCAGGGCAAGCTCATTTGTTCCTGCCGTTTGTCTATGGAGTGTGTTTGGCCTGATGTTTGTCAAGCTGCCTGGCACACAGGCCCTGAACTGTACATATTTGTTATTCACAGAATCAAAAAGCCTGGAACACAATGGTACTCAAAAACATAGCTGCCTCTGGGAAGTTCTCCAGTGACCGAACAATTAAGGAGTACGCCAAGGACATCTGGAACATGGAGCCTTCAGATCTGAAGATTTCCCTATCCAACGAGTCCAGCAATGGGGTCAACACCAACGGAAAGTGAATGCTAAAATATACTCTTATTCAATAACTTCTTATTGAACTTGATTGAGAACTTCTAGAGCTTCTCTGATTCTGTTTTGTTATTGAATAGTTAAGTTTCTCTGGGGATGGAAAGGGAAAATCTATGTCTGTATTAGAGCTAAAAATAAAATGTCAACTTCCTGTTGTCAATCAGTAGCCTGCTAGGACTTCTTTCCTCAAAAGTAATCAGAATACCCGGTGCTCCCAGGGACTAAACCACCAACCAAAGAGTACACATGGAAGGAGCCATGGCTCCAGCCACATATGTAGCAGAGGATGGCCTTATTTGCCATCAGTAGGAGGGGAGGCCCTTGGTCCTGTGGAGGCTTAATGTTCCAGTGTAGGGGAATGCCAGGGCAGGGAGGCAGGAGTGATTGGGTAGGTGGGAGAGCACCCTCATAGAAGCAGTGGGAGGAGGGATGGGATAGGGGTTGTGGAGGGGAAACCTGGAAGGAGGACATTTGAAATGTAAATAAATAAAATAACCAATAAAAAATTTTAAATTAAAAAAAAAGTACTCAGAAAGCTGGAAAACTGCTTGGAACTGTTTAATGCTATTTAAATGAACTAAGGTAAAATATTTTCTTTCTTACACTGCTGTTGGAGTCCAAGCTCCAGGCTGCTGTCTGAGTCTGTTTAAGCTGTTATAACAAAAGGTGCTAGTCCAGATAACTTACAAACAGCATAAATCAGTCTCACAGTTCTGGAGATGTAAGACATCCAAGATGAAGAGGCCCTCGGGCTCAGTATCTGGTGAGAACTACTTTCTAGTTCCTAAACAGTACCTTTTCATCCCATCCTCTCCCGATAGAAGAGACAGAGAGAACTCCTTTAGACCTGTGTTTCGGGGACCTACTTCCATTCACAAAAGCCTGGCTCTCCACCTTTGAAAGCCTCCACCTCCTGATACCATCATGCTGACATGTAAATTTTAACACAGGAGCTAGGGGGCAGATACTGAGTTCATACACCAGCATCCACCTTACTCACAAATATCCCAGCAGATTTCATAGGTGGGCATTCATAGATGAGGTCAGATAGCATTAAATCCTGATTCTCCACATTGAGGATTTGTCATGATTCTCAAGGCAGATGATGATGAACTAAACATTTCATACAGCTTTGTTTATTCAAATGGCAGGTGACCTGTGAAAGTCTCAGTGACTTCAGCTCATCCAAGCTGCCCAATGCAATTTTGCATAAAGAAACCACCCAGCTCAGGTGAGGTTTGTACCACATCGTCATTGGAGATTTCTGCTGGCCCCAGCCTTCATGCCCACTGCTGGCTCAGGAAGTCTCTGCAGAAAAAGGAATTAAGTCAGCTCACACTTGTGCTGACTAACTCAGGGCTGCAGGGGTCATAGTTAGCAAGAGTTCTCACCTCACAGTTCTTATCAACATAGGGCTTTCACAGAGAAGGTTGTGATGGAAGCCGGGAGGAAAGACAACTATTTTGACCCTCTCTTTGTTCCTGTAGGCACTGCGTGCAATTTCATAGAGCTGCAGATGTAGCAAAGACAAGAGTCAAAGGTGGTTGTGCACAGCCATAGGTCTCCTAGTCTGATTTTCCTAAAAGGGAAAGGGATTTGGGGAGCTTCTCATCAAGTCAGAGATTGGGGGACCCTCCAGATCCTCAAGTGTCTGTTTCTATAGCTACTGACCAGAATGCCTATGACTAATAAAGACTATTCATGAATGTTCTTACTCCCTGTGAGCACACCTCACTGCAAAGGCTCAAAGAATTGTTATGGGCTAGCTCCAGCACAGGTTTGTTTAAAGGAAAACATTGTTAAAAGTGATGGGGGAGGGGGGTGTCTCATTTAGCCACAAACCCCAGGTGAGGGACCAAAGTCTACCCCTAATCCCAAACTCCTATAAACTAAGTAGCTAAGAACACTGGTGCTCATTGTTTAGATCAGGAAACACGGCTCTTTAGGGATGTAGAGGATGCCCTAGAATGTCAGAGACCTCTATGCTCCAATCAAAGGTCAGCTAGATGAGGAAATGGTATCGTGCTTGGGCTACCTGCTTTCCGAACTCCAGAGGCACTGTCCTGTCATCTTCTCCATGCAAGATGAGAAGTGGGGATGACAGAAACTTCACACTAGGAAAGAGAAACGCCCAGTTTAAGAATTCAACCTAAGCTCTTAAGTTACAGTTTTAGTGACACATAAAGTTTGTCCAAAGCACAAAAAAATAAAATTAACCTTCCAAAAAGTCACAGCTTTATGTGTGCAAAACGTCACCTACTAACCATTTTATCTTTGTCCATGTTCTCCTGTTTCATTTGCTCATACAATTGAATTGACTTAATTCACAAAATACACATTGAAATGGTTGATTTGTGTCCCACTAGTAGACCTTATCTTTCTCTTCATTCTACTCTACTGTGTAATGCCTGAGTATTTTAACTAAAAGTCTACAAGATAGGGAGATGGGTAAGAGCACTGGATGTTCTTCTGGTCAACCCATGTGACAGCTCACAATCATTTATAACTCCAGTCCCAGGGGATCTGACACCTCCTTGGGCACCAGATATAAAATATGCACAAAGTAGCCACACACATGAAATTAAAATAAATAAATCTACAAAATATGCTTAAATTGCAAAATATGCTTAAAATATGCAAAATAAATTAAAATGCTACAAAATAAAATAACTCAAAAACACAAACCTACCAGGAAGCTGAGTCTTTCTTATAGCAATTTATATACTTGTCCCCATAAAAGTAAAGAGTGGGCATGCATCCCAGGTGTGATTGGCCACCTGTGGATGAGCATCCCAGGTGTGATTGGCCACCTGTGGATGAGCATCCCAGGTGTGATTGGCCACCTGTGGATGAGCATCCCAGGTGTGATTGGCCACCTGTGGATGAGCATCCCAGGTGTGATTGGCCACCTGGTTAGCCCAGTTTGGCAATACAAAAGGTCACTGACATGCAGAAAGACTTCTCTGGTCCTACTCAGACACTTCCTTGCTCTTCCTAATTCATCAGGAATGAATGAATTAGGTTCTGCTCAGAATGCTAGTTCTCCTCAGGTGCTGAAATAGGAAAAAGGATATAGTAACAACTGCTTATTTAGAAACATTCTTAAATTATTTCTAATCATTGAATCTATTGCGGGGTCAGCTGGCTAGTATACCATAGGTTTGGGCTACTTGGGGAGTAAGACCTAGCGTGATAGGTCCCCCATGGATGGTTAGACTAGACCCCAGCAGCCTTGCACGAGGCCTATAAAGATGAATATGACATCAGAGAAAGTGTGTCGGTGAAAGCACTGACTCAGACAAAGGAAAACAGCAGTCCTGCAATGTGTCGAAACCCTATTCCAAATCTAGTGCTCACCTCCTAGAACCCGCATGAAATCATGACAGATGTAATGCCTATACCCAGGGTTCTCATCTGGAACGCCATGGCAGTTCCTTGAGAGCTAGAGCAGACATCTGTTAGCTTACTTTTCATCGTTAGGGAAGACTATTTTGTCTTCTTTAACAGCATCCATAAGTGTTCTTAAACATCTTGGAAGCTTCTGGTAAATCTATTTTAAAAAAAAAAAAAAAAAAAGGAAAACCAAAGATGTTAATGCTTGCCCACAGCTGTCTAGAGTACGTGGTTGCTGGATCTCAACAACTTTCCCGAGAAAGCATACACACAGTCTGCTACAGCCTCTCGCTACATAAACCCTAAATAGCAACAGAACTGTCACTCTCTAACTACACTAAACTTTAGAAAAACACATTGGGATCTTGAGAAGTAGTTCCTGTAAATGAAGAGTTTGGAAGGGGAAACAGAAATGAGCAGAGAAACAAGCCACATATCAGTTCTAACATCAAAGACAATCAGTGTTAACATTTAGTTTATCTTCCTGTATTGCTTCATTTCAAACGCACGTGACAGACACTGTTCCCCCGCTCACAAGGGAGCAGTAAGACACAAAATCTAAAGTTTGCTTCTTATGCAAACAGAGTTAACTAGTTTATTTAAGGAGCAGCATTCAGATTAGCACATTCTGATGAGGGTATTTGATAAGCAGATAGTTAGATTTGAACACCCTAAATGGTAGAAAGTGGTTTGTTACTATTATGCTCTGAAAACATTTCCAGTTTTGACAGTGGCCACAGCTCACTAAATACAATTATCTTGGTTTGGTCAGTTGGTTGGGTTTTTTGTTTGTTTTGCTTTGCTTTTTTCTTGGTTTTTCAAGACAGGGTTTCTCTGGTCATCTTGGATGTCCTGGAACTCATTCTGTAGACCAGGCTGGCCTCAGAGATCTGCCTGCCCCTGCCTCCCAAGTGTTGGGATTAAAGGCGTGTGTCACCACCACCCAGTGACAGCTGTCATTCTCATCATGCTGAATTTCCCCTCTAATGCCAACCTGCAGTAAGTAGAGTCAGAGCTGAACCTGCCTTCTAATACAGTGATTATGTTGTCACATAATTTAGCTCAGAACCCCTAAAAACTTCTGTTTTAACTGAGAACATGGGGCAGAGGACAGGAGCCCTACCCAGCACCCACCTCCCACCTTCCCACACTGGCAAACTGAATCCCAAATCCAAACTTTGCCCTCTGTACTGGCTAGTTTTGTGTGTCAACTTGACACAAGCTGGAGTTATCACAGAGAAAGGAGTTTCAGTTGAGAAAATGCCTCCATGAGATCCAGCTGTAAGGCATTTTCTCAATTAGTGATCAAGGAGGGGAAGGTCCCTTGTGAGTGGTACCATCTGTAGGCTGGTAGTCTTGGGCTCTATAAGAAAGCCAGCTGAGCAAGCCAGGAGAAGCAAGCAAGCCAGTAAGCAGCATTCCTCCATGGCCTCTGCATCAGCTCCTGCTTCCTGACCTGCTTGAGTTCCAGTCCTAACTTCCTTTGATGATGAACAGCAACATGGAAGTGTAAGCTGAATAAACCCTTTCCTCCCCAACTTGCTTCTTGGTCATGATGTTTGTGCAGGAATAGAAACCCTGACTAAGACACCCTCTGTCTCCACTGTGGCCAGCCCACACCACTCTGCCTTTGGACTGATGCAGCTCCCAGCTTCCACCCTCCCCTCCTGTAGCACTGGTTAGCTCAACACCCTCCAACGATGCTCAGATTGGGCCAAACACAGCACCTAGACCTTTGAGGCCCTACAGAGTTGGGAGACTGCCTCTGTCCCCAGCCTTTCTCACTAAACCCCTTGCTGGCTATGTCTGCCTTGACTCCCTTCTGCTTCTAGAATAGTCAAAACTTCATCAAAATGACAGCCCGCCTGCCTTTCTCACAGCTACAAAGATCTGGGTTTGCCTCAGCGGGTCTCAGCTGAGGTCACACTTTCCTTCTCCATGGTTTTTGTTTTTGTTTGTTTGTTTGTTTTTTAACTTTTTGAGATAATTTAAGTAAAACATTTCTCCTTCCCCTCTCCTCCCTCCAAACTCTCCTTTAAAAGTGACTCCTCTCAAGATCTGTATGACAAGAACTTCAAGTCTCTGAAGAAAGAAATCGAAGAAGACCTCAGAAGATGGAAAAATCTCCCATGCTCATGGATTGGCAGGATTAATATAGTTAAAATGGCCATCTTGCCAAAAGCAATCTACATAGTCAATGCAATCCCCATCAAAATCCCAACTCAATTCTTCATAGACTTAGAAAGAGCAATTCTCAAATTCATATGGAATAACAAAAAACCCAGGATAAAAAAACTATTCTCAACAATAAAAGGACTTCTGGGGGAATCAGCTTCCCTGACTTCAAGCTATATTACAGAGCAGTAGTGATTAAAAACTGCATGGTATTGGTACAGTGACAGTCAGGTAGATCAATGGAATAGAATTAAAGACCCAGAAATGAACCCACACACTTGTGGTCACTTGATCTTTGACAAAGGAGCTAAAACCATACAGTGGAAAAAAGACAGCATCTTCAACAAATGGTGCTGTTTCAACTAGTGGTCTACATGTAGAAGATTACAAATTGATGCATTCCTATCTCCCTGTACAAAGCTCAAGAGTGGATCAAGGGCCTCCACATAAAACCAGATACACTGAATCTAATAGAAGAGAAAGTGGGGAAAAGTCTCAAACACATGGGCACAGGGGAAAAGTTCCTGAACAGAACACCAATGGCTTGTGTTCTAAGATCAAGAATTGACAGATGGGACCTCATAAAATTACAAAGCTTCTGTAAGGCAAAGGACACTGTAAATAGGACAAAACGGCAACCTACAGATTGGGAAAAGCTCTTTACCAATCCTACATTCGATAGAGGGCTAATATCCAATATATACAAGAACTCAAGAAGCTAGACTCCAAAGATCCAAATAACACTATCAAAAAATGGGGAAAAGAGCTAAACAGAGAAATCTCAACTGAGGAAATGGCCGAGAAGCACCTAAAGAAATGTTCAACATCCTTAGTCATCAGGGAAATGCAAATCAAAACAACCCTGAGATTTCGTCTCACACCAGTCAGAATGGCTAAGATCAAAAAACTCAGGTGACAGCAGATGTTGGTGAGGATGTGGAGAAAGAGGAACACTCCTCCATTGCTGGTGGGAGTGCAAGCTGATACAACCTCTCTGGAAATCAGTTTGGCAGACCCTCAGAAAAATGAATATAATACTACCTGAGGACCCAGCTATTCCACTCCTGGGCATATACCCAGAAGATGCTCCAACATGTAATAAAGACATGTTCCACTATGTTCATAGCAGCCATATTTATAATAGCCAGAACCTGGAAACAACCCAGATGTCCCTCAACAGAGGAATGAATACAGAAAATGTGGTACATTTACACAATGGAATATTACTCAGCTATTAAAAACAATGACTTCATGAAATTCACAGGCAAATGGATGGAACTTGAAAATATCATCCTGAGCGAGGTAATGCAGTCACAAAAGAATGAACATGGTATGTACTCACTGTTAAATGGTTATTAGCTCAAAAGTTCGAAATACCCAAGAGTTACTTCACAGCAACAGTAGGGCTGAGTGTGAGGTCCCAGATGGAGGACTTGGAGAAAGGACTGAAGGAGCTGAGGAAGTTTGCATCCCCAGGGAGGCAGCAACAGTGGCAACTGGCCTGACACACACACACACACACCCGATACTCCTGAAGACTGATCCACCAACGAAAGAATACACATGGAGGGATCCATGGTGCTGGCCACATATGCGGCAGAGGAGGGTCTTGTTGGCCATCAGGGGGAGGAGAGGCCCTTGGGCCTGAGGGGGTTAGAATCCCCAGTAGAGGAGAATTCCAAGGAGGGAATGACAAGAGTGGGTGGGTGGGTGGGTGGGAGAATACCCCCATAGTGGCAGGGGGAGGGGGGAGGAAATGGGGAGGTCCAAAGGGGAGATCTGGAAAGGGGGAAACATTTGAAATGTAAATAAAGTATGAAAAAAAAAACCTGACTCCTCTCATTCTCCTTCAAATTAATGGCCTTTTTTATTAACTAATTATTACATGCATACATGCATGTGTGTATACATATATGTATATGTATATATAATACTTATATGTTCCTAAACATAACCTGTTCAGTCTGTATAATGTTACATGTATGTATGTTTTCGGGGCAGTTTTATAGATGTTTTTTCTAGCCTAGATGTTTTCCAGCCTGGTTGAAGTCTCCCCTTCAACATTCCCTGTGACACAATGTTACCCTTTTCACGGCTAGTCAGTACTCTCTGATTTGGACTGGTCTTTCTGTTTCTCCTGCAAGGATGTAACTGCTTCACTAGTTGGGGGTGGGGGTGCAAAGGCATTTCTCCTTTCTGCAGTTACCCTCAAAATCTACAAGACTTCCTGGAATATATTACATGTTCAGTAAATATTTGCTAAAGGTAGAATGTATGTTTTTCTGCAAATATCCCTGTGTGCATCTTAAGTTGTTATTTTTCCTCAGTGAGCCTGACTTTCAGGTTTCATTCTTAAAATAGATTTTTACAAAAGAAAGACCAGCAGAGTCTCACACAGCTCTCCTACTGTAGTTCTGAGAGAGAGTAGAAGGACACAGGTTAGTAAGTGGGACATTGTAAAGGGACAGAAATGGGCACCGAATAGGCAGGTCAAGGCCAGCAAACTTCACAGCATTTTTAGATGCCAGGCTGGTTTTGAAATCACAATCTTCCTGCCTCAACTTTCTGAATAGCTTGTATTATAGGTACACAGTGCCACACTTCTAAAAAACAAATTTTACATTTATCTAGAGTGTGTGTGCATGTGTGTGTGCACGCCCACACCCACACACACAATCACATGCCATGTGAACCTGGAGTTCAGAGGACAGTGCGTCCTTCAACCACTTGGGCTCTGGGGATCACGCTGCAGTCAACAAGCATAGCAGCTGGTGCTTTCATCCAGTGAACTGTCTCATCTATCTTCCCAACTTTTAAAAAGAAGAAAATCATGAGAATTGGGCCTATAACCAGCCACCTGAAATGTGCTACAAGAGAATAGTGACTTCCTAAATGTTACAATTGTTTGTTTGTTTTTTTTTTTCTGATCTTCTAGAAAGGAATTCACAACTGTATGAGGAGTTTAGTTCACCACCTGGCATAGGACAGGGAGGCCAGCACCAGGAAGTAGACTCCCATTGGCCACTTAAAGCGCAGGTCCGCTGCTTTGACGGTCCTCAGTTGCTCAGGATCTGCCTGGCCTGCACATTTTTCAGCTCTCTGGGGATGATCTGCATTCAGGTGTGGGGTAGCCACATGAATGCAGATTTCATGGGGTGGCCATGAAACACCGCCTCTCCTCCCTGTCTTCTCCCTCTGTTTCTTCACTAAGGTCAGGGTCACTAGGTTTGTTTTCTTTGTCTCCTAATCTACCCCCCCCCCCATCTTCCTGGAATCGAGACTCATGGGAGAAAAATTCAATAAGAGAACCCCTTCAGCAATTCATCTCAAGTTCTGAAGGAGTAAGAAGAAAGCAGACCCAAGTCAACCTTCTCTCATCAGTCCTCACTCCCTACCAGGGTAGATGCCTTTTGAGACTAACAGGTCATGTGGTTACCCACAGCCCAGACAACAGAGGCAGGCTCTTGATCGGTCTTCCTGCCTCCCCCTCTCTTCTGTAATACTCTTTTTAGCCCACACTGAAACAGAACAAGTGGGGAAGGAATGGGTATTGTCGCTATTCTACTGGAAGCTGCGTACTTCCCATGCAGTATCTAATTAGGGCTGTTTGTTTGTTTAACAGTGGTCCCTGTGGTCACTCACGGCTTCCATCATGACCTCCATCTCCAACCAGAGCAGGAGGTGGAAGACCTGTGCCTGCTCTCTATCTCCCCTATATCACCCTGCTTATGGCATCTTACTGAGCAGGAATGACCGGGCTCTGACACCACATGTGGCTAGAACAGCTCTAGGTCCCTGAGTGCTTAGTATGCAGGTACAACTGTAGTTTCTTTTCATATGGGTGTATGTTCATTAATTTGTCACAGCAAATTTGAATAAACGTTTCTTATCCCAGTTTATAGATGAGGCCACTGAAGCATTTTAAAAAAAAAAAAAAACAAGATTACCCAGCTGTGAGTGATAATTCAGAAAATGAAACCTGGGCAGTCAGCAGTCAGAGCCAGGGTTCCTAAGGACTGTGAAATACTAGAGGAGAGTACCCCTCTAAGTCGTGTGGTACTTGTTACATCAGTGGTTCCTGGTTTGCAGTGTTGAACAGTACCAAGGTGCAAAAGAAGAACCCTTTGAGCAGAATCTCTAAGTACTTTAACTGATGATATTTCCCTCAGCCAGTAACATGGCAGAATGATCCTGGATGCAGCTGCCAGACAGCAGCAGCCAGCTGCAGCACCCAGTCAGTGAGCCATGGGATCGCAAACATCCCAAACACCACGGTGCTATGCTAGTGAACTGCCAAGCCAGCAGGGGAGGTGGATGCAGGATGGGTTTATCATCTGCCTGTCAACAACCATCTGTAAGCTATATGCCATTTAAAATTGAATTAAGCTTTTAAAAAATCTAGAGAACCTGGTTGGGTGTAGAGGTACACGCCTGTAGTCCTAGCTACTTGGGAAGCTGAAGCAGGAGAATCTTCTAGCCCAGGAGCTCCTCCATAGTCTTTGTTTCAGCTTCAGCCTCCAGGTTCTTGCCTTAAGTTCCTGCCCTGACTTCCCTCAGTGGGGAGTATAAGCCATAAAATAAAACAAACCCTCTCCTCCCCAAGATGCTTTTGGTCATTGTGTTTTATCACAGCAACAGAAACCCTAGCTAAGACAACAGTCTATGCATAGATCATGGTAGAGTCGAGGAAAGAATCAACAACACATCGAATAATAATTTCCCAAAATACATAGGGGTTATGAAAAGTACTTTTACTTCTCCCATATGGTCAAGAAGAAATCACAATATTATAAAATATTTTAGCTAAAGGATAATTAAGTACTTCAAATATTTATGCATTTATTTATTGCATACATATAGTGTGTGTGTGTGCACGTGTGCACACACAGACACACACATTCACACACACACGTGCGCATTCATGCCACAGAGCAAATGTGAAGGAGAACAACTGTGAGAGCTGGTTCTCTCCATCCACCATGTGGAGTTCCAGGGATCAAACATAGGTTATCAGATCCAGTGAACTGAATGAGAATGGTCGTCATAGTCTCATGTTTGAATACTAGTGTCACACACACACACACACACCTGCTGCCACGGTGGAAGGCTTTGGAAAGGATTAGGAGCTGTGGTCTTATTGGAAGAGGTGTGCCACTGGGGACAGGCTTTGAGTTTTCAGAAGACTCATACCATTCCCACTGTGCCCTCTGCCTCCTGCTTGTGGATGGAGTTATGAGCTCTCAGCAGCTCATCCAGCTGCCATGATAGCTTCACTCCTTCATAAACTCTAACTTCCTGAAGCTGTAAGCCCAAGTAAACTCCTTTTTAAAATAAGTTGCCTTGTCATGCTATTTTACTCAGCAATAAAAAAGTAAATAATGCATCAGGCTTGGCAGTGAGTGTCCTTACTCAGTGAGCCACCTTGCCAACTCTGAACTGGCTGACAGTTAAAACACACTTCAAAACTTGTGGGACTCAGAACTGAGGCTTAGGTAGAATATATCCTAATGCATACATTGAAAAATAAATCCCCTAAATAAATTATTAGATGATGCTGGGCATAGTGATGCACACCTTTAATCTCAGTACTCGGAAGGTAGAGGCAGGCAGATCTCTGTGAGTTCAAGATCAGCCAGATCAACAGAGCTAGTTCTAGGACAGCCAAGGCCACACAGAGAAACCCTGCCTCAGGAAATATATATATTAATATTATATATATATATATATGTATGTATGTATAATAAAATACAATATAAGTAGTACCATCTCAAGAAGGTTTTAAAATAAAAAATTAAATATCAAAAAATACAACCAAGAGAATAGTGATATACTTGTTCTGACCCAAAAGGCTGGAAAGAAGCCAGCAAGGGAAGCTAAAGGTAGACAGAAAATAAGGAAACAGAAGGTAGTCAGTCAGATGATGTCAGTCAGATGATGTCAGTCATTTGATGTCAGTCAGATGATTTCAGTCAGATGATGTCAGTCAAATGATGTCAGTCAGATGATGTCAGTCAAATGATGTCAGTCAGATGATGTCAGTCAGATGATGTCAGTCAGATGATTTCAGTCAGATGATTAGAAGATTTGATAAAACCAACTGCCTCATGCTGTTCCTACAGGCTGCCTGCGACTCACAGCTGCTCGCTGCGTCTTGGGAGACAGTAGCCATGGTCTCTGTCCTTCCTCCATCCTTCCATCCTCTACCACAAGGAACAGCAGAAACTGTACATCCTAAAGCCTCACATCCATGGGTTTGCTGGAGCTGGACTCCTCCTGAGGACTCACACTGCCACTCTTTCCCCTTTCCTGTGTTCCTGTGCTACCATTCCATTCACTGTGTGCTCCTCCAGTCAGCTACAAAGTCCCTTCCCGGAGCTAGCTTCTCAGAGAGTGTGTTAGAAAGCTAAAACTAAACACATCTAAATGATAGACAAATAAGCAAGCAAGCAAATATAGATGTAAAAGTAAACAAAGGACAACAGAATGCCATGCATCATCAGTACTGGAAAGGTATCAACTTCCCCGAACTGATCAATAATCCAGTGCAATCCCAGTCAAAGTTCCTGGTTGTTTTTTCATAAATTGTGCAATCCCAGTCAAAGTTCCTGATTGTTTTTTCATAAATTGACAAGAATATTCCAAAAGATATGTAAAAATACAAAGGGTTAAGAATAGCCAAACGCCAGGTGGTAGTGGTGCACGCCAGCAGGGGGCAGGACAGAGGCAGGTGGATCTCTGAGCTGGAGGCCAGCCTGGTGGACAGAGTGAGTTCCAGGACAGCCAGGGCTAAAGAAACACTGCTGTCTCAGGAAAAAAAAAAAAAAAAAAAAAAAAAGCCAAGGCGAGACTAGAAAGATGGCTCAAGAGGACTCAAGTTCAGTTCCCAGCATCCCCATGGTGCCTCACAGCTATCCGTAACCCCAGTCCCAGGGACTCTGGCATCTTCTTCCGGTCTCCTTAGTACAGGATACAAGTGGTGCACAGGCACACATGCAGGCAAAACACCCATACACATAAAAAATGTTGAAAGGAAAAAATAAATTAAGAATACGCAGGGCAATGTTGAGTATGAACAAATTTGAATAACATGTCCAGCAAACACTAAGATGTAGCATGTGCTATAGAGACCACAATACTGTAGAGAATGGGCAATGAGGACACATAAAAATTCTACCAGCTGCGCATAAGTATGGCCACACATAGACTCCAATGCTCATAAATGCTGTCACAGAATGAGCGAGTTCATCTTCTAAGTGGTCCTGGGCCCATGGATACCCCCTTCCACACAAGCATCCAAACCTGTGAATTGTGACTTTTAATGTAAAAGATAAAACAGTTTCTAGAAAGGGGCATAAAAAATATCTACATAAACTCGGGTAAGCAGAATTTTCTTGTACAAAACACAAAATCATAAACTTTAAAAAAAAAAAACAAAAAAAAAAAAACCTGGTAAATTGTGCCACAATAAATTTAGGAATATTTCTCTTCCACAGTGGCCTGGCAGCAAGGGAGGAAAAAGGCCAGGCAAAATATTGTCATTTGCCTACCATGTGTGAGGCTGTAAGTTCAAGTCCCAACACACACATACACACACACACACACACACACACACACACACACACACGAGAGAGAGAGAGAGAGAGAGAGAGAGAGAGAGAGAGAGAATATACACAATAACAGTGGTATGAATTGCCTCAACCTGAGAGTGACCTGAGTATCTCTGCATAACGGAACAGGATGAACCTGTAGGTGGTGGTGTGTGCATCATAGCTGAATACCACATAACAATGATACCATTTAACAGCAGAAATGACCAGGCTACAGTTTCTCACATGCAGAATAAAGTCTAGTAAGTAGAATGCTAGGTGAGAAAAGTAAGTAGAATGAAGCCCATGTAATTATACTTGTATATAAAGAAGCTCAAACAGAACCACTCCTTAGAGACGCACACATAAGCAGTATCACTGCAACTAAACACACAGATGTGGCTACCTTCTCCTGGGAGCCCTGGAAGTTCTCTTAAGCAAACTTCAGAAAATTCTGGGATGGCTTATGGTACAAAACATTTCAGAAGTAAACAGATTAAAATATCCCTATGATTCCTTACTGCATCAAATAATTTAAAATTTCTGGCTGTATCTCCTCCAAAACTCTCTTCAAACTCCTGTGCTAAGCCTTCATTTGCTCACATTTATTGTGTGTATGTGACTATAAACAATTGAATCAGGCCTGGAAAAGAAAAAAAAGTGTAAACTTAGGGTAATGGACAGATGTAGTGGTTCAAGCTGTAATCCCAGAAATCTAGAGACAAGAGGATTGTCATTGGTTGGAAGCCAGCCTGTGCTATACAGTGTGAGTTCAAGTGTAGTCTGGGCTATGAAGTGAAACCTATCACAAAAAACTGATGATGATGAAGATGATGACGGCGACAACAGGAGAATGTGCATAATAAATATTTTAGACATGTCTTTGTTCTACTTTCTTGAGAAGACTGATGTCTATACCTGAAGTACTATGTAAAAGTATTTTCTCTAGAATATTCCTTATTATAAAATAATGTAAGAGCGATGGCTGGTATTCACAAAGCTGAAACATATATAAAATTTTATTTTCAATTTAAAATGAGTAATTACCACAGTAAAGATATATCCGATGAGTTTTAAAATTATAAAACTTGTGTTCACTTCAGCAACACATGTATATATAATATATAATATATATATATTGTACAGTTCATTTGTGGGGGGATAAAACTTTCACTTAGTTGGCTCCTCTGCTAGAGAAGACACTTTGCCTTTGGTAGTAAACTGACCAAGCCTAGAACAACTCAGGAACATATGAAGCTCACTAAAGTAATGAGCCCTATTCATAAACACCTGGGTATAGAAACAGCCTGGACACAGAGAGGAACAAGAGACTCACCTTTAACAAGGGATAATTGATACTCGCCACCCATATGTTGGTAAATGGAGCTTCTAAGACAATGGCATCAACTGGACATCCTAGAAAACAAAAACAAACAAACAAAATAAAGAGTTAACGCTCCTCTTCAAAGACCAAAACACCACCTTCCCTAGGTAAGGACCTTCCTTGGGGTCTTGTACATGAACTGCCTACATCAAAACCATTTGTGAAAGTTTTTAATATGCAAGCTCTTGAACCCCACAGTGTAC
This sequence comes from Rhynchomys soricoides, assembly GCA_019843965.1. Classification (NCBI taxonomy): domain Eukaryota; kingdom Metazoa; phylum Chordata; class Mammalia; order Rodentia; family Muridae; genus Rhynchomys; species Rhynchomys soricoides. The sequence goes on from JADRCH010000040.1 coordinate 4,591,114, forward strand.
CTGGGGTAGGGACTAAGAATGTGTGTGTACATGCATGTGTACATGTGCATGTTCAGGTGGGTGCACATGTATACACACAAGTGCATGCACATATGTGCACATGAATATGGAAGCTGGAGGTCAACCTCAGATGTAGGTCATCAGGAACAATCCACCTTGTTTACCGAGACAGGGTCTCTCATTGATCTAGAGCTTGCTGGTGAGGCTAAGTTGGCTGACCAGTGACCTCTAGTAATCCTCCTGCCTCTGCTTCCCCAGTGATGGGATTAGAGGTGTACCACCACAGTGAACATGGTGGCTTAGACATTTGATCCCAGGCGCTGGCAGGCAGAGGCACCAATTCTGTGAGTGGTGTCCAGCTTGGTGTTCGTAATGAGACCCTGTCTTGATAAATCAGTGAATAAATATCCCATGATCACAACACCATTCCTTGCTTTTTCATAGAGGTTCAGGGGATAGAACTCATGTCTAAACTGAGTGGCAAGTGCTTCACTGAAGCTCTACTGAGGCACTACTCCAACTCAAGAATATGCATTTTTAACAAGCTCTCTCCTTCTTGAGTATGCCTATGTACATGATAGTTAAAACCACTGCCTTCTACTAAGACTACAAGACTTCCAGGGCTCAGAGAAAGTACGAAAGCAAAGTATTCCATGGAAAAAGAGGCTGACTGAGTTGTTTCCTCAATGCTCAGAGAGCACGTAGAAAATGTGTATGACAGAAGGGTATGTGTATGTGTGTATATATAATGAATATGCACTATGTGCACATGTGTATGCATAGATGCATATATGGAAGTGTATGTGCATGTATGTATATGTATGTGCATGTGTATGTGTATTTGCATGTGTGTGCATATGCGATATATATGTATATGTGTCTTAGTCAGGGTTTATATTCCTGCACAAGCATCATGACCAAGATGCAAGTTGGGGAGGAAAGGGTTTATTCAGCTTGCACTTCCACATTGCTGTTCATCGCCAGAGGAAGTCAGGCCAAGACTTCAGGTCAGAAAGCAGGTCAGAAAGCAGGAGCTGATGCAGAGGCCATGGAGGGATGTTACTACTGGCTTGCTTCTCCTGGCTTGCTCAGCTGGCTTTCTTATAGAACCTGAGACTACCAGCCCACAGATGGTACCACCCACAAGGGACCCTCCGCCCTTGATCACTAATTGAGAAAATGCCTTACAGCTGGATCTCATGGAGGCATTTTTCTCAACTGAAGCTCCTTTCTCTGTGATAACTCCAGCTTGTGTCAAGTTGACACACAAAACCAGCCAGTACAATATGTATGTGTATGTATATGTATATATCTATACGCATATGTATATATGTGATGTGTGTGTATTTGAAGACACCTGAGGACTACTGATCTGAGAATTTTTAGAACCAGTGCCAAATGAGAAAAGACCAAAGAATTTAAGCTGTCTTTCCCCTCAAACTGATGAAACTATAAATCAGTAATTCTCAGCCTGTGGGTCATGACCCTTTAGACCGTTGGAAAACACAGAAATTTACATTACAATTCATAACACTGGCAAAATTACAGTTATGAAACAAATTACAGCAACAAAATAATTTTATGGTTGGGGGTCACAACAACAGGAGGAACTGTATTAAAAGTTGCACCATTAGGAAGGTTGAGAATCACCGCTCTAAATGCTTCCATTATAACTGGCAGGATTCAAAATTAAAACTGAGAATTATTGATACTCTCACAGAACCAGGACAAAAACTACTACTCTTCAGGGGGCTGTGGAGATGGCTTGGCTGGTACAGTGGTTCCTACACAAGCATGAAGATCTGAGGTCAGATCCCCAGCAACCATACAAGGTATGGTGTATGGTGGGCGGCACACGTTTCACTCCCAGCACTGAGGAGGCATAGTTAGGAGGAGCTCATTTGACGGCTAGTCTAGCCGAAAGGTAAACTGAAGGCTCAGCCAGAGACCCTGCTCAAAAGATGAGGTGGAAAGCAGTTGAGAAGGATATTTATCATCAATATTTGGACTCCACATGCATATCTAGACACATACAGACACTTGTGTACATACGAACACACACACATGCAGACATGTGTGCATATGCACACACAGACACATGTAGACACATGTGTGTGCAGGCGCATTCACATACATACATATACACACATATACGTGTGTGCACATACATGCATACTCATACACATATATACATGCACTCATGCATACACACACGTACATATGCAGACACATTTGTGCGGAAGTGTGTACATGCACACACGTGCATGCGCATGCGCACACATATACATATGCACAATTACTAACTATTCAAGGTATGACAAGGAGGTGGCAAGACTCCAGACCATTTCTTTAAGTTTGGCCGTGACCTCAAATGACTTCATTCTAGGAAAAACAGTGCATTAGATATAAAGCAATGCTGATAAAGTCTGAGGGCAGCTTCAAATCAACTTAATCTCTGATTGGTTGGTGACTTTATCCCCACCCAAAATGCCTTGACGGAGAAATGTAGAGTATTCCTGGAAGAAGAGAACATCATCCCTCATTCTCAATATATCACTTTCCATAAATAATTGCTATTATATAATAAAAAATAACTAGGTCTATAAAGGCCTAGGTTGTAAATCAGTGATGTTATACTTGTCTACCATGCCTGAGGCTCTGAGTTCAATGCCCGATTGCAAAAAAAAAAAAAAAAACACCGAAGTGTCAAGTGTTGATGGCACATACCTTTAGTGCCAGCACTCAGGAGGCAGAATCTCTGTGAGTTTGATTGAGGCCAGCCTGGTCTACAAAATGAGTTCAAAGACAACCAGAGCTACCAAGAAACCCTGTCTCAAAAAACAAAACAAACAAATAAAAAACTGAAGTCCAAGGGCATTTTTACTAGAGTTTGAGAGAAAAACAACAGCTTAGGCAGTCTGCACAGCTGCCAGAAGTCAGGGGTGGCTAAAGAGAAGAGAGAGAGATACAGAATTAGACACCAGGCGGTGGGCGGCTGCACTGGGGACATTAGAAGAAGCACGTGAACTCTGAGTATCAGGGTAAGCCCACAGGATTGTTGTCCTTAGACAAAAGAGATCAACAGGCAGGCAGACAGACAGAAAGACAGACAGACAGACTGGTTGACTGAGACTGACAGACAGACATATATAGACTTATAGATAGATAGATGGATGGATGGATGGATGGATGGATGGATGGATAGATAGAAGATAATACATGTTTCTCAATGAAAGTATACATATTTAGCAGCAAGGATCCATAGGCAAGTGCCAGACAAAACAAATCCGTAAGCAATTGGTCATGAGCTTCTTAAAAATTTTGTAGCAACATTAGGATACATTTTTTTAGCCAACACTTCTATCCATGGAGTAAACCCATTTTTTTTTATCTTTAAGCAAATGGTCTAGCTCTATTCGCATCTATTCTCAGAGATTCTAAATTCCTAAAACCAGTTAGAAAGCAAGAAAGTAAGCTACCCTTCAGACTCTGGTACATGGTACACTCAGAACTCCTTGACAAACACCAACAAGAATGTTATGGAAAACAGGCTGCAGAGAGCAGTGCGGCTATGATTATCATTTTGGATTATTATTTTCCTGTCTTATCATTTAAAAAACCATCATTGCAGAAAGAGGACTCTTTGAGACTCAGATGTGCCATGTAGCTCAGGCTTCTTCAAACTCAAGATCTTCCTGCCTCAGCCTCCTAAGCAATGGGATCATAGGTGTACACTACCACACCCAGGGAAGTCATTAGCTCTTTTCTCAGTATTTATTCTTAATTTCACAGTCCAGAAAAGCTGTACTTACACTGCTAAAAGTCCTTCAAAATTGGGGCACTTTGGGGTCTATGGTCAGTGTATACACATATATGCAAGTTTCATGAACTTCCTGACTTCATCTTTTTCTACCTCAAGCCAAAACTCTTCCACTTCGGAATCTTCCATTACCTTTTGCCTCTAATGCTCTGGCAGCATTTGTTGCAACTCTGTAAAACAATGATAGCATGCGTGTGAGACATGGAGGCCAAGTGGATGCTGTGGCCTCAACAACCCAGAGCCAGCAATTGATGAAAAAGTTCTGGACTATCTGCCTAGAAAACCCAGATAGACACACAGTTTTGCCCAGAATTGGCCCTAATGTGAGGGTCCTATTCTTTAATGCTCTCATGGATTATTCCAGAATAGACATCAGTGTCATAATTACACAGTAAGTTTAAGGGACAAGCAGGCATACTGACAGGGCAGGCAGGCTCTTACTGTTTCTGGAGTAAGAGACCAAAGAACCAAGGTTTCCCAGTTTGGCTTCCCTTCCACTGTTTGCTGTGCCTTGACACAAAACCCCTCCAGGGACCCAACAAAGGACATGTCTTCAGCTCACACTTACCCTGTCCCCAGAGAATGGCCCCACAGACACACAGGGGTTCTACCGCTTCTTGCCTTGGTCCACTCATAGACACAAATAGCGTCTGTGGTTAGTCCCTCTTCTGTGGGTGTTCCTGTAGAATCCCCAAACCCTGGGAGCAAGAAGAGACAAATACAGGATCATGGGCCCCAAACCAAGGACTCATCAAAAGCCTTCTGCCCCTGCCTCCACCCCCGTCACATCTTTGTACACTGTTTTCTACACATACCTCTGTAGTCCACAGACAAAACATGGAAGCCACCATCACTCAGCACCTGTATACCATAGGAGCTGTTATCATTTCAAATAAGAAGATACAAACAGAGAAGACTTCTTTGCAACACATCTATGTGTCTAGTTGTAATGGGAAGAAAGATGTCTTCTGAAGGGCTGGGATACTGCTCCATGGAAGGCACATACTTAACATGTTCAAGGTGCTTGGTTTGAACCCCAGAATCACAAAGATTCTATATTTTTCAAATCTAGAAATGAAAGTCTGTGCAAAAGATGGAAAGCAGCCTAGGTCACTCACATCTGGGCTCTGCCACTTACCAGTTATACAACCTTAGCCTGTTTGTTAAACATTCAAATATGTAAATACTATTCAGAGGGTTTACATGGATATAGTAGGTATGCACCCCATTCCATGTCACAGTTTCATTTAAGCAATCTCTAGATATAGAGGTGTGGCTTAGCAGTGAAGCACCAGCCCTACAAGCTCAAGGCCCTGGGATCCCTCCCTGAGACCACACACACTATGAATTAATTAATTAATTAATTAATTAATTTCTCTTATAATAAAACACTACACAGAAGTGTGGGGAGAGGCAAATCTCATCATGGAGAGGTGCTTATCTCAGATAAAAGATTTACTTTCAACCAAAAAAATAAAGAGATTGCCACTTGAATAAATGAAATCAAGCCTAGTCCCAAGTAGGTAAAGAAAAACTATGAAAAGCTCAATTTTAAACAAATTTAAATACAATAATATACAAAGATGAGATGTCCTTAAAGATATACTTTGTAGATAAACTGAGTGAGCAGTAGGACTAACTAGCTAGAAGTTGGTTATGGGCAGAACCAAGATTCTGCCCAAGCCAGCCTGGACCTGTCTGCATCTATGTACTGTGGCTTCCTACTACAGGGGATGTGCATGGCTTTACCTCATCAGAGATCTTCAACATTCAGATCAAACCATGAGTAAGGA
>JADRCH010000040.1:4603226-4616985 GCA_019843965.1 Rhynchomys soricoides
GACCATGTGAGTCTAGCCAGGGTTTTGTACAAATGTTTTTCTTGTGTCATGACTGTAAGAGCAGTGAATTCTCTATTGGGGAGAATTTATGTAGGAATATTTATGTACAGTACATACTTACAAAAATTAAAATATATCAGCATATTCATCAGAGGAGGGAAAATGTGTTCTTTGAAAGATTTACTTGTGAAGCTTCTGTATTCAGCAGCTATTTTTCTCCCGAGTGCTGAACAGGAGCGTGGGAAAAGCCTGCAAAATATTGAGGAATAAACTTTTCAAGATCATCCTAAGTTTTGTCTTGGTTTGTCTTCCTCTTATGATTCAAATCTAGCCCAGTGATAGTGGTGACTGCCTTTAATCTTAGCACTCAGGAGGCAGAGGCCAGCCCGGTCTACAGAGCAAGTTCCAGGATGGCCAGGACTACCCAGAGAAACCCTGTCCAGAAAAACAACAATTCAAATGCAATTCTAGAGGCTAACCTTGGCATGTAAGCAAAATCCTTCACATAGCTGCATATAACTGTGTAAAGTGGAGCTGAGGGGCAGCCAGCTAAGGAAGGCCATCAAACAGAGCCCCTGCTGTTCCCTGCAAAAGCCAAGTATAGCTGGAACAGGGAGGGAAGCTATGACCAAGCATCTGAGTGAACAGTGTATAGGAGGCCTGGACAGGACCCCTAAGTTGTATGTAAACAGCTTCAGACAGCTTAGTCAGTGCTTAGTGATACCTCAGCTCATAGCCCCATTAGCTCTGAGTGAGCAGCCACTAAAACTACAATCTTCTGGCTGGGACTCAGAAAGCAACCTGTGGAAGACCCCACCTTTCAGAGAAAAAGGACCCATGAGAAGCAGGGATAGGAAAGGACCCCAAAGGGCTTCAACAGAGCTCAAGTCAGGGCAGAGTGAGATAGAAGCACATGCATCTTTGTGTGTGTGTGTGTGTGTGTGTGTGTGTGTGTGTGTGTTGCCAGCATGTATGTATATGCACCATGAATGGCTCTTGGGCCTGCATCTTTCTTTTACTGTTCTCTGCAGTACAAACACCTGAAGCCAAAAGCCATCGCAGTCCAATGATGAGTGTCCACTAAGGCCACCTCTGTCTGGAGCCACAGTTTTCATGAAACTCAAGATTGGGTTTTACTTTTGAGAAGTATGTCCCCATCACTTGTTACACTTGCTATGCAAACCCTCTTCCCTATACTAACTGGTCAGCACTAATTGCTTAATGTAAGGTTGTTTGCCCACATCCAACGAGGGTAAGGTGATAACTGCTATCACCTTGCTTTGCATATGAAACGTGTTAAAAGTCAGGACTCCTTCCTTCCCAAGGTCATCAGGAACCACGGTCCCCAAGTCTGCTTAGCCCCAGAATTTTGCCCTGACCTCCAACAAGGTGTCACAGACCCAAGGAGTTCTATGCTGCCTGTGCATGTAAAGAGGACCCCAGAAAGAGGACCTGTTAGCATTCTGTCTAAACTCCACCCCACAGTTACCTGGCAACAGCCAGGCATGCTCCTCCCCACAGTTGCCTGGCAACAGCCAGGAGGGCCTGGCCCACTATAAAAGGGGCTGCTTGCCCCTCCTCTCTCTCTTATCTCTTGCCTCTCTCTTATTTCTCTTACCTCTCCCCATTCCCTTCCTCCCTCTCTCCACGTGGTCATGGCCGGCCTCCACTCCTCTACTCTCTCCCCCTCTCTGCCTTTCTCTGCCTCTACTGCCCTCTTAGCTCCCCTTCCCATGCCCTAAATAAACTCTATTCTATACTATACCTTCGCGTGTGGCTGGTCCCTCAGGGGGAAGGGATGCCTGGGCTTGGGCCTGCTGAGGCACACCCTTCCCCCACACCTCCCTACCTCCCTATACCTCCATAAAATATATCTCTTTATATTTTTATAAACACATCAGGACCCCCAAGAACAATTCAAGCATCCACCAAAATTCTGCCTCCCCCCCCCCCCCCCCCCAGGGAATGGTATTCGTAGTCCCTCCTCTGCCCCCTTAGCCTGTCTCAGAGTCCCTTCCTCCTTAGCTTCTCCCTTTTTCTGCCCCTGTATTTATAGGAGCCTTCTGTTATGGAAATGGCCAAACTGCTAAACAATTCTCCTTCAAGTGTTGAGGAATTAAAAACCAAAGCACTTATCTATATCCAAAAGACACTTGAAGAGAGATGTTGAATCATGGATTTTGGATGTATCTACCAGTACCTGAAAAACTGTGCAAGCTCTGAGCAACCAGTAGCTCTTCAAATAAATAAATATATCACACATGGGCAACTGCCTATCCACAGAACCAGCAAGAAAGACATGAAGAGGATTGTTTCATGACACTCTAAAGAAACCTTCATGACGGTAGCATGAAGGGCACAGCATTGTTTTAGAGATGAAAATCTCAGCCCCGAGGCTCTGCTTTGAGCCCCAGATCAAGGTAACTGGGGCAGAGGGAGCAGGAGTCTGTGAGGGCAGGCTTCCTTCTAGTGGGAGGCCTCCTGCTAACTGTCTCTGCATCCCTGCATCCCACATCCCTGCCTTGCCTTCTGGGCAACCCCTAAGTTATCTTTTGAAGGTAGACAGGGTAGTCTCCTGCTAAGTTACCTTTTGAAGGTCTGTCTGCTTGGGGAGCAGAGGCATTGGAAGAAAAGATGTCTCTTTCTTTTCTTTCTTTCTTTCTTTTTAAAGGAATAATTTATACAGGACCTTTTTCTCAAATAGCTTAAGGCACTTCAGTGAGAGTCTCTGCAGGGGGTGGGGGGTGGGGGAGAAGAGAATGACCTGTTTCCCCAACATCAATAATGCAAAGGTTCTTCTTTTAATGAGGGGGTTGTCAATTTGACTTCCCATAGATCAGCAGAGGATCAAAAGTCACCAGTGGCTAACAGACCTGATTTGAGCAGGGGAGAGTTCCCAGCCAGTCCCAGCTATAGGCTGGCCACATCAAACAGCCACCTTGGAATCTGGGTGCTCTTTCACCTACCTTTTGATCAGCCACAACTGCAAACACAGGGTGCCTCACAGGGGCCAAATGACCTTATTGGGTGATTCTTCCTGGTGAAAACTCACTGGAGATTGTGTGGAGTGACCCATTCCTGTCCAGAGTGTCCACAAGCCAGTTTTTGGGGACCCAGGTCAGACAATATTCAGCCAGACAACTCTCTCAAATATTAAGACATGTTGTACCTCCATCTCAACATGTGCTGATCAAGGAGTACCAGGTTATATGCTCTCCAGCGGGATCCATCTCTTTGCATCCTGCATTCACTCAGGTGTTTCTTGCTGACAAAGCCTATATACATGTACCTTCCCTCCATGGTTCTTCCTCTTTTCCTTTCTGCCCTTCCCACTTATGAGCAGAGACTCAGATAGACCCTTGGTTGTCTTCTGATTGCCCATCTTCCCCACTATGTGCCAGGTCTCAAGAGCCATGTAGCATGCATAACACATCTTCTTTGCTATCCCTCTCTGTCTAGCACAGGGCCAAGCCCAGTCAGTATCTGCTGACCCATAGGGTGAAGACCAATATTTGCATTTTCTTTACAAGGGAGAAAGTAGCAGTGGAGGAAGCAGTGGGGATGTAAGGGCTTTAACTTATGTTTTAACTATAATTGAAAATTAATCAACAAGGAGTTCTGCAAGCGCAGGGATTTTTGTCCATTTTCTTGACTCCCTTTGATGCAAAAATGTGACTTAGTTCACGGGCCAAGCTGAGAGGAAAACAAGCCCTTAGGCTTTGTTAGAACTACTAGGTGAGTCCCAAACAAATCACACCACGTAGCAGGTCTCAGGTGGGAGGTTTATTGGGAGGGGAATAGAAGAAGCCTCCGGGAGAGGGAGGAGAGAAGGGGGCAGGGAGAAGGCGTTTATTGGGCCTGTGACCCATGAGCAAGGGGACACGCGACAGGGGCCCTATGCAAAGGGACAGACACAGGAGCAACCCAGTCGCCTCTTGGGCTCCCTGGTCACTGGGTCCCTGGAGAGCTGGCTGTAAAGATGCCTGATTGTCTTGTTGTGAAGTCACTAGCTGTCCATGGGTGTGCCTGATTGCCAACATTTCTCTCCTCTTGGCTTCTTTCCTGGGACTATTTTTCATTTTCCTATTTTAAACTATTTGCAAATGAAGATTTACTCTCATTGTTCCATCCACCTTAGGTAGTAACTCTATCGGATGAACTTTTAAAATAAGTATACTAACCTGGAACATGTCTGGGTTGTTTTTTTGTCAATCTGACACTATCTAGAAAGAAGAACCTCAATTAAGAAAATATATCCAAAAAAGAAGAAGAAAAGAGAAGGAGGAGGAGGAGGAGGAGGAGAAGGAAGAAGAAGAAGAAGAAGAAGAAGAAGAAGAAGAAGAAGAAGAAGAAGAAGAAGAAGAAGAAGAAGAAGAAAAAGAAAAAGAAAGACCTCTATTGGAGTGCTATAAACAAGTATGTGAAGCTATACCGGGCTGAGCATGGTCAGTGCCCCGGCAACAACAGTGAATCCAAACTCCCTTGGCTCAAAGAAGCAGCAAAAGTCTGGATGCCAAAACTGAGTCTGTGCCTCAGCCGTACTCACTTTAGATCAACAATCCTCTGCTCATTTGAACAAATGCACCAGTAGGCCATTCTTTGGGGCAGCATTTCTTGAGTCTTCACCTACTCTTTACTAATTAGTGATGCACACAGCAGAGGGTCCTATCAACAACTCTGTTTTCAGCAAAATGGCCAGCTCTCCAGGACTGTGAACTGTAGCTTTGATTGTCTACCTAAGAGATGCTCTTTACTGCCTAGTGAGGGCTGAACCATCAGCCACTGGTGTTATAGAGAACTGGAGGGGGGATTCTCATGTCAAGGGGTAAAGTGTAGGTAACGGAGCAGTGTGATGCCACCCACTCTCCAACCTTTGCACTGGGCTGGGGGCGGGGGAGGGGGTTCCACAGCCAAGATCCCTGTTGGTCATCATCCCTGGGGCATTCCAAAGTGACATCTCCTGTGTGCAGCTGTGATCAAAGAGGACTTTGTAACTAACACAAAATAAAATGAATCAGAAACAAGAAATGTGACAAGGTTACCAATATCAACAAAGCAAACCAGATACACACACCTCCTAAGGCCACTGCCTCAAACCCAGGGCCTGGCTCCAAAGCCAACAAGACTGAGGATGACTGATCAGACCATGGACTCATGGGAGACAATGTTTAAAAACAAATAAAACACCATGATAAACAGACATTTTCAGACATAAAGAATGTCAAGAATTTACACAAACAATCCCATACATACATAGTGATTTCAGTACACCCAGAAGTTCAGCCCGTCCTACACACCTAGGAACACACACCTGAGGAGCCAGGTATTCTTCTCCACCTACACAGGCCTATGACCTGAAACGATTGCACCTCCGATTACAGCACACCATATGTTATGGCTGCCTCTATTATTAGTAATATTTAAATTCATCTGGTAGAGTTGTAAATTGAGCAGATAAGAGAAACCATCCTTTTGGAGTCTCGTTGCCAAAGCCCTTATAAGTTTCTGAAAAGTCAAACCTGCCTGCCTCACTGGCCTAGGTAGGATTTGAACACTGGGCTAAAGCTATCTTCAAGGACTCAGGAGTTAGCAAGAATGTGGAAGCCACAAAGTCCCCCTACCCCAAAGCCAGCCCTAAAGTTTCAGTACCCTCCAGACACAGGAGAACTGTGGACAGGTTCTGGACAGGATGGCCTCAGCAACTGCCTTATCCATGCCTAGAACTGGAGAAGAGAGCTGTGGAGGTGACTGACCAATCAAGCGCACTCACTCACCGCAGGTTCCTCAGGACCATAGCCCACCAGGAGGCCACACAGGAACAGATAGGAGTCCCTGGCTCTGAGGCTGCATCACAGTCCCTAGCATCCATCCTGAAGTGCTGCCACTGCTGAGGAAGCTGCCATAGGCTTCCAGGGACCAGGCTTGCCCTCTCCTCCCCTGCTGCTCTGGCTCCGCCCCCCTCCTCCACCCAGAGGAAAATTTAGCCACCCACCTGAGGTCACACCCATCGCAGGGGTTGAGGCTTCCTCCCTGGTTGGTCTCATACCCAGGCAAGCAGGTGATGAATAGAAACATATAGATACACAGATAACTATGTATCCTTTGTTTCATTTCCATTGCTTTTCCTTAAATATCCCTATGAGTTTTGGCAGGTGCTCACCCTTTGCTGGGCCCACAGAAAAAAACTCTTAAAATCATGACAGTAGTTTGCTAGGCACGGCTTTATAAGATCTGCCTGCCACTGTTGTCACAAGAATTTCTTTGGTTCCTTTGGTTAAGAAACAGTTGAGACGCAGTCACAAAAGAATGAACATGGTATGTACTCACTGTTAAGTAGTTATTAGCCCAAAAGTTTGAAATACCCAAGAGTCACTTCATAGCAACAGTAGGGCAGAGTGTGAGATCCCAGATGGAGGAGTTGGAGAAGGAACTGAAGGAGCTGAGGGAGTTTGTATCCCCAGGGAGGCAGCAACAGTGGCAACTGGCCTGACCTCCTGATACTCCTGGAGACTGGATCACCAACCAAAGAATACACATGGAGGGACCCATGGTGCTGGCCACATATGCGGCAGAGGAGGGTCTTGTTGGCCATCAGGGGGAGGAGAGGCCCTTGGGTCTGAGGGTGTTAGATCCCCCAGTATAGGAGAATGCCAAGGAGAGAAGAACAGAGTGGGTGGGTGGGTGGGAGAATACCCCCATAGCGGCAAGGGGAGGGGGGAGGAAATGGGGAGGTTCCAAAGGGGAGATCTGGAAAGGGGGAAACATTTGAAATATAAATAAAGTAGGAAAAATAAAAAATAAAAAAAAAAAGAAAGAAAAATTTAAAAAAGAAAAAAGAAACAGTTGATAGACTGGAAAAAACGGCTTGGTGGTCAAAAGCACTGACTGCTTTTCCAGACAACAGTACACAGTCTCTAACTCCAGTTCCAGAGGATTCCACGGCCTTTGTGGGCACTAGGCATGAAAGTTGTGTTCAAATAGATCCACATGCAGGCAAAACACATAAACATGAAATAACACACAATTTATGTAAAAGACCATCCATCCCACCAAGGAATTATGAGCTACACAATTACTTCATGTATCCAAAATGAAAATCCTTTCGGTGTTTTGTTTACTTATCAGTATATAGAAGAACCTATCCTTGTTAGCAGACATCCGAGACAGCTGGTACCTGTACAAGTTTTACTCAGTAGCTCTCTCCTAAGAGTGGGAACCATGGGCCTGCCAGAGCTGCTCCACAGAGGCCATTAGGGCTAAAGGGTGGGGATGAGGAGAAAAAAAGATGCCATGTGATGCCAGCATCCAGGCTTCTTCACTGAGCAAGGAAACCAAAAGCGCTTTTCTGTGGTAGGGTCCTCGGTAGGCTTTGACTGTGAAGCTCCACTGCAGGGGACTCCTCTACTTGGGGAAAATAGACCCTTTCAGAAGAAAAGACAGCAATCAAGAAGTGGGTGGTCTTATTTCATAGAATTGGCAGGGGCAGAGTATCCATTTCTTCTTTTAATCTCTCTGACCATGTCCATTTCAGGGGCAGTACCCAGGCTGAACCTCTGCTTTCCATGTGCCAAAGCAGGCATTCTCCCACTGAGCAACATCCCTTGCCCCCTTTATGTCTAAAACTTTATGTCTAAAGCTTGAGATAGACTCTCACTAAGTGACTCAGATGGACCTTGAATTCACTCTGTATCCCTTGCAGAACTTTAGCTCATGATCTTTCTACCTTGGGCTCAAGAGTAGGTGAGATTACAGGCCTGCACCAACATGCTCATCTGCAGGGTGTCCACCTTCTGATTCACATCAAAATCATAGCAATCAGACTCGGCCCAGTCCGTGTCAGCCATTTGATAGCTGCCTCATTAGTGGGCTTGGATACCTGACAGACGAGGCTGCAGCAGGCGAGAGTTCACAGGGCCATACCTGCTGACGAGAAATGTTCCTAGGATCCCACCCGAGGATGGGTTCCCACCATGAAGATGGCCTGAGATTTCAGAGAACTTGTTCAAGGCCATCTCTGGATGAGCCTCTGAGACAGAGAACTCTGAAGAGACCAGAGAGAGTGAGCAAGGAAGGAGCCGATACCAGTTAACCTTGGAGAATCCCAAATTTTATTTCCAGATTGAAAGAACAGGGGCCTGCCCTTTAGTTGACCAAGACGAAGCCCAACTTCTGGGGAAATGTTTGAAATGATCAGCAAAGTCTCTATGGGCATTCTCTTCTTGGTAAGATTTGTAGATCAATGCTCTAGGAGAGGCATTCTCTACCCTAGACAGACAGACAGACAGACACACACACACACAACACACGTTTCCTTTTTTTCAGGCTAACCTTGAACTCCTGATCCTCCTACTGCCTCTACCTCCAAGACTGAAATGACAGCCATGCCCGACCATGCCTGTCCCCCTTCAAACAGTACATTTAGAAGTCAGAGTCTAGTATCTCCAATCTGATTTGGCAGAATTAAAAAAAAAACAAAAAAACAAAAAAACAAAAAAACAAGCAAACAAACAAAAAACATTGCTTCATTCACTTTTAGGTATCAAACACCACACCAAGTACTGGAAGAATAGGAACCAGAATCCCATGGTAGGGAAACTAATCTGAGAGAAAGCCGGAACAGTATGGAACAGGGATTATAAGTGTCCCACATCAGAAATCACATCGGAAATAAGAGGTCTGGGAGTGGAAAGGAAAGGGTGACTAGGCAACATTGAAGGGTCGGAGACTAGGTTACACCTCAGCTGTGCTGGTGCTAGTCTCAAAGTACCAACCTCTCAAGAGTGCGTAGGCTACATGTAAATCAGGTCAACCAAACTCTGCCCCTTCCCTGTGCTGGGCTGGGGATTGAGCCAGACTCTGGGGCAGGCTAGGTAAGCAGTATAGCGTGGAGCTGCACCCAGCCCCAAGCTGACTTTCAGTGTCTTTAGCAACGTGCACCTAAGAGCACAAATGAACATGTCCTGTGACATGTTGTATGGTTGTTAAGACAAAGTCGCTGGTGAAGATACAGCGGAGACCAAGATGTTCCATCAAGAAAGCTGGAGATGGGATAATTTTACCATCTAAAATTATCTTGGACAAAGGCAATGGGAGATGTCACTGTCTCCTGGCAACCTGCCAGCTCTGGAGGTAAACAGCTGGCAATGAAATGTTTGTAGCTGTAGAACCAGCAAACAACAATTACTGGTTTTCTGTTACCCTGAGAATATTTCCTGGGGCGGGGGTGGGGTCTCAGATCAAATGTACAGAATGACAGACTGTCAGCATCCACCTCTCTCTGCTTCTAGACTGCAGGTTCAGTGTGAGTGGCCCCTTCCACCCAGGGCTGCAGCAGCTGGAGCTGTTCTCTCTCCCAGGAGACCTCAACCTTCACGAAGGATTGCATCCTCAAACTATGAGTCAAAATGAATCGCCCCTGCCTTGGGTTGCTCTTGTTAGGTGTTTTGCCACAGAGATAACATGGTCAGGAATACATACAGGTAAATCAGTATTTAAATGTTAGGAACTGCGGCCTGTTCTTCAAGCAGCCCCACCAGTGTGGGAGCCCAGCAGCACAGCACCAAGGCTGCTGCTCTCTCATATTTTTACCTTCTCCTCACACTCTCTGAGCCTCTCGTGCCCAGAGCAATTTAGGAATTTAATGCTGATGAAATACAAGTCAAATATGAATAGTCCCAGGAGCTCGGAAACAAATGAAGGAACTCACTGCATTTAGCTTTTCTGTGTTGAGGTTTCAAATTGGTTTTGCATGTATCGAAGACAAACTTACCACGTAAGTTCACGGGTGAGAGCTGGGTCAGTCTTGTGTACTTGGCGTTGAGAGTCAATACGAGTCTCCTGTTAGCTGGAGCGGCAGGTGCTTTGAGGAATCGTGAGGCCATGGGGCTCTTTGAGCTGAAACCGGAAGTGCTCAAGTACGTTGTTTTGTTTTATTTTGTTTTTCCTTCCAATGAGCTCTTCACAGTCCACGATGTGCCTCACACCCCAACTCCCCTTGTTTTTTCATGGTGAGAGAGGACAGGGTGGTCTATATGGAAGGGCCACCCATTAAACCTAGAGCTTTATTGCCTCCTGCCTATCTGGTTTCCTTGTCCGAGGTCCTGCAGCTGTTCCTTAGGTCGATTATTCTGGAGCAGGTGGTGTAGTGCAGTACAGGGAGGCTAGGGTCAAGATCCCATCCCTAACTCTTCCCAAAGGACAAGTAAGTTATTTTCCACAGTTCATTCCCAACTTACCTTCTCTTCTTATTATTTATACAAGGATTCCAAACGCTATCTTCAATCATTTGGGAAGCTGAGGACTGAAGCACAATAAAATAGTCTACTTTGATGAGTATTTTATGTCTCAAAGTCTTTCCTTGGCCAATGGTCTTCAATAACCACCCAGAGGGAACTGTAGACGCTATTGCTATCCATACCCCACCCCCAAATCCAATTCACTTGTAAGATCTTGTCTCATATCTTGAAGAATTAGCATCATTAATTCTTTTTTAATTTTTATTTTATATGCATTGCTATTTTACCTGCATGGTATATGTCTGTGTGATGGTGTTGGATCTTGGAGTTACAGACATGCAAACTGCCATGTGGGTGCTGGGAATTGAACCCCAACCCTCTAGAAGAACAGTCAGTGCTCTTATCCACTGAGCCATCTCTCCAGCCCCAGCAGCAGCATTCATTTCAAAACCCTCAAAAACAGAGTTCATTTCTATTTTTCTGTCTCCCTAAGTCTAGGATCCTCTCTAGAAAGAATAGGATTTATGCCCTCATGTGATATTTATTTATCTGACCAGTATTTCTTTTAATTTTTTAAATTGTGCATACAATTTTATCTAATAAACTTGTTTCTAGGAATTTATGTTGACAAAAATACATATGTATTGTGGGATATCTATCACAGTATTATATACAATGGTGAATTATGAGAAACATGTCAACATTAAATACAGAAGAAATAAATTATGAAATTACTTGTAGACATTTCTATAATAATTAAAATGCTATTTTCTAGGCTAAAACTTTAGAAGCCAATATTATCATCATGTTATAATTTCACATTATAAATATGATTAAAATGAATTCAATCACTTTGTAAAAACATTATGCAATTGAAAGTTGTTTCTGACAGATCAACTCTTACAGTTTTATAGGCCATTCATTTTTTTCTCCTTTGAAATGACAAAGGAAAGTTGATTTCAGCCAAAATAGCACACAACCCAATCTCATAAGTCACACGTTTAATGTTACTTGTTTTCAGTAGGTTTTGAAAACCTTACTACTGTCACATTCAAGTAGAAATAAGTTGGCAACTCCTGACTAAATTCAGAGAAAATAAATATTAGTCTTCTAAAATATACAGGACTCACCTCTCTAATGTGACCATAAATTCAAATACCTCCAATGTTCCCCCTTGAAGACATGTTAGCTTCACTCTGAGCAAAGAGCACCATTCCTTTGTGTTTCCCAAGGCCATCACACCGAGATTCATCAAATACCTATAACACTTGCTGAAGTTACCCCTTAAATATTTCTATTTGACCAGTACAAAGTGTCCTTCCTTATCTTTTTGACAACTTTTGGTTGAAAGTTGATTTTATTTGATATTAGAATGGCCACTCCAGCTCGCATTTCTTCAAGCACTTTATATAGTATATGTTCTTGGAAGGTCTAATTTTATGCAGGGACTAACACATGAAAAGCTGAACCCAGGAGTCACCAAGTCATAAATAAATGTAACAGATAAGACACATCCCCACAGGCTCACTAGGAAACATCTTCATAGGCAGAAAAGGTCAGGGAAAGATTAAAGGGAGGTACCACTCTGTTGCTTAGAAACAGCCTCAGAAATGGAAGACAATTTAAAATGTCTTTCCAAAGGATCCCATAGAATGCTAAAGCTGGGAGATATGCAAAAGCAACCCTTTAATTTCCTCTGATTTTACATGGAGCAAACTGAGAGCCAAGCAAGACCAAATAATGAGAGACAGGCTGCATTCACTCAGCCCTTCCAGAGCAGTTACTGTATACCAGACAACCAGACACGGTAACAGCTATGCTGGTCAACAGCAGGCAAGGCAGGGCTCATCCTCAGAGGTCTCAGAACCTGGCAGGAAAGTAACCTGCCTCAGAGCCACTGGGCAGGGCTATGATGGGAAGGTTGGGGGGACCAGGTGCTGGTTGTAAGCCTGACACAGCCTCCTCTACTTGTTCTTGAGAAGAGCATAATCCAATGGTTTCTTGTGAGGTAGACATTCCTCATTGCTGCATCATAAGTAATCAGGGCAGAAGAACTTACACCTCCTTGTTCAGTCACATCCCATCTGCATACACAGATGGCTAGACAAGAGATGCTCCAGGGGACGGCAGTGCACACCTGGATTCCCGGGAGGGAAAAACCCTGTAGTTGGTTTTAGGACTTGACAGGGAAGCAGGAGTCACCCACAGACAGGATTTTGTTTTCCTTGACTCCTACTTCATTTTGTTTGTTTTAGGTTTTGTTTGGACTTGTTTTATTCACTTTGATTTTTAAAGAACATCTAATAAATCCAGAGCTGATTACCCTAGAGGCAGTTTAGCTGAAAAGGTAAAGAATTAGATAAGACTGGGGGGAGGGGGGGGGAAGGGCTCGGGGAGATGTATTCCTGAAATAAAACCATACACATGAAAACATGGAGAAGTCAAGAAGATACAGAAAACAAGTAGAATTGGCCACACAGAGAAACACACCAGGTTTCCAGCTAGGAGCCTTTCAGCTACCTGGCATTGGTGCAGAAGGCAGAATGAATCTATTCCCCTTCTTTAGTTCATCACCAAAGACAGCTCTGAAAGAAAGGTAGCTGCAGTCCCCTCCCCCTCTCCCTTCCCTCCTCCTCCCTCATCTACACACACACACACACACACACACACACACACACACACACACAGCTGGAGTAAATGAGCCCTGGCATAGCTGGAAATTAGTACAGTCTCTCATCTTTGCTTTTAGTTTTTAAACAAGCAGGAAGAGAGCTCAGGGGACGCCCCCTGGAGAACTACTTGGATCATGATGTCAGTCAGCCTGGGGCTGTGTTCTTTATCTTACCTCGCACTGTTCGGTTGGAACACCCTGTCCCTGGAGAGGAGTTTTAAAATATAATAATAATATGTAGTGTGAAGTGAGATCATAGATATGAAAGCTCTTCTCTGAAGTTTTTTTTTTTTCAGCCTACAATGCACAGCATTGATATTATTTATTAATGACTGGATTTGATTCTCATTCTCTCTCTCTCTCTCTCTCTCTCTCTCTCTCTCTCTCTCTCTCTCTGGGGCTCCTGGGAAAATATGCCTTCATTTAAAGCACAATAGTTTACAGATTAACATGGACGATTGAGTACTAGTAAATTCGAATACAAAAATGGACAAGAGGTCTGGCAGCTGCCTCTTCTGGCTCACCACCTATTAAAGGAATTAAAAACTGATAACTAGCAGGTCCACCCTCTTCCAGTGGGAGAAACTAAAGAATGTGGGAGAGGGGCTAAGAGGGGTATTTTCACTCTCCTGCCTGCTAAGGGTCAAAAAGAAGGAGTCAATGCTCTCTCCAAGAGACTGAGTCCCAGGCCTCTAAAATTACATCAGCTTGTTACCCAGGGGTGAGTGTTGACACCATTGTGAGGTGACTAATAAAGCAAGTTTTGTTAATCCTTGGGTATATTTGTGGGAGTGGAGCATTCATGTATGCATGAGGTGGGAGGTAAGGCATTTATGGATGCATGGTTGGGGGG
>JADRCH010000040.1:4623958-4744011 GCA_019843965.1 Rhynchomys soricoides
ACAGGCCAGCATGGTCTGCAGGGTGAAAATGTGCCTCAGAACAGGCCTTGCCCCTTTCCTGCTCACTCTGGGCCTTCAGGCCTGTGAGGCCACCATGCAGTCACAGGGGAAGGCCGGCTGAAGACGAGAGCAACCAAAGCCAAGGTCAAAGCAATGTTTATTTAGAGGGAGAAAGGCTACAGTCACACAGATTATAGATCTTTAGGAAGATAAATTCCACAGACCTTACCTTAAGAAGACCACAAAAAAAATTTCATCAACGGACACTTTCCTTTCCTTCCATCCTTGGCTGTGTATTTTGATCCCTTCTAAATGACAATTTTTGAAAAAGTTCCTAACCTAATGACCAGAGGGATAAGACAGTATTTCTTCTAATCTGTCTGACTGTCATTTCTTGTATTGGTGGTTAGGATGTGGTGAGTGAGCATGCAGCTTCACGTGCAAACTTTTCTCTGTTTGGTTTTTGAGACAAAGCTGAATGGTGGCTCATGTGTTTAAGTGTCAGTTTTGTATTTGTTGTTAATTTTCTAGTCATAGCTTTGCCTGTTTCTCTAGAAAACTTTTGGCATTTACCTTGGGTGTGGTGGTACACAACTTTAGTCCGAGCATTCAAGAGCCTGAAGTAGGAGGATTCTTTTTTTTAAATGGGAGTGGGTGGGTACTGGAGAGATGGCTCAGCTTTGAGTACTGCACTTTCAGAGGACCAGAGTTTGGTTCCCAAGCACCCATAAGGGCAGCTCATAACCTCGTGTAACCCCAGCTCCAGGGAAGCTGCATGCATGTGTACACACACACACTTAAATCTTTAAATAAAGAAAAGGTTTTTATATAGTAGGAATTTTAGTGCCTTTTCTTATCTTCCATCAGGTTTGTATGTGTATGTGTATGCATATCCATGCAGACCCTTTCAGAGGCCGTTCAAGGACCTGGGTGACTTCCTCTACTGCTCTTGGCTTATCACCCTGAAGCAGTCTCTCATGAAGGAGGATGCCTGTGGCCAGAGTGGTCTGTCTGTGCGCTTCTGGGATCTGCTTGTCTCTGACCTTAATGCTAGGCCTGCAGGCACTGTCATCCCAGGCTGTTTGCTGGGTGCTAGGATTTGAACTCACACCCTCATGTTTGCAGAACAGACCCTTTTACCTACTGAGCATCCTAACAAACCCCGATTTCAGTCTATTTTTTTTCTTTTATAATACAGGTTGTAAATACTTCGACTTACTCAGACTTTGCTCATGGACGTTTTTCTCTGCAAAAGTTTAAACAATATTAAAGCAATTAAATGTAACAATATTCTACCTTCGTGTACCTTCATCGGGGCAGAATTAGAACATTTTCCTCAGATCTGATTTATAGAGGAATTTATCTATATTTTCTTTAATACCCCACCCCTTTAGTTCTCTGATCCATTAGGAACATATGGTATCTGTCCAGGTGGCTGTTTTGCTGTCCATTGCTGTAGGAACAAGCTTAAACAGTTAGTGGCTGAAAGCACACGGGTTATTTGTTGCAGTCAGTGCAGGTTGGGCTCAGCCGGCGTGGCTGCTCAGCTCTGGCTCTGACGCACAGTTGCTGTTTGGTACTGGACAGGGGCTGCTCGGAGCCTTATGTGGATGTTAGGACAGCGGGGACTTTCTCCTCCCCCATCTGAGTCCGTGGTCTCTGCTCTGTGTGGCCTCTCTGTGGACCTCTCCCTCCCCCTTCCTCTCTTTGTTGTCTTTCTGTTTTATTTATGTTTCATTGTGACAAATTTAATGTACTATAAAATCCACCCATTTAACATTCATGGTTCAGCTCGGGGTCATCGTGGTTTTCTTTAACCCCAGCATTCATGAGCTGGATCTCTGTGACTCTACATATCGAGTTCAGGTCCAGCTAGGGCTACATAGTGAAACTTAGTCTCAGTCAATCAATACATGCATAGTTTAAACTTCAATGTTTTCAATATATTCACAAAATTCATTTATGCAGTTCTAGTTGGCCTAGAACTTACCATATGGACAAAATTGTTGAAATTATGGTGATCCTCCTGCCTCTGCCTCTGAAGTTCTAATAGTAGCACTGATACATATCTCTGCATTGCCTTTCTGTTCTATGTGGCTTCCATTGATAAAATATATATGCTATATATATGTATATATATGCTTTAACTTCTACGCTAAGCTTTAACTATATATACATATATACACATATATATGCATATAGTATACATATATAATATATTATATATAATATATGTATAATGATATATATATATATATATATATGTTAGTTTAGAAGTAGAGTAGTTCTGGCCAGGACTCGGCTCCTTGGCTAACAGGCAGGTGCTTTATTGCTGTATCTTCATATGGAAAAGAGGGGAGGAGCAACTGGAAGCTGGGGGAGAGTGACATAGGGCACTAATGTTATATGAGGGAGGTATACAGCATCATGACCTTACCTAAACCTGATAACCTCTCAAATGCCCCTTCCCCAAATATCAGTCCACTGGGGTCAAGGTTCAATATATGCAAGGGGGACACTCACAGTCAGTCTGCAACAATGTATGTAGAGTCTAGATGCTGAACTACCTGGGGTGTTTTGTTTCATTTGTTTGTTTTATTTTGTTTTTGTGATGGGGTTTCTCTGTGTAGCCACGGCTGTCTTGGAATTCACTATACAACCCAGGCTAGCCTTGAACTTAGAGCTTTGCCTGCCTCTGCTGGGATTAAAGGTGTGCATATTTATGCCTGGCTTAGTTTGTACTTGAAGGTGAAACACTTCTGCCTTGAGTTCACCGAGAATCAAATCCTCCATTTAAAGTTTCATCCATGAGAGGGTTGCCAGAATGTTCCAACCAGTTCTGACTGCTCAGCTCTGCCCCAACCCCTCTGCCCCCACACCTCCGAAGCCAAGTGCTATGGGCCTCAGTCTACCAGTAGATGCTGCCTATGCCATGGCCCCGTGGATGTTGGGAGTTACAGGAGTTGCTCCAGATCCCAGAGGAGGGGCTGTAACTGGAAGAGAAATAAAGGGTTGCCTGGACCTTCAGCCAAACTGTTTCCAACTCCACGTCTTTTTAGCTAGATCCCTGAGTGCCTTTGGTCACTTTCGTGTGAGCAAATGGAAGAGAGAGAAGACAGTATCTTAGCCAACTGTACCTCAGAGCTCTCACTGCACACCATGAGAATGTGTACATTTTGAGTCTTTACCTTCATGGAAAATCCCCTTCTGCCTATTCTGCCTCCAGGGCAATGGCCGAGCATGGGTGGCCATGATAAAACCCAGGATTTAAAATAATGGAGTTGGTAATTATACAAGGCCTACCAGGGGGAAACTCCCAGTATGAACGCAGTGGCTACTGTGGCTTGGGTTCAGCTTGTCTGCCAAATGTTCCCACACTACGTACTTGGTCAACAATGCAGTAGTATTGAGAGGCAGTGGGGCCTTTAGGTGGTTGTCTAGGAAGGTCAAGTACTCCATCCTCAGAAGGGAATGATGTTCTCACAGGACTGGATTCCTTTCTGAAACAGGAAGTTGTTATAGAATGTGAGCTGGCTTCTCCCTAGTTTCCTGACTCCGGCCCATATGCATGACCGACCTTCCTTTACTACATCTCCATCGCACTGTGGGGCCCCATAAGAACTCTTGCTAGAGTTCAAGGCTCTACGCTGTTTGGCTATTTAGACTTTGCAGCTGCAAGAATCACAAGCCAAATCAACCTCTATACATTACCTGATATCTAGCATATCGTCAAGGCAACACGAAAAAACAAACATAAACCTTATGACATTCAGTGTTATAAGAATTCTCATTTTACAGGCAGGGAAAGTTAGGTAACTTGCCCATAGTCAGAAATGTAGTTTGAGACCTGGGATTTGAACCCAGGCTGCCTGGCTCAAGCATCCCTTGGAACATTCTCCCCATCAGCCTGCCTGCTGCCACTGTGCCCCAGACTCTGCAGTCTCCTTGCCTTATGGCATGGTACAGTTGTCCCTTGGGAACCACAGAGACTGGTTCCCATGGAGACAAGATTCTGCAGATGCTTAAGCCCCTTATATCAAATTAATATCAGTTGCATAAAATCTGCAAACATCCCCCTTTCATAATTTAAATTGTACCTTATAGTACAAGGTAAGCATGCATGCAGATAGGTGTTGTGTTACAATTTCTATAAAATATCAACAAGAAAGTGTATGTATGTTTATGTATATATGTGTATGTACAAATATACGTATACAAAAATATATGTGTGTGTGTGTGCGCGCGTGTGTGTGTGTGTATGTATATATATATATATATATATATATATATATATATATATGTTTTTGTATACATCTATGTATTTTCAGTTCAGTACACATACAACCCTTAAAGACCTATCTGTTTCGAACAAGACCCTTGATTGAACCTGTGGTTGTAAAGCCATAAATATGTAAAGCTAACCACGTCTAATTGGCCAGGTTTCCTGTTGTCTGTCTCTTGCTTCTTGTAGACACTGTGAGACAAGGGCTGCTTGGCTGTTCTCCTCTGTATCCTGATCCCTGTGGACAGCGCTAGTACACAATAGGGATGTGGTAAATCTTGATGTTTTCTTAAACTCTTTTATGCGTCGTTTCACAAGAAGTAATCTGTTTGAGAAACTGAAAAAGAAAGTGAAAATAGAAGAAGGAAACACGCAGAGCAGTCAGTAAAGGAGAAATGAACTTTGAAGACATCTTGATAATTCTGCAGCTCGTGGGGTGATTTGCTGTTGTCCTCGTGTCAGCTCAGGGCCACTGTTCAGAGCCGACTGGGGTAGTCAGTGTCCTCAGCTGGTCTCGAGTGTTCAGCTGAGGCCTGAGATTTGAAATGTGAGTTAGCAGCCAACTTCAGGATTGTGTGATACACCCCACCCCAGTAGTATAAGGACCAAAGAGAACAGACAGACGGCCGGACCCAAGATGAGAATTTGTTGAGAGAGTCAACAGGGGCAAAGGCATAGTTTCTGGTGGTGAATGTGTCCTAAAAGACGAGAGCATTTGGGGCTCTGAGACAGGCAGAATTGATGACACCTTGGGATGACTGGAGCCTGGCAAGGTGATGCACGGGAGCGGGGATGGATATGAAGCCCAGGGCAGGGTGGAATTTCAAAGTTCAAGGTTCCAGAGGTGAGGGAGTTCTGGGCACTGACAATGACTTGTAACAGGATAGGAGAAATGGATAGCAAGTCCGTAGAGGCTAAGACAAGGTCTGGGAAATGAGAAAATCTGATATTGTGTGTCCTAGGCTCTCATGTGTAGGTATATCAGCTCAGACTGCAAAATGTCTTACTTCTGTTCACTCACATGGCTTTCAAATATCACCTTCTCAGCAGCTCACTTTTACTCAGAAATGCATTCTTTAGGACGATTCTAAAATAGCAGCCCACTTGAAAGTGACACACCGGGATACTGACATCACCTCAGCCCGGGGGGTTTCATAAAGGTAAGAGCTGTCACTTTTACATCATGGAGGTTTGATTGTGTTGATTTGTTTGCAATTAAATACTTCGTCAGTTAGCTTTTGTTTCATTGCTGCCATGGAACAGCTGGTGTAAACAAAGACAAGGAAGATTCATTTTAATTCATGGTTCCAGGTTGTCTGTGTACCGAGGTAGGGAGGGGAAGTAGTGGCAAACAGGACATGGAGAGAACGAGAGTCGAGAGTCGAGCACTTGGGACCAGGTGTGTTCCTGGTGACCTATCTCCTCCTGCTAGCCCCCAGCGTTTCCACTCCCTCCTAAAACAGCTCTGACAGCTGGACACCGAGTGCTCAGCACACAAGCCTGGAGATGACATCTCACAGTCCAACCATAATATCCTGCCTCTGGTCCCTGGAGACACATCACCATCTTGCAATGCAAAATACACCTAGCCCATTTCCAAAAGTCTCCACAATGGACAGTTTGAGCACTGTTTAAAAGTATAAGTTGAGATCGATGAGACTCGAGATAAACTCTGTAAGCCCCTGCCAAATCATAAAGGCCTGTACATAAGACAATACCTAGTAAGCATTCTCAATCTGTAAGGGACAAGAAGAGAAAGAAGGGTCAGATCAAAGTAAGGCTGCAACCCAATGGGGACAAACAGTAAATCCTACAGCTCCATGTATGGCATCTGGCACACATCTGGCAAGTTGTCAGCTCAAACAAACTTGGGCAGTCCTTCCTCTGTGATCTTATTGGTTGCAGCCCACATGACCTTCCTCTTGGTCTGGCTTCTTGTTGACTATAGCTTTTCTGGGCAGCTGTTCAGTGGTCTCAGGAGCTCCAGCAACCTAGGGACTCTGTCACAGACCAGGTTTCACTTTCACAAGCACATACAGCTCCCTTTCGGGTGCTACCTGCAAGAATTCTGACCTTGTCATACGCATTGCCTGATCTTCAGGCTCTCTGCCGAAATCTGAGCGGAAGCCTCTTTAGCCTGTAATTCTTGGCATTCTGCACAACTGCAAAATCATCAACACACAGGCAGTGCTCAAGGTCTGCAGCTGCTTGAGCAGCTATGTTGGCCTCTGAGTATCTGTGCAGCTGAGCACAGTGAAATGAATCCTGGGGGAAACAGCTTTTGAGGCAGTTCTCTGTGGGACCAAGATTCTCCTGAAGCTTTTCCTTCTCAAGACAAAAATCCTTCAGTTGAGTTTACCTCTTCATGCCCTTGAGCCTGCTATGGACGGGTCTGCCTGTTTCTGGCATGCCCTCAGGCTGCACTTCCTATTAGAATGATATAAAGCACCTTGCTGTTCTTAGTGGCATCAATCTCTTCAGAAGCCAGGCCCCCCCTTAGCCTCAGCTTTCCTCTTTGCACTTTTCTTCACAAACTACGCATTATTTAAGTTTCTCTCTCTCTCTCTCTCTCTCTCTCTCTCTCTCTCACCTGTTCTCAATGTAAACTTGGCTAATGGCAACCAGTAATAACCATGCCACAGCCTGAATATGAACAATGTTTAAATTTCTTCTACTGCCACTTTGTTTAAATTCGGCCTTCCACAACCTTAGGACATGAACAAAATGTAGACAAATTCTTTGTTACAATATGGCATGAACAGTCTCTAGTTCCCAAGCCAGTCCTTCTTCCCATCTGAAACTTCCTGAGTTGTTGTTGTTAGTGGTGGTGGTGGTAGTAGTGTGTGTGTGTGTGTGTGTGTATGCGCGCGTGCGCGCACGTGTGCATACATGCATCCAGGGTTGGTTAGGGTACTGCATCGTTAGACGGGGTCTCCAGTATCCTATACTGGCCTCAAACTCACGGTATATCTGAGAACTCCTGCCTCTAACATCAAGGTGATAGTGAAAGACCCCCGAATTGGGGAGACCCTCACTCAAGCCACGGGAAGACACGACCCCCCAACGACTCACGAGAAACCGAACTTGCTGCAAGCGCACGAGGTTTATTCGGGGAAGCAGTGCACTGGGCCGAGCTCATAACCCACACAGGGGCAGAGGAGATCGACCCCGAGCAGCTGAAGTTAGGGGTATTTACAGGGAGAAATCACAAAGCAAAAGGGGGAGCAGGGGAAACATGCGTCATGGGAAAGAACAGAGGGTCTCAGAACAGAGGTCACTGTAACATTTTTGGTTGATCAACAGGATAGGAGTCAAGTCAAAACAACTACTTTCCCAAAACAATTTTTAAGACAGAGTTTATCATGACATTTTATGTTTGGAACAAGGTAAAAACAACCATTCTCAGGACTCTCCAAGGGGGGTGAGTTAAGCCCATCTCAGGCCCCTGGGTGGTTTAGGGCTCTAGTGCTGAGTCTAGGGGCATTTTCCTTCCAGGGTCTTTCAATAGAATTATTGGTATTGCCGCTGTGTTTAATGGCATTGTGGTACCTTGAGCTCCTGATGACATCATCTATTAAGTTCCTTAAAGTGTTCTAGGTTTCTGCCATTCACAGTGTTCTAGGCTTCTGCCACAGATGGTGTTCTAAGCTTCACCCACTCACAGAGTGTTCTAAGTTTCCCACTCACAGTGTTCTAGGCTTCTGCCACTCACAGTGTTCTAGGCTTCTGCCACTCACAGTATTCTAGGCTTCTGCCACTCACAGTGTTCTAGGCTTCTGCCACTCACAGTGTTCTAGGCTTCTGCCACTTACAGTGTTCTAGGCTTCTGCCACTCAGTGTTCTAGCCTTTCTCTACTCATTGTGTTCTAGGTTTCACTAGAATAATTAGAATTCAAACTTTTCCAAACTCTTCTGAAATCCAGTCCCATAGGCTTCTGAACCAGGACAGGCTTGTTCAGAGAGTCACTGCTAGAATCCTTCTTCAGTACCAATTTTCTATATTTATCTTCTACATTTTTGTGATCAAATATAAAAATAAAAAAGAAAGAAAGAAAAACAAGGGAAAATGGTGACTTAGGCTCATCATTTCAGTGATTTTATTAGCTTGTTAGAGAGAGTGCAGTGAGAGACTCACATCAGCATAGGCTGGAAGCAGAAAAAGGAGGGCACCAAGGACCGAGCATAACTCTAAATGGAGAAATCTTAATGAGCAGAACTGTAAATGGAGAAGTTTTTTTTTTTTTTTTTGGTTTTTCGAGACAGGGTTTCTCCGTGTAGCCCTAGCTGTCCTAGAACTCACTCTGTAGACCAGGCTGGCCTCGAACTCAGAAACCCGCCTGTCTCTGCCTCCCGAGTGCTGGGATTAAAGGCGTGCGCCACCACTGCCCGGCTTAAATGGAGAAGTCTTAATGACCTCTTTCCTCCAGCTAGGCCCCACCTCTGAAAGTTCCCAAAACTGCTAAAAATAGCATCACCAGCTGGCGCCAAGCATTCAACATGTGGCTGAGGGTATCTCATATTATAAACCATAGTACAATTTGTAATTCCAGTACCTGGGAGGCGGAGGCAGCAGGATTGCAAGCTCTAAGCAAGTCTGGGCTACGTAATATTTCACAAAAACCGAAACAGGGTGGGCAAGATGGCTTAGGAGGTAAAAGTTTTGCCATACAAGCCTGACCCAAGTTCAATCCCCTGAACTCTTGGTGGAAAAAGAAAACCAACTCCTGCAACTTGCCCCTGACCTCCATTTGTGCTCCATTGCACACAGGCGTGCACATGTGCATGTACACACACACACACACACACACACACACACACCCCAGTCACTTTATGGGTCCATATTTTAAGATCTATTTTGAGATAATACTGAACCATCTCTACCCCCTCTTCTGTGGCACATCCATTATAAAAGATCTTTCGTCTTTGGAAGTTCATGTTCTAAGACTACAAGATACTCAATAAATATATAAACAAACATTAAGCAATGGAAGAGTGAAAAGCCGCCCTTAGCTCTCCCAGATACCCCACCTATGAAGTGATCCAGTTACAAATATAATCAACAAATACATCTCCTGGGCATTACCCAGCAGCTTAAAAGAAAACTATAACAAGAGTTTGAAATAGGGTGTGATGTCTGGTGAGGGGTGAGATTTCAGTCTCTTTCCCCCTTCAGTACAAGAGATAGGGAAAGGGAAACACTCGTTAATACGAACTCTGAAACAGTGAAAAAAGTGATCAGAAATCCCAGACTAACTGTAGCCTGCAGATGAACTGACTATGGTATCCTTTAAGGAAATGTGTAAGGAAGTAACTCATCTGTGCATTTCACCGGCAGGGCCAGAGAATGGAAGGAAGTGAAGTACTATGCTCTCTCTCTACCTCAGAGGGGAGGGCAGAAGCTTCTGGAGCCACCCCTGCAGCTAGTTTGGCAGATTGACAGGCACCTGGGTAGTGTTTTGGAAGTCAGGAGCAAAGGAATCCTAGCACTGGATCCTACATGTGAATTGATTTTTTTTTTTTTTTTTTTTTAGGCATTTTTAAATCAACAGAAGCCATTTTGCCCTTTCCATTTCCGCATCTCCAAGACAGATGGAGCACCCGCAACAAAGCCAACCAAAGGCAGAGGATGCAGTCTGGGATATTAAAATAAAATCTCTTCCAAATCTTCACAGCTCTTTTAAAAACACTTCCACCCAAGTGTTAAAGCATCTCACTGCAGTGCCTA
Source organism: Rhynchomys soricoides (assembly GCA_019843965.1). NCBI lineage: Eukaryota > Metazoa > Chordata > Mammalia > Rodentia > Muridae > Rhynchomys > Rhynchomys soricoides. The sequence continues at coordinate 4,633,966 of JADRCH010000040.1, forward strand.
AAAATGGAAGAAGATGGGGTGCCCTGAGGGCTCTTATTTCAAAAGCAGCCAGAATTAATATTTATTTCCCAGGAAGGGCCTTTTATACAATCAGCGAATGTGACCAAATTTAGTCGCATGTGGACTTGAAAGTGATTATACCCCAGAGGGCTTTCCGTTGCAGATCTCTAAGTGTAAAAATATTGAATTGAATCCAGAACTAAAGCAAGTAGGCGAATGTAATCAATACTCAAGTTCAATATTAATATATTATTGGGCTCCAATGAGACATCGCATACCATTAAATATTTCAAAGCAATCCATGAAAAAAGTTAGATTTTCGAGGTCTTATTCCCCACCCTTGCTATTGTACACTCTTTAATGTTGCTTATTCTTACATTTTTATAATATGTAAAGCTTGTTCTTTATAATGATTAAAAATAGGGACTTGTCAATCACTATTGATATTGCCTCTTGAGTGTTTCATTTTCTATGTGAAATTAATTTATTCTGAACCAGATGTAATTTGAGCTTCTCAAGGGGTAGATTAAACTTATAAAAAGTATGTTCAGATATTACTCTTTGGTCATTATCATCCAAAGAATACATCAATGTTGGATTGAATGTAAATAAAATTAAGATTTCCTCTTCCTTATTTTTCTACTGGAACATATAAAGAAATGATTTGAAATAGATTATTGATGGAAATAAAACAGAAATTACTACTCTTTCTTAATTATAGATTCTCCTTGAACTAGGATTTGATCTTGTTGCTGGGTACAGCAGACAAAAAGACAGTTGAGGCCCATCCAAGGCTGCTGGGGACACTGGCTTCAAACCTCAGCTCAGCTCAGCTCAGCTCAGCCAGTGAGCAAACAAGACACTTTCAGATCGTAGCAAGTAAAATGGAATTTGCTGCTTGAACTGATAGAGACCAGGAAAGGGGTGGGGGTCACAGGGGGACTGGGTCATGGTTGGGGAATTAGAAAAGGCTGTGTTTTGATAAAAATCAGTGCTGTGAAGAGGGCATGAGAGGCGACCCCTCCCCAAGGCACCGCCAAGCATAAAGCTCTCAGTGTAAGCCATGGAGCCTGGTGTGTTCTCCTGGTACAATGATCAGTAGGACCAGAGTATCGGAGAAAGTGGGCTGGGGAATAGTGAGAGACGTAATCCAGGAGGTTAGGCTGGGCCTGGTTATGCAGTGACAAGCAGGAGCCTTTGTCAAAAGAACTAACTGCATTTTAAGAAATATCTCCCTGTCTATGATGAGGCAGGAGACAGGCCATTGTAACATGATAAAAATAATTTTTTTTTCTGGTTTCTGGTTCCTAGCATGGAGAACATGGAGAAAACTCTTAGTTTCTTCCTGTTGCTGTGACAAAAGCAATGAGAGAGAGAGAGAGAGAGAGAGAGAGAGAGAGAGAGAGAGAGAGGTGACAGGAAGTGGAAGCAGCTGTCCACTGCACAGCTCGCTGAGGCCGGGTTCCCTTTCTCTACTTACACAGTTCAGGATCTCAGCTAGAAGAGAGCCACCTACAGGTTCATTGTGTTCATTGAGCCGGTCTTCCAGTCTCAATGAACACAATCAAGGTATTCCCCCACAGGTGTGCTCAGAGGCCATCTCTCTCTCTCTCTCTCTCTCTCTCTCTCTCTCTCTCTCTCAGGTTCTGTCAAGTTGAAGCACTACCCTCCCTTCCTTAACACTCAAACATGTTGCTTTTAAGCCATAACCTTCCACCTCTTGTTCCAATGCGTTCATGACCATCTTATAAAATGTATTCAGTCCAGCACTGAAAAACTCTATAAAATAATAATAATAAAAAATCAGAGTTCCATACTTCCAGCATATAATAGCAGAGAGTACGCATTCTTGTGGCAAAAAAAGAAGGATCAGGAAATAGCAGGGACTGATCTGACTGAAGCCAGATCAAAACTCAGCAGGATGATCCGAAGTCCTGCAGCCATGTCCAATAATATAAACAGCTAGGCTCCCATGGGTTTGGTAGCTCCAATCCACCAGCTCTGCTGCCTGCAGCACCCACAGATCCTCTCCTGGACACGCTCCACTCCATGGCTGCAGCTCTCCTAAGTAGATGTCCCAAGATTCAGGTATCTCCAATATCCCAAAGTCTCCATTGCGATTTAGGCTTCACCTCCACGGCCTCACTTCACAGCCTCTCAGAGCCTCCTCTCAAAGGCTCCTCAGTTACTACACATTGTCTGGCCTTGGCTGCTCTCTGAAACCGTGGGAGAAAGACTTCATGATTCCCTCAGTCTCACAGCTTTCGTGCCTCCAGAACCAGGAGGACATGGAAAATGGTGCCAAGTTTGCTGCCAGCTCAGGATGGAGCCTGAATCTCTTGGACCACAGTTGCATCTGTTTCTAGGTGCTGACCCTGGAGAAACATTCTCCTAGGTGGTTACTTTTAAGAGACAAGGGGACTCCCCTGCCAACCTTCAGCTGTATTCTCAGTTCAGGCTTTCTCCCTTCCCAAGTTGGAACTTTGGGTGAGTGAGGTCTGCCCTAGGGGAACCAGGATGCCTAGCACTAAGCTTCTCTTCACCAGTGCTAATCTCCTTAAGAAAACTGACTGCTGCTTGGCTGTCTGCATTCACCTTGTGAGAAGCTTTAAGCTTGCTCATATGCCTTCCCTTTGCCAGGCAGACTAGTGCATTGTGTTGACATTCAACTTCACTCAGGTTCTCAGGGAATGGGCAGAACAAAATCAAATCCATGGAGCATCTATTGTCTCTAGCCTAATTTCTGATAGACTTCTTCTCTTTGAATCTCTTGAGGCAAGTGCACCGTCTCCATGTTTGTCTCGGTGTTTTGTCTTCTAATCTCCCCCCAGAATGGCTCATTCCGCTGTACTTACAGCGTTCAAGAGTTCTCCAAGCCAACATTTCAAGCTCTTCCACATTCTTCCGGCAAACCAATTCCAAGGGCCTAAGAACCACTTGGTCATTTTTATTACAGTAATGACTCCACGTTATGGTACCAATTTGTGTCTTTTTTTTCCCCCTGTTGCACTGATAAAACACCCCAACAGAAGCAACCTAAGAGAGAAAGAACATTCTGAATTACACACAGCTCAAGAGTACAAGGTCTTGTAACTAAGGCCGTCCTAGAGTTTGAAGCAGCTGAACACACTACATACACACCTCAGGGACAGAGGCAATAACTGTGTACTGCTGTCCAGCTCACTTATACAGTCCAGGATCCCAGCTATGGAATGGTGAACTAACACTGTAAGATAATCCCCTTGTAGGGCATTGCCAGAGGCCATTTCACAGATGAGTTTAGAATCTGTTAAGTTGACAATCAACATAAGCCACTGCACTTTGTAATTCTCTAAGAGATGGACTCCTGGGACAACCTCAGATCTAGTACTCAATCCTTTGTCCTGGTTTCTGAAGAAGCAACCTTCCAAACCCCTTAGCATTTGTTGCATGCCGGGAAGCATTCTGTGTTAGGATGAGGTGACTGGGTGGGCTCCTAGGTAGAAGCTGGTCAGCAGAAACACCAAATCACTATTAGAAGCTTGGGTTTTAGGCAGAGACAGGCAGATTTCTGAGTTCGAGGCCAGCCTGGTCTACAGAGTGGGTTCCAGGACAGCCAGGGCTATACAGAGAAGCCCTGTCTCAAAAAACCAGAAGAAGAAGGAGGAGGAGGAGGAGGAGGAGGAGGAGGAGGGAGAGGGAGAGGGAGAGGGAGAGGGAGAGGGAGAGGGAGAGGGAGAAGGGGGAGAAGGAGAAGGAGGAGAAGGAGGAGGAGAAGGAGGAGGAGAAGGAGGAGAAGAAGGAGAAGCAGAAGCAGCAGCAGCAGCAGCAGCTTGGGTTTTTCATCCCCAATCCTACACGCTAAGATGCAAAGAGGGGCTGAGTATGGGCTTAATCATCAACCATGACGTATGCTGGCCTCCATAAACATCTCTGAGCCATAGACAGCATTCAGAGAACATGTCCTTTCACAAATCTGCACATGTACACAAAATATCTCCTGAGTTCTGTGAGCCATGCCCGCAAGAGTTCAAACTTGAGAAAGAGGTCATGGAAACGTCTGATTTATAGTCATATTAGACAGAAGTTGTGTGTAAGTTGTGGACTGCCAATCAGTGATTGACATCTGAAGTGAATCCTGGTCTGAAAGGGGACTAAGCATTAAGATGTGGGGGTCTAGCTGGGTGGTGGTGGTGCACACCTTTAGTCCCAGGACTCAGGTGGCAGGGGTAGATGGATCTCTGAGTTGAGGCTATCCTGGTCTTCAGAGTGAGTTTCAGGATAGCCAGGGCTACACATGGAGACCCTGTCTCAAAAAAACAAAACAAAACAAAAACACAAAAAATGTGGTGGTCTGTACTGACTGACACATTAATGTAGGACTGAACTAAGTTGGCATTAAAGAGTTTGTTGTTGGTGACCAGAAGTTTTCTGTGTTGAGTATGAAGATAGAGAAGTTTCGATTCTTCCATAAATATACAGGACCAAGAAAAGAAGACAGGACCAAGAAAGGAAGACAGGACCAAGAATGGAAGCAGCAGAATGAAGAATTGACAGTGGGGTCTAGGAGAGACATTATGTTGGCCTTAGGGACATGATGCTGGCCTTAGAGACACAATGCTGGCCTTAGACAGGTGTTGGCAGTGACCACAGTGGAGAGATATTATGGCTTAAAATATATTTTGATGACACATCCCACCAGACTAGTTAGAAAATTATTTCATATCACCCCCCCATTCTCTCCTTTCCACTGCGATTTTAGCCCTTGTTCTCACCTCTTTGTTCATATAAACACCAGTACATCTGTGCCTCACAAAATGCCTCCCACCCTCTTAAATGACATTTGGTCCAAATGGCCTACTGATCCACCAAGCCCCTCATTCCTCTGGCCAGCCTACTCTAGACCAGGCACTGTCCCATTCTATAGATTCATCAAGAACCTCACTTCATATTCATGCATGGCACTTCACAAAGCCATGACTCCTATACCCTCTGAGGGTCTGCAGCAGACCCAGGAACATTGGAAGGATGATTATCAGGGCTAAGCTCAATCCTAGGGTCTGCATATAGCTCATCTGCTTCACTTGTCACAACCAGAGAACAAGGCTGTCCTCAGAACTGCCGACAGTTGAGGAAACCAGTGTGTGGACACATTTTGCAAACTGAGAGGATTGAAGTGAGATGACATTTCACTGGGCTCCCAACCTCTGTCCTTAGCTCCTGCAGAACTTCTGCACCAAGAACCACTCTAGGAACAGCCCCCAGCCCTAAGCTAAGTGTCCCTGGTAGAGCGAATCTTTGAAGGCTGTGATGGAATTGTCACAGTATTTTAGTTGGCCATGATACTCTGTGTTGCTTCGTCACCTGTAAAGGATAGTTAATAAACATTCTGCCTCTCAGGAGAATATTAAGGAAATGACTAAATACGAAGGGCTTAGAATAAGCCTGCTATAGAGTGAGTACCACGTAAGCATTTCTTCTCCGCATCATTTGCCTGTTCGCACAGCCAACACATCGTACGTATAAGGCGAAACATCGGCTATTGGCCCACTGAGCCATTGTCAATCTCCATGGCTGGGAGTAGGCTGCTAGGGAGTGCAAAGTAAGGTCATTCAAAAAGCCTGATGGGACAAAGTGACAAGATGAGTGTCACATGCTAAAGAGACATTTAATAACTCGTGATTAATTTACTCTGAATAATACATTGAAGTGAGGACTCTATTTGGATTAAGTTCCTGGCTGTCCCAAGCCTCCTCTCACTGGCCAATAAGTGTGTGGCATGGCCAGTGGGATTCTGCCCTCACCAGTAAATGTCCAGATATTAACAGGTATGCCCGCTGTGGTTCCCCACTGTTTCACGAACATTCCTCCAGGGAGAAGTCAACAGATGTCTCCTGTTTCAGATTAGGGTACCAAGAACAAACCAGTTTGATGCCATCAAAATCTGACTTGGGAAAAGCTTGCGTTGATCAGTTTTATTTATTGCATGTGGCTGATGAGTTATGTACATGAGCGTAGGTGACCCCAAAGTACACACCACTAAAAAGTCTCATCTCCAGCATGGATGATAACTTCCCTAGAGCTCATAGCTGAGTCCCCACTTCAGTTAGCTAACTTCCTCGGAGTATAAACCCTAGCATCTTCAGATACAATGAGGCCATGTGCAATCAGGGCAGAGTAACGCACAGCTGGCTGGGAGGCATAGGGTAATGACCTTCTCCATCCCCTATCCCTTCTATGAAAGAATGTCTACAGTCAACAAGCCTGATCTTAAGGGTCTCTTGCAAACAGCCACAGTTGCTCTGATGAAGACAATGGCTGTTACACTCAGAGGACAGTCATCTACCTCACTCACCCAGTTTAACATGCAAGGTTCTGCATCTTGAATTTTTAGTTGGGCTCCATGGCTGTTAGACACCACAGTGTTTAAGACATCTACTAGCTAAAATAGAGTAGAATTCTCTGTGGTAACAACAGCAAAAACAGTCCATGCGAGAAGTTTGAAATAACCAGCATTTCCTTTGCCTATGTTTCGAAACTATGGAAGAGATGGGAATGCCCTGTTCCTTGTGGCTCTAAAGAACCAAGCTGGTGCCTCTAAAAGCTCCTCAGACATAGGAACAAAGAGAAATGGAGTGGCACAAACCACACGTTCACTCTTAGATGTTTTTGCCTGGAAATGCAATTCATATTTCATTGGTCAAAAAAATAAAAAACAAAAACAAAATCAGTCATATGGTCATGCCTGGTCTTATAAGCACATACACTCTTCCTGAAGGGAAGTGTTCTAGATGTTGGGGAGTTATAAGAGGTACCAGAGCAAGGAGTCGAAGGAAAATAGAAACTTGTCTAATGGCACTAAGAGTTGTTTTTTCCTTCAACAGAAATCTAGAGGCAGATGGAGTCCAAGCTAGAAAGCTCAGTGTCTCAAAGCTCTCTTCAGCACTCCATCCTGGCTCTGTATTTCCACTTTGTTGTTCTTCTACTAACAGCAATATCTCGGTTGTGGTTGTAGATCGTTTCCATGGCCAGATGTCACATGTACCTTCAAATGTCACACAACACCCAGAGAAGAATAGTAGCACCTTCCTCCTCCCATTAGTTATATGAGTGAGAAAGTCTTTTCCGGATAACGAATACTTCACCTTGGGTCCATAGGCCAGAATTAAGCTATATGTATGTTCATGGTTGAGAAAGTCACTGGTACAGGGAGTAAAGCCACCTTCTGGCATGAGGGAAGCCTATTTCCCCCCTCTGTGCAAATAGCACTGTCTTTCTGACTTTTTGTTTTTCTTTTGAAGATTAAGCTCACTGTCTTGTGCCTGCTAGATCTACTCAAACTCTTGGCTTTATTAAGACACAGTCTCACTAAGGAGCCCAGCCTGGTCTTTAACTTGATTTCTTCATGCCTCCACCTTCCGAGTGCTAGGAGTACAGGTTTTTACCACCACACCTGGTAGCAATTCTGGCTTCCATAGGGAATAGGGCACTGAGCTGTGCACATGCCTACTCCTGTAGCGTTAGGCTCTTATATGGGAGGCTCGAAAGGTCAAGACATAGAGAGTTTGAGGCTAGACTACATAGAAAATGGGGTCTTGGGCTGGAGAGATGACTCAGTGGTTAAGAGCATGACTGCTCTACCAGAGGTCCTGAGTTCAATTCCCAGCAACCACATGGTAATGGGATCTGATGCCCTCTTCTGGTGTGTCTGAAGACAGCTATGATGTACTCGTATAAAATAAATAAATAAATAAATCTTTAAAAAATAAGAAAAGGAGGTCTTAAGAAGAAAAGATGGGAGGAAAACAGGAAGGGAGGAAGAAAAGAGGGAGGGTGGAGGGAGAGAGAGGGAAAAGGGGAGAGGAGGAAAGGAGGAGGCATAGGAGAACACAGACCGTAAGGAGTCAGGAATACACAACCTGTTTTCACCCCTTCTGGAAAGATCCTTTGTTCAGATTATAAACAACAAGGAACCCAAGTGTCCCTTCAGAAGAGCTTGCATTCATGCTTATGCAGTTACTCACAGGGGACTAACTAGGGACAAATAAAGAGAGCAAAGCTGGCATTTAATAAGGAAGGATCATTTACCTAAGGGTCAGGGAAATTAGAAACTGCTTTGGGTTGATATTACATCCATCTCAAAAGAGTTGACCAAAAGAATCCACCACTCCCTTCGCTGTGACCCCGCCATTATACCTAAAAATTGGTGACCACTTCACTCTTTATTTTCCTTATCTGTGGACCTGCTGTCTCCACCTCTAAGGCTGAAAATTTAAACCATTTCATCTTGTTATTCCTGCGGATGATAGAAAATAGTAATGGCTGAGATCAGTTGTTCTCTCTGTGCACTTGAGCCTATTGTAAGTTCTAGGAGCATTAACTCTTGTAAACCAACAACCTGTAGGGCATGTATTGATACTTGTTTTTGCTAGACACAGAGGACACAAAAGTTAAATCATTTGACCAAAGGTACACAAGTAGTAAGCTGAATTTCAAGTGGAGGCAGCTTTATGGATATGCTTAGCACTGGTGAGCCTGATACACCTTAAACATACAAAGGCAAAGGAAAACAGGTGTGAAGAACAGTCGACATCAGCTGTCTTTTACATGCTTGTGTTGTACGGTGTGCCACCCACGGATGTGTTCTTTATGCATGGTTCTGGCGTCTTTAACTTCAAGTACAGGTGCTCTCAGCACTTACTGAGGTAGGGAGGAGCTGAGAGACAAGAAGGGAAAATGCTAATGCTTTCTCTGGTTTTTTTTTCCCCACCTTCTCTTCCTCCACACGTGTGCAGGAGCAACTTTGTTTCTGTGACCTAAGTGTCACTTAAGATAGGAACTGTCAGAGTTTCTGAGGCTTAGAGGCTCTCAAAGAGAAAAGCTGAAATGTAACATTGTAACCCAGCAAAACTCTCTGCTGTCTTTCTAAGTCACTTGGATTTTGAAACAATGTGTCTCACATAAAATGTGTCTTTTTTTTTTTTTTTTAATTTGGACTTGTGTTTTTTCTTCTAATTGTGTACTCTATGAAATGTCAGTGCAATGAAGGGATGCCAAATTTCTTGGTGGGCATATTGATTTATTTTCTTAAAAGCAATTCAAGGTCATAAGTAAATAAAGGCAGTAATTAAGAAGCAGGAAATGGCTTCGGTCAGTTGATGGGACTGTTACTCCAACATCCTCTTTGCAAGTTGCTTGTTGCATTAGCTCGATAATAGGCTATGGACATTAAAAGCACAATTTTCCTCCTTGCTTTCAATCCCATTGTCACAGGACTCTGCTCCCCAGGATTGTTCCAACAACCACATAGATTCAAGGGAGCAGATCTAGTCATCAGCGCTTGTGGACCCTGCTCCAGAGCAAACAAAACTGAGGTAATATGGAAGCATCAATCTTTTGCTCATGTGTAAAATTGTACTGTTCTTATCCATAAAGGAAATTTAAGTTTTCTGATGTTGATTCTGTTGTTTTGAATCCTATGCAGACAGCTGTGCTGTGTGTGAGCATGTTCACAGGGGCAAGGTGTGGCTAGTAGTGTTATATGTCCACTATGCTCCATATGGAGCCTACAGAAAAACAACCTTAGATTTCATCTTTGGGATCACTACCCACCTCCTTTGAGACAGAGTCTCACATTGTGCTGGAGAGCACCTAATTAGCCTAGACATCACCTGGTCCTGTTTCCGCCTCTCCAGCACTGGGAAGGTAATTGTACACCACCATATTGATATGTTTGCATAGGTTCTGGGGTCCAACTCAGGTCCTCCTGCTGACTGAGCTATAGCCCCAGACTGGGCAGCTGATTTTTAGAATATATTACATCTATTTATTTCTGTTGGAATGTATGTCTGGGTACACACATGAAGGTCAGAAGACAACTTTCTGGAGTTGATTATCTCCCTCTACCATGCGGATCTCAGGGATTGAACTCAGGTCATTAGCCACTGGGCTAAATTTATGTTTCATTTTAAGGCATTTGGTGTAACCATGAACAAGAACCTTGTAATTCTCTAAATACCTCCAAATTATTTTATTTGTTCGTTATTCATTCTCCATTTGTTTTTATATTTTATTCAAATTTCTTTGAGTTTGGGAGAATTTTTTTAAGGTGTCTTCTTCAATTTCAACATGTATAGAAATGAACTTCTAGACTCTCCCCTCTGGCTTTCTCTTGGATCTCATCTCTTTGTCAACACCAGTCTTACTCTCTTTGACCCAACTCCAAGCCCTTTGCCACTTGGGATGCCCTTCATCCTGCCCACACCCACTTAGTTCCAGCCCAAGTATTCAGTCTGACGGATAGTTGTTTATTTTTATTTTCATGTCCAGGATCCTGAATCAATCCCTCACTATATTTTTCTGGAATATTGTAATGGCCTCTCAGTTGACCTCTGCTATCTGCCTTCTAGCTCTTTAGCCCATCTTTTATAATTTCTATTTGAGAAAGAGAGAGAGGGAGAGACAGAGAGACAGAGACAGAGCTCATATTTATCTCCTGCTTGAGTAGCTACAATCACTCACTATTACTAATTTCTTAAAAGTCTCTTCTTTGCACTGATGCTCAGATCTCTCTTCAGCAGCCCCACCTGTCTCTCCCTAAGATTCTTCCTCCACACTTGCATCTTCCCCAGATTCATCAAGACACTTCTTGGGTCATCTATCTGGCAGAATCCAAAGTGCTTTTCAAGGTGCTGCTCACATGTCCCCTCCTCTCCTGGAAGAGAAGTACATACTTATTCTATTCAAATCTTGTGTTCCTGTCTTAGGTCAAGGTTGTTAGACTCATACTCATAGAAGAGTGTGTGTGTGGGATGGGAAGGCTCCCAGAAGAGTCCAGTGAGTGTGGGAGCTGTGAGGAGGGAAAGAGACTAACTAAGAGTAAGTATCTCAGTGGCCTTCTATTAGGACTCTCTGTGTATTCATTTGTCCTTCATGACAAGCACGGAGCTTTCATACTCCATACTGAGCAGTCACTGGCTAGAGATCGCCCCTCCCCCAAAAGCACTTCCTGCTTTTATCTAGATGCCCATTGGCCCATAGGTATCTCATGAAGGAGCATGAAGGAGCAGAAATATCTTGGAGCTTCTGGCAAAATGATCTCAGAGCAACATCAGCCTTGGATATTGTTGTACTCTGCCTGGGAGCCATGGGGTCAAGCATGGTTATTGTGGTTGTTGAGGCACTGGGGAGCAAAGACTGCTTCTTACACATCTATATCCCTACCACAGTCAGACTATGCACTGCAGCTGATAAGGGCTTAAATAGCATATATTGACTCAAATCAAATACTCCTCATGCAACGATCTGTGATTTCTGATCATTTTGCTGAAACCCCTTACCCTCACCCCAATGGTTTTAACTCAATTTATAAAATTCATGGTTTATGAAGTTTCAGAATTTGAAGTCCAACTTTTCTTCCTGGTACAGCAACGTGCTCAGCACATCTCTTCCAAAATTCCAAGACAGGCTGCTTGCTCTGCTCAGTCAAGATGCCAACCCGAGAATCATTTCTGAAAGATCACAGTCATCGTCATTGCCAAGAGAAGGAGTTCTTGGCACGCAAAGAACCTGGTTCAATCTGAGATGCCAGATGGTGATTTCAACTTCAGCTAAATTCCTGCTGAAAAGCATTTGAGCTGCAGATGAGAAAAGCTTCTATGACAAATTTCCAAGCGTGAGATGCTTCAGAGGAAAATGGCAAGTGTTGAGACTCCCCAACCCCCAACAGCCACATGCACACATACCTCAGAACTACTGCAGGCATCCTTGGCCAAGATTCCCTGCAAAGATGCCTTTGCTTCTGAGCGCACTGTGGATCTCAGTTGATGTTTGCTGAGCTTTGAGTATGTTCACCGGATCCACCGAGAGCAAATGCCATTCTGTTCATAAGCAGTGCTTCGGCAGAGCGTATCCCTACTGCTCCAGAGATGGCCTTTCCCTCTTTACCAATAGCACCACCCTCAGGCCAGCTGATCATCGATGTTTCTTCCCTCCTAATACCATCAAGCCGCAGGCTGCCTGGCACCCTTTTGCAGGTTCTTCATGTCCACATCTGTGTCAGGCCTTGAGGATTGCCTCTTACAGCTGTCCTTAGAAGACAACTACTGAAATTACCTCTTTACAGAGGCTGGTACTTTGCCAGAAGCAATACATACATACATACATACATACATACATACATACATACATACATATTTTGGTTTTTCCAGGCAGGGTTTCTCTGTGTAGCCCTGGCTGTCCTGGAACTCACTCTGTAGACCAGGCTGGCTTCAAACTCAGAAATCCACCTGCCTCTGCCCCGCAAGTGCTGGGGGTGCTGGGGTTAAACGTGTGCACTACCAATGCCCAGCCAGCAATACCCTTATATGACCACTTCTTCCTTTCTGTGTCTTGCTCCACCCACAAGCCACACTCCCTGTCTCTTTCTTCTTGGCACTTAATTACCCTTAATAAAACCTGTGCAAAGCCTCACCTCAGAATCTGCCAAGGAGCAGACTTAAGATGATTCTGGACAGTGGAACAATTCTGGAAGTTCCATGCTATTAAATAGATGGTAATGCTCTTGAGAGCAAGGAGTGTGTGTATACATTCCTACTTTATCAATCCAGAACTCAGAAGGTGAGGTGAGGGGATGGGTCAGTTATTAAGAGGCTTGCTCCACAAACATGAGGACCTGAGTTTAGATCCCCAAGCATCCAGAGAAAAAGAATGGGGCAAGCAGAGACAGGAGGATCCCTTAGCTCATTGGTGAGGGAACCAAGCTGACTGGATGAGTTTCACACTCAGGGAGAGACCCAGTCTCTAAATATAAGTTGGAGAGCAATTGAGGAAGACACCTGACATTGATTTCTAGCCTTTCCACTCACATGTGTGTGCATATGTACATGCACTCACATATGAACACACACACACACACACACACACACACACACACACACATTGTTCTTGATTTATTTTCCGGCCTTTTACTGGATGCACGTAAATAGACACGACTTTTGTCTCTGTTGGTCTTTTTTCCTTCTGCCGTATTTGTTTGCACTTGGGAGACCCAGAGATAGGCTACATCGTGTGGGAGCAAGGATCCTTAACAATCAAGAACCAAAGTGCATTTTCATTAGAGTCTGAGTATGACCACTGGGTACCTCGGCCTTGGTTCTAATACTTGCCTCTGGGACAGAACTTTATGTAGGTTGAACATGACTCACAAGAGTTCACTGCCATAAAGATCAATTACTCCTGTAACCTTGGACGTTTTGTTTTTCAGAGGTCTGAATGTAACCTTAGGAAGCCACATCATTTCTGTCACAGTTGAAAACAAAATGCACACCAAAGGTCTTCATGTTGCTTTCCGTACTGCCTATCTATCTGGTTGTACTACCGTTACGGCCTTGAAGAGGCCAGCATTATTTAGATGACATCCCAGTGTCTTTGTTGCTGGGAGCAATAACATCTTCTCATTGGTCTCATTTTCTCTTTTCATAACAGTCACTTCCTGCTTCAGATTTGAACTGTTGAGAGATTAAGAGGAAAGGTCACCTGGGTGTTTCAAAGCCTTTGAGATTAGTTATGGAAAACAACGTGGGTCCCCAGGATGCTGGCAGGGGCTGATGTGAGTGGAATGGAGGATGGATGAGACTGAAGCATCCTCCCACACTTCTTTAGAGTGCCAGCAGATGCCCGCCATTGCCTTCTTGGTCTCTGGTCCTCTCTGCTAGGCTCCCTGCAGATTCAAAGAACAGATGAGGCAAACATAAGCAGTTTTCTAGTTTGCCATTTCTAGGTATTAAAAATACTGTACAGTGGGCTTATTTTTTCTGAAGTTTCAGTTTAAAAAAATACTTTTGAAGAGCTGAAGGGTTTAGAAGGTGTCCAGTCTTAAATATCATCATCATCATTACTTTGACAACTTGCATTATTTCAACATAGCCATTTGGATCATCTATAACCAGTCCCAGGAAGCACATGCTATGGAGACAGGCCCAGGTGTGGTGTCAAATGCATTCATTTTGTGATCTTAAGCTCAGCAGTAGTTACCAGTCTATAGGACCAGTCTGAAGAGAGATTAGCTACAGGCAAAACTACACAGAAGGAACCAAAGAATCACACAAACACAAATGCAAAATACCTCATTGGGTTTTAATACTGATTAAATGTTGAAAAGATAATATTTGAGATTTAGAGGATCAAATAATATATTAAACAATAATTTAATGTGTTCATTTTACATTTTAAAATATGGCCATCAGCAAAAGCTTGAACTACATGTATGGCTTACATGTAATTGTACTAGACAGAGTTGTTTCAAGTAGGACCCCAATTCTTACAAAAACTCAAAAGTAGTCCCATTTGGCAAAACATCCTTCTCCACTAAAAGATCTTTTAATTTAAGTGAAGATTTCACATCATATCGGTCAAGTACTTATGGAAGAACATTACTGCTTTTTAAACTAAAATTCCATTTTCTTCTTCTTCGAATGAAGCTGCAGTGACCATCACTTTAGAACAGCAGACCATTTCCAGATTCGTGACTCAAGGAACAGGATGGTCCCGTAATGAAATCCAGTCCCATCCCACCGTGAACATGCACCATCCTCTGTGAGAGGGCTAAGTGTCCAAAATGCACCTGAACACTCAACCCAAAAGACTCAAGTTCAAGGACTGACTCCCACTGTGCTTTAACTTCTGCACCAAAGAAAAAACATGGCACAGAGGCAAAGGCACAGAGGCAAAGGCACAGAGGCAAAGGCACCGACTGTGTCACAGGACTGATGTTTTGGACAGAAAGGAAAGCCATGGGAAGATTCGGAGGTAGAGGTGCAGAGCAGTGGAGGGAGGTCGGTTTCCGTGAGAATACGCACTCCCACAATGGCGGCCTGTGAAATGCAGCAGTCAGAGTAGCGGCCATATTTTAATGATGTCTTTGCCCTCTGCACTGCTCGGACCTGTGTAAGCTGCCCAACAAGTTCAATCCAGTGCGGCCCCCAAGCCATCCTGTACTCCCTCACATGTGGGTATTTTTCCTTCTGTCAGGGCAAGAACTGAGAATGCTTCCTCAGAGCACCAAGACAGCCATGGGTACTTTCAGAATCTGAGCTGAGCCCATCTCCTCTCCTCTCATACACCTCACAGAGGAGAGTGAAGGGAGTAAGTCCTAAGGAGAACTCCCAGGGGCAAAGGCTAAAGGCCGCTTCCATTCACTTCTCTCTGCTTGTGTTCTTTCATCCTGCCTGGCTGTGAAGTCTCCCAGCCTCTGCCTTTCTGGGAGACAGACTGTGCTTTTCTCCCTCTCCTTTCACTCCCCAGTCTCCTCATGGAGAAAGCAGACATCTTCCCCTCAGTTCCTGGGCTAGCCAGAAAAACAAACAACTACATTCCTAAGCTCCTCTTGCCCTCTCTTCCTCCCTCCCTTCTTTCTGTTATTTATTTATTTATTTATTTATTTATTTATTATTTATTTATTTATTTATTTTGGAGACAGGGTCTCTCTGTGTAGCCATGGCTGCCTTAGAACTCACTTGGTAGACCAGGCTGGCCTCGAACTCAAAGGGATCCGCCTTCTCTGCACACCCCGATTAGTTTTATCTTTTTCATCCCTCAATCACACCCCTACTTCTACTTCCTACATCTCTTTCTCCAGTTCATCTGAACTGTTTGGATTCTGATCAATTATAAAGTTTCCCACTAGTTTTGGTAGCAAGAGGATCAAGAACTCAAGGCCAGCCTGGGCTACACATTAAAGCTAGGTGTGGTTGTGTACTTCTTTAATCTCAACACTAGAAGACGGAAGCAGGTGGATTTCTGTGAGTTTGAGGCCAGCCTGGTCTACAGAGTGAGTTCCAGAACATCCAGGACATTGTAGAGAGATCCTGACTCAAATAAAACAAACAAACAAAAAAATAGTTTCCCCAGGAAGAGAGTGATATACTCTTCTAAGGCTGGTGCTTCAAATAACTTTAAAGTTTTAACCATCTGACAGCTCCAGTCCTATACTGTAGAATGTAGCAGAAAACAACCCCCAAAACAATATGGGCAAGTACCTGAAGGATCCAGGCTCCCTTAACAAGGTTCTGCTTTTTTTTTTGTTTGTTTGTTTTGTTTTTTGAGACAGGGTTTCTCTGTGTAGCCCTGGCTGTCCTGGAACTCACTCTGTAGACCAGGTTGGCCTTGAACTCAGAAATCCACCTGCCTGTGCCTCCGGAGTGCTGAGATTAAAGGTGTGTGCCACTACTGCCTGGCTCTGCTTCTGATTTTAATTCTCATTTTACAGAACCTTGTTAAAGCTGGGCAGTGGTGGTGCACGCCTTTAATCTCAGCACTTGTGAGGCACAGGCAGGTGGATTTCTGAGTTCAAGGCCAGCCTGGTCTATAGAGTGAGTTCCAGGACAGCCAGGGCTACACAGAGAAACCCTGTCTCGAAAAACAAAAACAAAGCAAAACAAAAAATAGAAGCAGAAGAGATGGGTCAGCAGATAAGAGCATTGCCTGCTCTTTCAGAAGACCAGGGTTCAGCACCTACATAGCAGCTCACAACTGTGTAACTCTAAGATCTGACACCTTCACACAGACATATGTGCAAGCAAAACACCTCTGCACTACAAATAAGTTATTTTAAAAATCAAAAGCAGATAAACTACAACAAATAAAAGGTGAAAATTGGCTTGCAGTGAGTATGACCACTAGGTGAATGCTCACATTTCTTTTCATTTTTCTTTATATTTTATGTACAGTAAAATTAAAACTACTTCTGCCAAGCAATAGGCTGATTCTGAGAGAAGCCTTGGTTTTTGTCTGGACTAAGACCTGCCTGGCTCTGTGCAACCTAACATGCAGGCACATAGTGTTAAAGAATCTGCCTCAGACAGGGCTGTAGTGTCTCCTGCCTTTAATCCCAGTACTTGGGAGGCAGGGCAGGTAGATCTCTGAGTTTGAGGCCAGTCTGGTTACAGAGTGAGTTCCAGGGCCAGCAGGGATACACAGAGAAACCCTGTCTCAGAGAAGAAAAAAAAAAAAAAAGGAGTTTGCCTCAGACAGTACTCTCACCAACTCGGTAAGGCCCAGCAGCACCCAATAGCGAACTGCCTGGCTCCCTGCTGTTCCCTCCTGGGTGGCAGGGCTGGAGGCAATCCCAGCACTAACTCCACCCTTCCCCTCCTTTCAAAAAACCTGTTTTGTGTTTCTCTAATTACACCATCCCAAGCAATCTGTGCTTCCTCCATAAATAGTGAAAATTCATCCAATATCCCTTGCCCGGGGATCACAGCTTCGAACTAAGGCACTATCTCAACTTCAAGGGTTCTCAGTGGTTAAAGGGGCTTATGGAGAGATACTCAGCATGATGATCTGACATGGAAGAATCTGGGCAGAACAAGGAAGCTGCTTCCTCACTCTTCCCCTTAGAGGTTGTCCGTGGTTTGAGTGGTCACCGAACATCATTCTCTTGTTCGTGACATCTCTTTAAGTGTCCTGGTAGAGGGTTGATGAATGGTGTTATAATACTCAATAGCTGTGCTTACAGTTTGTTTCTGTGTACAGAAGCGGATGGGGGCATGAAATGCCTCTTATTCTCTCAGATGCTCTGCATTGGAGAGAGGTTTGGATTTTTTAAATAACTGAATTTGATATTTGACATTTTGAGATAACTGGCCTGTAAGTTGTAAGAAACAATACGGAGAGACCCTCTAAATGCTTTGCTCGGCTTTCCCACTCTGCAGAACTATAGCCCAATACAATCAGGAAATAATAAAACTATAGCACAATATAATCAGAAAATAATACACCAGGCCTTAGTCAGCCGGGGGCCCAGGAAAATCCCTTCCACTAGTTCTGCTCTGTGAGCATTAAATTCTAGGCTCTGGCTTCCGGGCCTTCCAGCTTCCTGCTTTTGAAATGCTATGGTGTCTACCCCCTCAGGGAGATTGTCGTGAAGAGATCACATCTGTCGGTTCCAGGAGCCTGAACTTCCCAGTTTCCTTTCTGTTGCTTACAACTGTCAGTGGCAAGGGGGCTTTGTACAGCGTTCTTGTGGAAATAACTTGTGGATGTAATAAATCAAGACGTATCCTTCCTTCCACCAGGGCTACTCATGGATCCTGCAAAGACATTGCCTCAGGCCCATATCTCCTTCCACCTCTAGCTTGGATTTGCGATCCTGTTTGACTACTTGGTATTAGAAGCATAGGGAAGGGGGAGAACACCGAGATATAGTTAGCACTTTTTTTGAGGAAAACATGTCGAGCAGGCCTGGGAGAAAGCAGCAGGACAGGGACCCACCTAGCAACCTTGATGGCAGAAGGACTACCAATTCCAGTGACTTTCTGCTCTGTGCGGTTGTCACAGAGGGTTAACTGCACCCTCCGAAGTTGGGTAGCTACTGATGCTTCTAGAAAAGGTGGGACGTCTAGAGGGCTCAATGCTCTCCAGGGTCCTTTGCTCTTTGGGGCCCTTTCCCATGACCTTGAAAAGGCTCTCTGGAGCTGGGAAATCCCAGGTCACCTGCAGATGACATAGGTACACGTCTCTACTTAAGGTCCATCAAGCTGGAGTCTTCGCTCTCCAGAACCGTTGTGGGCCCTGTGCCAAGCGCCAGGTGCTAGTAGATGCCTTTGAGAGGAAAACGAGGTGGTGGGCAAGGGACCGCGTGGTGGCAGGGCCAGCTGGTGCGCCCAGGCGACCTCTGGGTGCAGGACGGACACGCGGAGCCAGGGCGTTCCCAAATTCAAATCTCCCTGGCGGGGGCTCGCACCCGCCGACTCTCAGCCGCTACCCGCTCCTCCCTCGGCTGCGGCGGGAGGAGGAGCCGCGCCCTGGCCGGCGTCCCCTTGACTCCTCCCTGCGCGGCCAGGCTCTTCCTCCCCCGCGGCCCGAGCTCCGGGTGGCGGCGGCTGAGCGGGGAGCGAGCTCGCTGGGCGCGGCCGTCCCGTGCTGCCGGGCCAAGCCCGAGAGTCCCGAGGTCATGGTCTGTGCGGTGGCGCTGGGCGTCTGAGCCGGGGACGCGGTAAGCGACAAACTGGGGAACCCCGGGGGATCGCGCGGCCTGGGAGAGGGAGGAGGCCTCGGCTGCCAAGGCGCGGTCTACGAGGGATCTCAAGCGCCCTGAGCGGCGCAAACCCACAGATCCCGGTCCAGCACGCGGTGCGGCCCCGGAGGGGCTCTGTCGCCAGCGGGTGGCGGCGGGGGGAGGGGCGACGGCGGGGGCGGAGGATGCGCCGGCGCGCTTTTGTGAGCGCTGGCCCCTTACATATGGAAATGACGCCCGTGCGGGTCGCTAGTCGCGTCCTCTGGAAAGACGCGTGTCCGGATCGGCGGCGCGGGCTGCTCGGTGTCGCGGCGCTCGCGGGGCCCTAACAAAGCGTCCTTTCCTTGCAGAGCTCGGGAGGCGGCCGGCGTGGGCGCTTCCCAGAGGCCGACGGAAGGTAGGCGAGGCCGGCGGGGCCGGACCACGGGGCCGGAGTGTGAGCTCTGCGACCCGCGGGTGGACAGGTGGAGTGGGGACGCCGCTCCGGTTGCTAGGAACCTGGGCTGGCCCGCCCTCCCGCCACACCTCCGCCTCCCAGACCTGCGGCGCCCGGAGCTGAAAGCTGCTACTGTGCCTCGCTCCAGCAGCGGGCAGGGGCCGGAGCAAGCAGAAAGGGTTCTTGTTCTGTGGGTCGAGGCCACCCAGGCAGCCCCGAGATCCAGAAGCTGAAGGGGAAGCCTGCGTGGGGAGCCCCTGGGTGTCGATCTGAACCTCTTGGGAGCGCAGAGCTGCTTGGAGTCCTGAAAGTGGAAATTTTAGAAGGTGCGTGGGATCCGTGCAGGTAGAGACTTTTGGGTACAGCTAGCAGGAAAGGGTGGCAATAAATGCATCGTGACAGTTGCTCTGAAAACCGCGATCTCCAGAGCAGAGGAGCGTGGAATGAAGTGAGGAGAGGGTGTAGGTGGGAGAGAAGTATCCAAGACTCAGGTCTGAATTGCTGTACCACCCCCACTTCCCCTAAAAAGACAAGGCTGATGGAAACCAGCCTCCGCTTAAAGCTCTGTGAATCTGAGAGAGATTGGAAAGGATGATGCGCCTAGCCTCAGCCCGGAAGGTGCAAACGAAAGGGGAGCTGGAATTGTGCACTGCCACGGATCGTATTTCCAGACAACTTTGTTATTATGAGATGGTCTCATCGCCCCTTACCTGGGACAGACCCTTTCCAGGCGGTGAGGAAATCCTGAGAAGGCTTTCCTTGCCTCTCAACCAAAACAGACTGTGGTTGTCTACGTGGCCGCCACAGTAGTTTTTAGAGTGCTCTTCCCAATTAATCTCATGATAGCATCTGGGCTAGACTCTTGGGACCATGAACTATTTCTCAGTTGGGTTCGTTCTGATATATCATCTTGGCGTAAATTTATCTATTTGCATGCTTCCCAAGGCTTAACAAACCACAAGGAAATACTTTCCTAGCACCGGTGTAGCTTATTCTAGGGTCTTCTGCAATGGTGAGCACGGGCTATTGGAGGCTGACCTGGAATATTAGTGTATCTTGCTGTGGAATTGAAAGAAGCTGTGAAATACCCCGACTGTTCATCAGTAACATCACAGTCTGGCTGAGAGAGGAGTTCGTGCTGTCTCTTCAGCTGTGGTTGGTGTTCATAGGGAGGTGATCTGGGCAGGAGGTATTGGCAGCCTGCCTATTTTCAAGGCTTTCTGATGTTTTAGAGGGAAGCATTCTGAACTGCAGTGTTGAGAAAGCAAGTGGATTACCACAAGCAAAGGCATTGCCAACACACAGACACTGGGGCAAGGAAGAGGAAGCCACCCTCTATGTGGTCCTCTTGTTGAAATGTCACGGTCCAGTCATTTTAATAGGTGCTTGCTCAGAATGTCACAAATTCTTTTTCTCTTATTCCCTTTTCATTTTAGATATGTAATGGCCCTTCATATCAGAAGATGTTAACTCACAGGAAAATATAGAGCTCCACAGAATTCTGGATAGTCAATCTTAATAGTCAGTGTTCTTATCAGAGTCAAATGTTGTTCAAATAAACTGTTTTAAATGTCACTATAAATGACTTTTTATGCTTCCATTTTGTGTTGATAATGAAAATCCATTTTATAAGCCTTACCCTGATAGAGGCTTGGCAGTTACATCAGGATGTCTTAGAGGGATTCAGACAGCCTGAGCCTTTTAGATGGCTACCTTTATAAATGCCAACTCATTTGTAAGCCAATAAATAATGCAGTTTGAATTCTTGCTATTGATCTTACATCTATTGGCCAGAGGCTTGTGGGGTGGGCTCACTGAACCTCACAAAAAAGATATATTTTTCTGATTATATTCAGAAGTAAGATAATTTAAAACATTATGGAATTATGCAAATGAGAAACTTCGTTAGAAATTAGCTCACTTCTTTATTGCAATTTGTATAAGCAATTAGACACTTGCTCTACATGGGAAGTGCTCAGAGTGTTGATCTCCTCATACCTCAACACATTTGGGGAAATATCATCAGTAGATGTGAGAAAGGTGTTTCTCACTCAGACCCTAGGGAGCTCAAGGCTTCAGCCATCCTAAATTATGTAAATACAGCTTAAGAAAAAAAAAGAAAGTTGTTTCAGGCTTGCTTGCCTGCTTCCTTCCTTCCATTTTTAAGTAGCAAACACAAAACTGTGTTTTGTTTTTGGTTTTGTGTGTGGCCCCTATAGTTTTGTAAGTAGTTCAATACAGGTTTCTGGATCTGTTGTGGGAAGCTGTTGTTTTTCCTTAAACTGATTAGGTAATTCACCTGCTATTAGCTGTAACAAAAGCCTGGATTCACATCAACCTTCAGTGCAGTAAATCCTAACTTTTAGCTTGTTTAGGTTGAGAATAAATGCTAACAGGGTGCCCTTAGCACAATTACATTTTAGAGTATGGTTAGCAAAACAAGTGTTCTTTCAGACTCATCTGAATGTCAATTTCCCTTGTTCAGTGGCATGTAGGATATATATATATATAATTTTTTTTTCCCTACCTCAGCGCTGTTCCTGCTGATGCCTTTGGTCTCCAGCTTGAAGGCAGGAGGCCCTGTTTGAGTTGGGAGGAGGCATTTGGCACTTTGTGGCTGAGCAGCAAAAGTACTTTGAAAAAGTGTTTTAGGTAAAACTTGGGTGTGGGGGCAGGGCATTGCTTGTTCTGGAGCTGGTGCTGTACTTGAGTTTCTTCTCCTTAATTAGTATAAGATTAAGCCTGGAAAATTTTGCAGCTGGTAAAAATGTTTGTAGGGAAAAAGGGAAGAAAATGAAACACTTGAATTTGATCGTGGTTCATTGTTTGGGTCTAATAAAGGTGTAGGTGAGAAGCCTTAGCAGGCAGGGTTTGTGTTCATCACTGCAACCCCAGAGTAATGGAATTAGTCACTTGGTGGCTGCTGCCTGGGCTGTGGACCCCCAACAGCTGTGTCTGAACACAGGTCCGAAAGCATCTATTATGATGCTCTTGAAAGGGAAGAGGCTGGAGAGCCACGCAGACATTCCGCGAGCTGTCCAGCTGCTGGGCCGTCTGGAAGAGAAGGAAATAAAAGGCCTGGGCCGGGGCTCTGGCATTGTGTTTATTATTTGGTTGGCCAGACTTTGTCCCCCTTTTCCTCCCTCCAGCCCAGAACAGATACCCACCCTGGCTGGGGTTCCAGACTTAACAAGCTCCTTTCTATAACCTGGTGTGGGGAAGTTCACACATGTGCTTCACACTGACCTGGGGACACTTCATTACACCAGCTCTGTCTCCACCTAAGTCCACGTTGTTACCACAGACATGTGACGGATGTCAGTCTGTGGCCTAGTAACAGCCTGGTTTTGGGTTCGTTGGGAGGAAGATGCTCCGAGTAATTGTCATTATGGCCGGTTATTGGGTAGTAAATGTTTTGGTTGCTCACTCTATGCATCTGCTCCTTATTTAACTGCCCCTAGTTAGAATGCCAGCAGATTGCCCACACCAGCCCTTTTATTCCAAAGGAGTCATTCAAGGAGGATTTACTACTCTCACTCACTTTGTAAGTTTCCTGCTGCTGGTAAGTGCCTACTGGCCCTTGACTCTGGAAAGCATTGGCTTCCCAGATTAGACCCTAAGTATTGGTTGGGGGAAAGACACGGAATGGTGTGTGATTCCTGAGCTGTATCCATTCCTGAAGGGCTGGGGCTCTTATGACTGTCTGATGTAAATGTATTTCCTCTCAGCCTCAAATCCCAGTGCTGCTTTAGGAAAAGAGAGAGAGTGCCTATCACATCTGTGTACTCCTAGAGACTTGTAGGCTGTACTCATTCGGTCCATGGACCAAGGTAACTGGGATCCCCCCCACCATTCCGCATTCCTATTTGGAGCAGGGTGTGACTTGAGACTGTCCAGTCAGCTGACACAGAGAGGGGAGTCACAAGTTGTTCAGTAGTCCCACCATTGTGTCCTGTGAGCATGTATAAGGCTGGGGGTCAATAATGGCCATACTAGTAGAATCTTGGCCCCCCCTCCACTATAATGCTGTGGCCTTGAATAGGTTGCTTAATACTGTCTAACCCAAATTTCTACATTTGAGATGGGGAAGTGATGCTATCTATACCCCTGAACTCAGAGGATTGAAGTATATGAATAAGGTGGTATTCATAAAGTACTTGGCTTAGGCTGGACTTATAGTAAATGCTGGGAAGAACATAATGCTTCTGAATTCCCCCGCTATGTCTCAGCCTTTCTGCAGTTATCTGACATTAAATTTGTCAATAATCTGCCTTTCTAGGCTCAGGGAGCCAAGCATTATCCATTATCATTATCACTTATTAATATAGCGATGTTTACGGGGTAATGTCAATTGCCCTCTATTCAGTAGCATTCCATGAGCTGCTTTGAAGCTCTGCAGGCAGACTTCTGCCTGATTGATTTAGATTACTATCCTCTGGCTTTCTCTCCACGCCTTGGGTGTTTCCTTGCTTGGTTTTTCAGTTGCCTCTCTTGGAACTGTTTCTCCGAGCCTAGCCTCTTCCACTAGCTTGCCCTACTTAGTTCTAGAACAGTCCTCCCAGATGGCCGCTGTTATCCTCATGTCTAAACAAGGGGGCTTGACAAGTGCTTAGCACACAGTCTCCTCCGAAGTCTGGTCTCTTAACTGAGAATCGCAGCTGTAGTTTGTGACTGACCGTGTTATGTACTGAATTACACTTTGATGACTCCGCTCTGGTTTGGTACTCATTGTTGGTGCTCTGTTTCTTCTTGGTTATGCCTAACACCGAAAATGCCCTTGAGAAGTGAAGATGTGTGTGTGGAAGAAGTCAGGGCAGGAACTGTCTATGTCAATTTTGACATCTTCACGAGGCTAAATGTCCTTCCCTGGAACCTCTACAACACGGAGTCAGTCCATTACTGAGTCCTTGGCCTAAAGAATGGAGTGTACTATTCAGCCAGGGGAAGGGAAGATGATAATGAGAAACTGTGGCCCTTACTCTTACCTTTCTGGCAAGTGGGGAGGGGAAACATTTCTTGCACGGGAAATTACAGATGAACATTTGGAGAACTGTGTCAACCAGCAAAAATGCATTTGGTGCCAGATGAGAACTGACAGCTTGTCACCGTATGTAATGTTTCCTGGATGTTGTAGATGGAGCAATTGCTCCACTGTGGTGCAGCCCTCCTCCCCCATAACACCCCCCCCCCCCCCCCCCCCCCCCCCCCATGTACCTTCACCTCCTACCCCAACCTCTGCCTTTAGTCAAAAGAACATTCTCCTCAGCGTGTTGTCTGTGGAACCTAGGAGATGAAGCTCAGGGATAAGAAAGAAAAGCTGCTTTCAAAGGAAAGAAGTCTGATCTAGTGAAAAGCCAATGGCTCCCTAAATCAGACATGCTAGCTAACCAGATTCAAACAGCAGATAAGGCCAGGCATTCTTAGCACTGGGAGAGTTTCATTCTCTCTTCATTGGCTTAGACCAGTGGTTCTCAACCCTCCTAACGCTGTGACCCTTTCACACAGTTCCTCATGTGGTGCTGACCCCCAACCGTAACTTTATTTTCATTGCTACTTCATGACTGTAATTTTGCTACTGTTATGAATAATAGTGTAAATATCTGATATATAGGGAATCTGATAAGTGAACCCTGTGAAAAGGTTATTCTACCCTCAAGGGGGTTGAGACCCATAGGCTGAGAATCATTGGCTAAGAGAGAAAGTGATGTTTGAAGGGCAAAGTGTTAGGATTCTTTCTTTTCTGAGTTTATAAACCCATATACAGAAATCAAGCGAAAGTAGAATTGTCTGGCTTTTCTGAAGTTGGTCAGATTACAACCCAGAGGACTCTAAGAAAGAGTTTCACAGCTGTGAAAATCCCAGAGCCCATGGGGGTTCCTGGCAGACCTTAGTTGACAATTAACTGGCCCACTCTTGGCCTTGTCTGCGTTCCTTCTTTGTGGTTTAAACACCTTGGTGTTTCTTTTCTGAAGCTTTGATGTTTGTGTAGCACTCCCAACATATTTTGAAAACATTTACATACTGATTAGTTAACCCAGCAGACCAGCCCTGGGAAGGCAGCCAGAGCCTGCTGCACCTCAGTGGTTTAGCTGCTGATGGAAGAGACCTTCCCAGACTGGGAGCCTGGACCTACACTCTCATGCTGCTCTCATGGGTGGCCCTAAACACTGAGTAGCTTCCTTCCAGCTCATCCTCCGACGTCATCCAATTGTGGGGTCATGGCTTGTCTTTAGATTTTGTTGGGTTGGTTTTTTGTTGGTTTCACACACACACACACACACACACACACACACACAAGACAGGGTTTCACTATATAGCCCTGGTTGTTCTGGAACTCACTCTGTAGACTAGGCTGACCTTGAACTCAGAGATTCGCCTGTCTCTGCCTCTCAAGTGCTGGTATCAAAAGCATCCACCACTATACCTGTCTATTTGTTCAGGCCTGTCAAGTTGTGGACAATTGTCTGTGGAAAGAAAGAAGGAGGCCTAGAAGGGCATTGCATTGTTTCAGAAAGCTCCCTTGCCTTGGGCCTGAGCTGTGTGCAGCTTAAATTACACTCTCTCTACGTTCCTGGGAGCAGCTCTGAGTTCAGCTGCTCTGAGTTCTGACTCAGGGCTTTAGTTGAAGGGGCTGTTTTTACTGTCAATGCTTTTAGGGGTTGGACCCAGGGCTTTGCACATGCTAAGCATATATGATGTACCACTGAGCTACACCCCCAAGCTCTGGAGAAGGTGCTGTGTTCTGTAGTCATGGGATTGGCTGAAAGCCTGATTGCAAACGCATGAGGTCACCATCCCAAGGGGGTGTGTGTTTGGAACCGTTGATTGCATCATGGAGCTGCATCCAGGTGTGCAGCGTTTGGGCTGGATCCAGACATTAAAAATTGATCTTTTTCGTTTTTTCTTTCTTTTCTTTTTTAATTGAAACAGGGTTTTTCTGTGTAGCCCTGATTGTTGTGGAACTTGCTCTGTAGATCACGCTGCTCTGGACCACAGAGGTTCATCTGCCTCTGCCTTTCAGGTGTTGGGATTAAAGGTGTGTGCTACCACATCCAGCCTGTGAGCATCTTATTCTTGAAGTAAAATACCTGGAATTGTGTGGTTTTATTTTTAGCCAAGGAGGACTCAAAGCCTTTGGTGGCATCAGGTTTTTACTGATCCTAGGGAGGGTGAAAGGCTGGGACCCGGGTTTGCCGGGCGGTGGGAATCAGTCATGGAAGACAGGGCAGCCAGGAATGAATCATCAGTTTCTGGAGGTGGAGAAGTTCAGAGATGCTGTTTAACTCTCCCCAAAACAGCCAGCAGCTCCTCAGGAAAGGTCCGTGTGGTGTTTTGCCCTTTCTCTAGGCAACTAAGCATTACCTAGAGCACCCTGGGACAAGAGAGAAAGAATCTTGGGGGAATACTTTCTGTCCTGCTGCAAGTAATTGCACCAGCAAGGCTAATTGAGTTGCTTTTTGAATTAAAGGCATCTGGGCCGTATAAATTGGGAGACAGCTCAGCCAGTGCCTCTGATGTAGCCATGATGTGGAATACCTAGGCTGAATGGAGTGAAAGTTTGGCCACACCTCAGACCCAGCATCTGAGGAGGTTGCCTACTGCTTGCTGACTTGTCTGGCGGCTCTGACCCTGTAGTGACTGAATACTAATAATTATCTCATTTGCCCTGACTGGCTGGTAGAAGAGCCTTTCACTTTCCTGAGTCCTCAGACTGATTGATAGGTGAGAAACCCTTTCAGGTGAGTCTGACAGACAGGCCATTTGCCCACTGATCTGTCAGGAAGGGGGACTGCCTGCCCAAACCCTCCCTGTTCGGAATGTTACTCCGTTGTAGCATTACAGTTGTGCCCTGGTGCTGGTGTGTGTACAAGTACCACTGGCCAGGCAGGGCCTTGCTGCAGAGTGGCTGATGGGGCTGGGGGAGATTCCTGTGTCCAGAAGTGATCTGCCCCAACCTGTCTTCCTTCATGTCCCACACAGGTGAGCTCTGTGGGCTATGGGATGGATGAAGTGGAGCAAGACCAACATGAGGCCCGACTCAAGGAGCTGTTTGACAGTTTTGACACCCTGGGAACTGGGTCTCTGGGTCCAGAGGAGCTCACTGACCTCTGCCATGTGCTATGCTTGGAGGATGTAGGCCCAGTGCTGCAACAGACACTTCTCCAGGACAACCTCTTGGGCAGGGTAAGACCTGGGGAAGAACAGTTTGTTGGAAGTGGGGTGCGGTTTCTGTCAGGATACTGGGGTTGGTGGCAAGCCACAGGTGTGTTGCAACTTGTCTCTTGCAACCTGGCCGTTAACCTGGGGCGTGTAGTTTGCTCTTGTGATAAGGGCATGATAAATTTAGTCTGTGCTTGGAACTAAGCTGTACACTGAGCATTATAGGTAACAAGAGAAATAGACTATTTCCCAGACTTTCCCCTTGTTCTTTGTGGGTCATTTTGTTGAATCCATATTCATCATGGGGACAGAAAACAGAGGGGTGAGATTTCCATGAGAAAGAAGGACAGGCAGGAAGAGAGCTGCCCTACACAGGAAGTAGAAGTAGGTTTCTGGCATGACTTTTTAAAAGCTGGTTTTAGTGTGGGTCATTTTGAGGTGAAGATTGAACCTTCCATCCAGGAAGTAAGACAGGAATGTACACAAAGCATAGACCATCTCCAGTCCAGCCCAACATGAATGGGGAGTGTGATGAAAACTATCCAGCCCAATATGTGCAGGAGTGTATGAAAGCCAGTTAACTTCCACATTTGACCTGGTCATATTTGCCCTCTAGATCAAGTCTCCGGCAAGAGAAAGAGGAAAAAGGTCCCCGTTGTCCCAACCCCCTAGCAGTGAGAAGGATGTTTGGTCTGTTGCAGTCTGAGAATGCCTTCAGTTCTCCCATTCATAATCAACGGCCTCCTTTACTATGATTTGTGCAGAGTTTTCCGCCTGGGCTATAGGGCAGGCAAAATGAAGGAGGAGGGACTTCCGAGCTGTGTTGCTAGTTGTGACACTGAGTACGCAGGTTTGTCCTGTGCTGTGACTCCAGGAAGCAGTCCTGAAGCTTAGTTTGGTTTTGCCAGATACACCTCCTCCTCTTTCCTTGTTCACTGTCTTCCAACGGACGAATGGTAAGTGTCCTAAGGCATAGAAGTATTGGATGAATGTCACATGAAGAAGGCAGACACGGCGCTTACCATGAAGTTAGTATACAAAAAGAAAATGGTATTGGGAGCCTGACATAATGTGAGGCCAAATAGTTCACACTTAAGGAAAAAGAAGTTGATTTTGTTGCAAAAAATAGGGGCCACTCTTGGTCACTTTGAGCAAGATTAGATGTTTGTAAGTATATGTGATACCTAGAAAATGCTAAAAAGACTCATTTGGAAGATAATAAAAGAAGCGATGTGGAAGGTCAGACCATTTACTCTATTTCATGTGCTCCAGGGTTTTGGGCATCGTGGAGAACGGAGTAGCATCTCCCAGTGTGGTCCTCAGGTTGTAGGTTCTTGGGATGAAGGAGAGGTTGCTTTTAGTGCTTCAAAAAGCACAAGGAGCCCTGCTTTGGCTGATGGTCTCCCTGAGAACCTCAGAGTACAAGGGGATCCTCTGCTGCACAAAGATTCTGCTCCAGCAGCTGGCTAACAATTTGCTCTCCAGATGTTAGCCCAAACAAGGGAACAGTTATCGATTGTTTTGTTAATGGCTTGACACCATCAGCCTGCCTTTTACATTGGCTATTTGCCTGAATAGTGAGTACCTAAGTGGTCACGGTGTGATATTTACTTAGTGAGCTGGTGATAAAGTTAAATAGATGTCTGCATATTGATTTCGTGTGGGAGGTCCCTGGTGATTGTCTTGAGAGACAGCACAGTCGTGAATTAACACACTACAGTTAAATTTGCATCTTTATGAAACTGAATTATTCTCCTTGGTTGATCGCATTGGCCATGTGCTGTGAAGATGTCTCATGCACAGTTTATAATTTTCACTTGTAAAGCAATAACTCTCTTAGAGTTTACTGGAGCCATTCTACGTATCACCTTCCTGATACACTGAGTAGGGATCATACATTGTTAAGGTGTAAGTGTTAACACT
Organism: Rhynchomys soricoides; assembly: GCA_019843965.1. Lineage (NCBI taxonomy): Eukaryota > Metazoa > Chordata > Mammalia > Rodentia > Muridae > Rhynchomys > Rhynchomys soricoides. The sequence goes on from JADRCH010000040.1 coordinate 4,663,479, forward strand.
GACTTAATTTTAGATGACATATATTAACTGTGTGTGGAATTGTGATACATCTGTGACATGCAGCATGAGGTCAGCTGACTGCATTTTTCTTGTCTTGGAAGCATTAGAAATTTTTTCCATTAACTTTTAAAAATATTTCATTAATCATTACCAACTATAGTCATTCTATTTTTTTTCATTTTATTTATTCTCTGTGTGGATATGGAAATAATGTGAGAGAGAGAGAGAGAGAGAGCGCACGAGAGGAGAGAGTGTGTGTGTGTTTGTGTGTGTGAGTGAGTGTGTGTTTGTGTGAGAAAGACAGACAAACAGACAGAGAAAGACAGAGACAGCGTGCGGGTCAGCAGACAACTTGAGGTAGTAGGCTCTCTTCTTCCACCATTTGAGACCTGGAGACTAAGCTCAGGTCTTTGGCAGTCCTTGGCAGCAAAGCTTTTCACAAGTTTTTGTTGTTATTGTTTTTTGTTTGCTTATTTTAATTTTGAGATAGGGTCTTACTATGTAGCCCTGGCTGGCCCAGGACTGCTTACATAGACCAGGCTAGCCTCAAACTCCCAAGTTCATCATGTCTCTGTTTCCTATTTGCTGGAATTAAAGGGGTGTGCCACCATACCAGTCCCAAGCTGACTTTTTTTTAAATATCAGCTATCTTTCTTCTTGTTAGAAGTTTATAGAAAAAGTTAAAGATTGTGGATATAGCTTAGATGGTAAAGTGCTTATCCAGAATGTGTAAGGCCCCAGGTTCAGTCTCTGGTACTATCACCATTAAAGGGTGTGGGGTGGGTTAGAAGGACTGGAAGTTTGATTTAATTAGTAGAAAAGTAGCATGACAATCTTAATATATTCATCAGTTCATTAATTCAGCAAATATAATTGTGTATCATATGTAACAGTCATTTAATTAGTCTCATTGCATTGGTACAATTTATTAGAGCTTACTATAAACTATAGTAGTTTATAAAATTGGCTTTTGGATATATTAGGATCCATCATCTTCCTAGATGCTTCTGACTTTAATTTTACCTTTTGAATAATAAACACCTTAATTGAATATAACTGTTATCATACCAGTGTGTGCGCGCGTGCGAGCATGTTATGTGCATTTTCTATGCATTTGCTAATAGACCATTTCTCTTCAAGTTAGAGTTAGTTGATCTGTCTGGATTCATAACTTAAGTCGCTATTTCCTTGATACTGTTAGTTACTGTTCAGATGTTTAAAAGGCGTAATTTAAGGACCCTTGATTTAAAGTAAAAGATCAGGTTGCGTATGTCCAGTCCATGCCATCAGCTAAACATGTGTGAAGCCTCATCCTAGGGCCTCGAGCTGTGGAAGCATTGGTAGGCTGGTTGGGTGACACACCTGGTGGGTGATTGGTAAAGGGATTGAATGCTCACACAGGCTCACACAGGACAGGATGCTGTGTTAACTCTTTGCTGGGCCGAGATTTAACCAAGCAAGTAACCTGATATTAGATGCTTCCTGCTACTTGTGACATTATTTTTTTATTTCTATCGGTTTTAAAAATCAGCATATAAAGCAATGGGTTTCATTATGATGCTTTTTTTAAAAGATTTATTATTTATGTATAAGTGCTACAGAAGAGGGCATCAGATCCATCACAGATGGTTGTGAGCCACCATGCGGTTGCTGGAAATTGAACTCAGGACCTCTGGAAGAGCAGACAGTGCTTTCAACCACTGAGCCATCTCCAGCTCCCATTATGACAGGTGTTCCCTTGAGCCTCTTTCTCTTTTATCAGCGATTAGGAAAGGAGATAGCTTGCCTTGGTTTGATAGGTAGCTTCGATTCAGTCTAGATTCGATAGCTAGCTTAGATTTAGTTGCTTTGTCTGGAAACCTTCAGACTACATTCATGTTATGCAATGCATTTTCCTTTCCTTATCCAATATGACAAGACAGTTCCCTGAAGTTTTGAAGGTTTGCATCGCTGTGTTGTTCCTTGATAAATATATAAAATAAAACACCCTGTGTTCTTGGCACACCTGTTCCAATGAAACAGAGTCCCATGAATACCTGACCTTCTAAGCCAGTGTGATGGTGTCCACCTTTAATCCCAGCACTCAGAAGGCAGAGGCAGGCAAATCTCTGTTTGAGGCCAGCCTGGTCTACAGAGTTCCAGGACAGCTAGGGCTACATAGAGAAACTCCTGCCTTGAAAGACCCCCCCCACCCCCCCCAAAAAGAGAGATAAGTTTTAATATTAAATTTTGATAGCTGTGCAAACATGTAATTTCTCCCCCTTTACTGTTCATTTCAAAGTGCTTGGGGCTCTTTCAGGAATGCCACTATTAAGTTGGAATGGTAGACTTGCCTTTGTTTCCGGGTCATTAAAAGCTTCTTATGGTTTCTTTCTCTTACACATACTTAGCTATTTGAAGAGTGAATCTGACATTGAGAAAGACTTTCTGGCGGTGGTTATTTGGACTCATTGTGAGTGTATGCAATTACACTTGATCATCAGCTCCTGCCTATTTATAACCATCTGCAATCACACTCCTGTGGATTTCACCGAGCTGACTCTCCTCAGACTGACAGCGGCAGGGTGGGAAGCGTGCTCGGTCTCCTTCTATGTAACCTGTAGTAGTTAGGACTGTTATTTGTGCTCTTCTGTGACTCTGGGTAGACCGCCCCTCTCCTCTACAAGATTCTCCTTTGGGGTTGCTTTAACCTCCATTTTATCTGTGTTCCACCTGATCAGGGTGCTTCTATTCTGTATTGAAGATTTCATGTCAAACTCACTATAAAATCAACTCCCCTTTCTAAGCCTGTGACTCCTTAAGTCTTAGTGTATTTAGTGTGACAGGAGGCAGAGTTAAGGGGGTGATCCTGGACTCTGGAAAAGCACATAGGACAAACGTGGATGGCCATTCTCATCTGACTGAATTATTTAAATAATGCCTGATTTCTCAGCCAGAGATGATGTAGTCAGGAAGGCTCAGTAAAATTTGCCAATATTTTCTGATACTTTTAATGGGTGGCTTCTTGTCTGCCAAAGGGTATTTCATGTCCTTCAGTGTCCATCACAGGTATTAGTCATCAGGGCTCATCTGTGTGACAGTATCCTAGTACCTAGTAAGGCTTGTTCAAGGTTAGATGATGTATTTGAGGCAGTGCCAGCATGAGATGCTGTAGTCCCCAGCCCTTGCTCATGTGTCCACAGTGTCTTTTACACTAACGATGCAAAAGTGAATCTCATTCCTTCTCATTCTCTCTAAACATCACTGCTCCCACCGCTACCACTGCCCCAGAGACAATGTACTAGCAGAGTACAGTTCCCGATGTCGGACCTCAGTTCAAGTACTGACTCCTGCCACTTTTCAACTGTGTCCTCTCAAATACTCCAAGCCTTGCTTTCTTCATCTGCAGAAAGAAAGAGAGCCCGAGAGAAGGGCCTGGTTCAGTATTCCCTCTCTATAAGAATGAGTCTGATAAATAATGACTTCCCCATTGTAGGAGATTGGTCTGATGCTGTTTGTATTCAGATGCTAAGTACTGGCCCTCACATATACCGAATGATGCTATGTAACCTTGCTCCCCAGTGTAATTAGTCAGTAAGGGGTAAAGCCTGCGGTTGGGCGGTAGATAGATGTGGTTTTCAGTTACCTGGCTGGGGGTTGCAGGTACAGAGAAGAGGGAGAAGAAAGGACTGGGAGGGAGGGAGGAAGCCACCGAGAGAGGAGATGGACCATGAGCATGTGGCTAGGGCAAACAGGAAGTAACAAGGGACACATGGCTGGGGTATGAGGAGTTAGAAAAACTCCAAAAGTGGCTCAGTCTAGGCTTACAGCTTGTAAACAAAATACAAGGATTGTGTGTCTTCTATATTCAGATTAAAACGTTTCATAGCCTGGTCTTTTGTGGCAAAACACAACCTGTTTGCTAGCCTCTGAGGTTTCTCCTCGCTCGCAGAGACCATTTTCGGATGGGTCCATGTTTCTATACTCACCTCAATTAACAATGTCCTGAAGTTTCTGTCACTGATTTCCTTTTCTGTTAGCAGATACAAACCAACTAAATTTAATGACAGCAGCATAGAGCTTTCTTTGTCTTGCTAAACACTGGCTTCAATGCTCTAAGTTTGGGTCTGTTTGAATTTTACCTGTGCACACGTGGAGACCATATGCATTTGATCTCCATGTCAGATTCTTTATTCCACTCTCTGAGCTGTGCTGAGCTGGCTCTCAGTGCTTGTATAGTACGTTACACTCTTCTTCCAGAAGGGCAAATTGTTTCCCTAAAGCAGCATTCATACAGAATGTGGCAGGGAATAGTGATGAGGTAAAATCTGTCAAGAGGTGGTGACACGGGGGGGGGGGTGGAGAGCGACAGAGAGACAGAGACACTGAGACTTGACTAGCCTTCCTATTAATTTAGTTTAAATGTCATGTGTGTTTTTAGTCAGGCATGTAATTTCTGCATTGCTGCAAACTGCCCTTTGAGGCAAAGATAGAGAGATGCTTATTAAATGAACGGCAGCAATTCTTATTCAAATGGGAAGTACCAGCCAGGACACCCACAACCTGGGAGCTCATCACCTTGTAAGACTGACTTGCCTTGCATATTTGTACATACCTAAATTTTGACTACGATAGTAAAGCTCCCTGGAGGGAAAAAATGACACTAAATCTTCTTAGTTACTGACACAGCTTACTCTTAATGTGATTCTTAACAATAGGAGCCATTTACCAGCATTTTGGTTCGGGGTTGAACCCTGAGGGGCTTTTTACCACATCAGTATTCATGAGTATTGATGGAAAAAAAAACCCCGGCAATCACCTATCTCCCTTAGAGAATGGTTTCCTTGAATCAAAGATGTGGCATTTACTGCTGTTTAAATCCTGGGACCCAGGGTCTGCATGCCCTTGCAAGGAGGAAATAGAGATAGAAACGGCCTGAAGCTGTGCTAATCGTTTAGCTCAGCTGTCTTGTGAGGTTTTTTGGAAGGAAGGGACCAACTTAGATACGTGACATTAGACCATGAAGAACCTCTGACTTAACAATCATAGATGCTTTATGTGCTAAAATGAGACTGATTTCCCACTCTGCATGGAAGCCTTTAACTCTGCCTGCTTTGAGAAGGCAACATCACAAGCCAGACTCTTTTCCTTCTCACTGGCCAAGTAGGGCATACTGACTGATCGGGGGCCCCTGCCAGCTTTGTCTCTTTCCAGGTACTCACCAGATTCTGTCTTCTTGCTACTAATACACTCTCCTTCCTTCCACATTCCATTCTCCTGTTCCCAAGAGTGGATCTGATAAACTCCTTGAGAGCAGAGGTCAGGTGTCTTGAGTTCGAGTCCTCTGCCTGCTGTGGCCTTACATCTGCTGTACATTGGGCACCTGGTAGCTCGCCATGAAGCCCAAGGTTTCACTTGGCTTGCTGAGGGCTCTCCTGAGAGGTCAGGTCATGAGTGAAGTGGCCTGTGTCCAGGAGAATGGCTGGTTCTGGTAGAGCCACATCAGAAGGCCTGGTTCCACAGGTAACGCCACCATTTCTAAGACATGGCCAGGAGCAAGGAACAGGCTTTCTCTCAACAACCTTTATCTTCTAAACTTAAAGGTGACATCTCAAAGTCAAGCTATCTGTGAGAAAACCTTCAAGAGTATTTCACTTACCTTGTGTACTGGCTAGTTTTGTGTGTCAATTTGACACAAGCTGAACTTATCACAGAGAAAGAAGTTTCAATTGAGAAAATACCTCCATGAGACCCAGCTGTAAGGCATTTTCTCAATTAGTGATCAAGGGGGGAGGGCCCCTTGTGGGTAATACCATTTGTGGGCTGGTAGTCTTGGGTTCTATAAGAAAGCCAGCTGAGCAAGCCAGGAGAAGCAAGCCAGTAAGGAACATCCCTCCATGGCCTCTGCATCAGCTCCTGATCCCTGGCCTGCTTGAGTTCCAGTCCTGACTTCCTCTGGTGATGAATAGCAGTGTGGAAGTGTAAGCTCAATAAACCCTTCTCCCCTCCCCCCAACTTGCATCTTGGTCATGATGTTTGTGCAGGAATAGAAACCCTGACTAAGACACCTTGGATTATCCGAGACATACATGAATAACATTTTCCAAAAATTAAGTCCTTTACCCCATGTACCGACACACTAGAAGAAGAAGAGATTAACTATTAGGCAGTCAAAAAATTGGTTTAAGTTTTATTTGATCAAAGAGTATATTACAAAGAGTATATATCAGGGCGTAATTAGACTTACTAATCATTTTTGCCCTATTAACTTTTTCAATATAGTAGAAAAGGGATGATATGTCAGGCTTCATTTAGCAGCATCTGCATCTATGCCCTAAACTAAACAACCCCAGCCTATTGGGTTTTGAATGCATAGATTTCATTTTTTAAAAATAGGTTACATAGAAATTTTTAAAAATTTTTTTAAATAAAAGAATCATCCATTATTTGTGTGTGAAGTTACTTTTTGTCCTTACTGTGGTGGTTTCTGTCTTTTGCTTGCTATTTCTGGGCTGTGGTATGTGGATCGCAGCAGGATGACCTTTGTTAAAGTAGTGAAGCCAGATGTGGTGGGGAACATCTTTAATTCCAGCACTCTAGAGGGCAAGGATGGCAGATCTTTGTAAGCTGGAGGCCAGGTAGTGAGATGCTGTCTTAACTATAAAGTGTGTGTGTGTGTGTGTGTGTGTGTCTGTGTGTCTGTGTGTACGTGTGCACGCGCGTGCATGTATGGTGGTGGTGGTGGTGGTGATACTGGAGAGATGTCTCAGTAGTTAAGAACACTTGTGCTTTTGTAGAGAATCTGGGTTCAATTCCTAGCACACATGGTGGCTCACAAACCATTCATAAATCCAATTGCATGGGACCCAGCACTCTTTCCTGACTTCCAAAGGCACCAAGCACACGTGGGTGAGACATACATATAACATAAGCAAATCTTAAAACAGTAACAACAGTTAGGAGCTCCTGTAATGCTCCTATATCATCCTGCATGTGTCTTAAGCTGTTTATAGCCACAAGGTCTCCCCCATTGGCTTCCTCATTGTCTGCCATATGCTAGATAATCAGATAATCAAGGCTTTGAGATTAGGGACCTACCCTCCCAAAGGCTTCTACTCATTACATCTTAGTCAAGGAGATTTCATCCCCATAGAAAGCCTTTAATGTTGATTGGGAGTAGTTCCAAATTATAGATGCCTGTACCTTGTGTCAGGGGAGGTTTCTAGACCCCAGGGTCAGCTTCATAACTTCTGTTTACTGAACTGAATTAGTCAGGACCAAACCCAACACTGGCGCTCTCTCTCTCTCTCTCTCTCTCTCTCTCTCTCTCTCTCGTTCTCCTCTCCTCTTCATCCTTTCTTTCTTTCTTTCTTTCTTTCTTTCTTTCTTTCTTTCTTTCTTTCTTTCTTTCTTCTCTTAAAGGCAGTGTCATATAACTCTGGCCTGCCTGGACCTTGCCGAGTTGTTGGAGGCTGACCTTAAACTCTTAATCCTCCTGACTCTAACTCCTCCACCTCCCAAGTGTTGTGATTAGAGGCAGGCACCACCATGCCCAATTCTCAGAAAGACTCTCATCTATGACTATCAAAACATAGACCTTTAGAAACCCTACAGAGACCTGCAGAGTCAAGTATAAAGGGCTTGAGTTTCTTAGAACAAATGCCCCCCTGTTTAGCTTATCACTGCAGGAAGGGGAGAGAGGCTTCACTCAGGGCCCCCTGTGAATAACTCAAGTTGGGAAAACTCAGAGTTAGGAGTCTCCATGCATGACAGACTAGCTCAGTTTCTCTGATTCTGATAAACTCCACAGCTTTCTGGAGTAGACTGACCCCAGGCTCTCTCAACTGCTACTCTACCCTCTTGGAGCTTGACTGTGTTGTTCCCATGACCATCTGCCATGCTTCAAAATACCGTTTCTCTGTTTTGGGAACAGTCAACCCAGGATTATACATGTTAATATTAACTACCACTTGTGGGGGCCTAGTAAATCCTACCGTGTTCTAGACATTTTACATAACTTTCATTTTTACCTCCCTAGAGCACTGCTTAGGGAAGGGTTATAGAATCATAAAGGTATGCAGTGCTCTTAGCACAGTGCCTGCTGTATACCTTAAGACATTCCCCATGAGTTTGAGTTCCGTAAAGACCGTGGCTTGTGTCACTCCCCTCTCAGCTGTGTTATTATATGGTTTAGTGTCTGGCACATAGCTGCTGCTCAATACATACCTGTCAGATGAATCATACAGGATATTTGCTAGACAGCCCCAGTTGTTGCAGATCAGCAGACAAAAGCTTGGGGCAGTTAGGTAAGCTAGCCAGGTCACAGTGGGAATTGAGCAGCAGAGTAGCCTTCTGAGCCTGGGTGCATCTTCCCAGCCGCTCTGCTGCCTGCCTTGAAGAGGAGGAATGGTTTTTGACCTTAAGAGACACCTGTCAGCTGGGCTGAGCTCCCAGATGTGTGATGCTGTGAACTGGCTATTGGGGTAAATGACCTCAGCCACGTGAACTCCAGTCTACCTGTGTGGCACCATGCCTACCTGAGCCTATTTCTGAAGTCGGGACTGTGCGCTTTCTTCTTCCTGCGGTTTTAAGGTGGTTTGTCAGGCACAAACTTCTAATTAGCACAGCTTACGTTCCTACAATTGTTTAACTATTTCATGGACCATCCTGTTGCAGATGCTCTACCTCCCTGTACAGACTTCTGTTCAAGGTCTCTTTTAGCTTATTGATTTCAAAAGTCCATATCTTACAGAGATTTGCCAAGAGGGTAAACCCTAGCTCTTCTCAACATATACATGTACATATGCATTCATCAGGTTATACTCTTTAACAGCAATTAGAAATTAAAGCCCACATGATCTAAAAGGAATATGGAGGCTGAAGTAATAGCTCAATGATTAAGAGCAGTTGCTACTCTGGCAGAAGATCTGGGTCTGGTTCCCAGCACCCATACCATGTAGCATACAGCCACCCGTAACTCCAGTTCCAGGACACCCAATGCCCTCTTCTGGCCAGAATAGGCACCTGAATGCACATACTAACAAGCAGGCAGACTCATTCACATATACATAAATATAAATAAATTAGAAAGTTTAAAATCTTTAAAAGGAATATAATTTTGGGGGAAATTTTAATGAATCAAAGTTAGTATAGTAGAGCTCACATCTGCTTTGGAAGAATGTGCAAAAGTATAATTCAGTACAGTTTTGTTTGGTTTGAGGTTTTTATTTTTTCCCCCAAGAGAGAGTTTCTGTGTAGCTCTTGCTTGCTGTGCTAGAGCTTGCTCTGTAGACCAGGATGGCCTTAAACTCAGAAATCCACCTGCCTCTGTCTCTGAAGTGCTGGAATTAAAGCCATGCTTGGCTTGGGGTGTGTGTGTGTGTGTGTGTGTGTGTGTGTGTGTTGTTTTTTTTGTTTGCTTTGTATTCTGAAATTGATCCTAAGGCCTTGAACACGGTAGTTCAGTGTGCTACCACTGAGCTACATCACAAGCCCATTTTAAATCTTTTATTTATTTGATTTTTGAGACAAGAACCTATTAAGTTGCTTGGGCTGGCGTAGAACTTACTCTGTCACTTTGGCGAGCTTCAAATTTGTGGCCTTGGTGCCTTGGCTCTTTGGTAGTTGGAATTAGAGGCTACAACCACTAAGCCTGGTTCATTCTTCAGTCTTATGACATGTCTCAAGAAGGACATCTCAGCTTTGTTTGATTTGTGCAGATAGATCATTTTTCCAATAATAAGATGACTACTATGTCAGTTTTCCAATTTTAATTTGGAAGTGAAATTAAAATTTTTTTTTTTAACTTATCATTTATAATTGAAACCTCTGTCCAGGAAAATAAATGCCAAACAATCAAACTAGAATTATGTTGACCTACTCCTCCCGGTGTCCAGGCTGAGGTCACAGAAAGGTGTAGAAGAACAACTTTCACCCTTGTAAGCGCTTCTGATGAGTGTTTCTGAAAGTCAGACCGGATCTCCCATGCTGGTCAAGGCAATTATGTTTTATGAAGCGATGGCTTCTTATGTTCTGTGTGTTTGCTGTTGGTTTTTTCTATACTCAGAGAGACCTGGGAGATATATATTATATACTTGCCCCAGGAAAGGCCGTATTAAAGTCTTCCTTGAAAGAGCTGACTCCCTTCTAGACTCTCCTGAGAGGTCAAAGCATCCACAGAGCGACTTGACAGTGGGTCCTTTACTCTGGAGCTTTGTCCTAAAGTCCAGCCTAATGTCTTTCTATTTTGATCTTGTTTAAAAGGTAAAAGCAGTTGAGAGTTTAAAATGTATCTTCCTGAGCTTACAGAGGGTTTGCCAGTTAGCTTTTCTTCTGGACAGCTGAATAGACACTTGGATTTGGATAAACACCAGTGTGTTCATGGCACTGCATGTCAGTAAGGAGCAGCCTATTTTTCTTCCATGCTTTAGAGAGATGAAGGTCAAGAGAACAAACATGGGTGATGATTCCTCAAGGCTGCCAGGATGGGAGTGAACAGTGCAGATGCCCTGCAGGTGGGTTCGCCTTCTTAGGGCTGTGGAAAATGATTTTAAATTTATTTTTAATTGCTTTTTAGGTACATTTTGACCAATTTAAAGAAGCATTAATACTTATCTTGTCTAGAACTCTATCCAGTGAGGAGCACTTTGAGGAGTCAGGTAAGAGCACAACCATTTCTTCTACTTTATATTCTACCTTAAAACTGTATCAAGGGAAGTGCTGGGCTCAGTGTTAGAGAGTTTGCCTGATGTGTACAAGGTCCCGAGTTCAATCCCCCAAAAGGCTCCCCTCCTCCCCTCAAAAAGTTTAAAAAATTTCCTGGAGAAAAATGTGAGGAGCTTGAAGTGTGCATGTGGAGGGTTTTCGGTATCTGTTCTCCGTAGATTGAGCCCTTCTTTCTAGAGACTTCTCTTCTGATACCATCACAAGAGCCTTGTAGCTGTTAAACTGCAATGGATTTTAAATGAGGCTTCTTTACCACAGCAGCACATTATGGAAGAGTTAGATTATTTCTAGGTAAGGATTGATGGCCTAGCAGTGATTCATAGGAATGAATGATTGGTGGTAGCTCCTTCAGCCTTGCTTCCCGTGTCTGTGGCATTAGGTCTTGGGGAGATTTTCCTGAAAGAAGAAATGTGGCCAACAAGAGAGAATTCTGTGTGGTCCCAATGAGTAGAAAACATTTTGAGAGTACGTATCTCAAAAGAGAGAAAAGTGCTGTCAAATATAATTCCAACATGTTTTGGATGATAACGTATATCCTAATCTAAATGTGGTCAAATCTGCTCTGGTGTTTGTATGTCTTAAAATCAGAGAAATATGCTAAATATTTGAGGGAAATTCTGAAGTGTAGAAACTTGTATTTAAGTATAGGAAACTATGAAGTCATTTGATTGACATGGGCTAGGGATAAGAGCTGACTGCAAAGGAGCATCAGGAGATTTTGAGGGTGCTGTAACTTCTGTCTCTTGTAATGTAATGGGGGTTCCAAGATCACCTGAGCTTTTCCTACCGATACACCTGCTTTTAAAGAAGAAAACAACCTGGAGACTGTAGTCTGGTGTGAACAGAAGTGGATGGCATTTCTTGGAATTCTTCAGTGTGACCCATTTACCCAGAATGCAGATGGGAACTCATTGGTCATCTAGGCCTCCATTGGACTTTGTAAAGTGTTCCAGATTTGGGTCATGCCTATGGGCCTTACCTTTAATAATGTTTTGGGTTCTGGCTTAAGTCTTCCTCTTTTTAGTTTTTCCAGACAGGGTTTCTCTGTATAGCCCTGGCTGTCCTTGAACTCAGAAATCCGCCTGCCTCTGCCTCCCAAGTGCTGGGATTAAAGGTGTGCGCCACCACTGCCCGGCTATTTTTCCTCTTTTTGCTAATGTTATCTACCATTAGTAAGGCTGTTTGTGGGCCCAGGACTTGGCACAGCTTCCTGGTAGCTCCTTACTGAGCCCAAGAGAGGTGCTTATATTCCTCAGACTTTTCTAGACTAGTAACAGAGTGTCCATAGATTACTACTGTGGGAGCACGGGCTTTGTTACTTTCGGGATCTTACATTTTATTGGTACTTTTGCTTTTTAAAAGTTTGTCGTCTTGAGAGCAATTATACAAGCTTGGGGGACCCTGGATAGAGTGGTAGATTTTGGCTGATATAAGCAGAGGCAATTTAAACATACTTCTGTTGTCTTCCTGGGCTTTCAAGTACCCTGGAAAGAGGCAACCTTGCCATTAATCTGCATGGCACTTTTACCATCCTTTCCTGAAAACACATACTATTGTCTGTCAGGAAACTGTCACTGTAGAAATACAGGTTTGTGGTGGCCACACATGTGGAGACTGCCCCTGGGGTTATACAGAGTTGGAGACCAACACTTGGAAGAGATGAGCTTGGGTCTGCTAGGACGCTAGCCGCAGATGGTGGTTTCATTACTGCATGTGGGCCACACTACTGTGCAGGCAGAGGCTGCCATGTGGACCAGTCTTCCAGGACTACGCGCAGAGGGCATTATCATTCTATCATGTCCCAGAACTGTCCCCAAACCAGTAGAATGCAACAGTAAAATCCCTATGGACAGGACAGCATTTCAGCCAGCGTTTTAATGATGCTGCTAACCCTGTCTTAACAGCATACAAATCCAGAATGGAACCAGTGCCTTGAGTATTTTATCTGCTCGGAAGCAGGCATCATGGCCCATGACTCCCACACTCCCTGCTTTGTCTGTCATTGGCCTCTGCCCCCCTGGTCCCTCTAGTTTGGTCACGGTTATCATGCCATCTTTTTCCCACCAAAACATGCACCTACTCACTTTAAATCTGATTCTTCTACCCACTCTGACTGTGTGCAGAGACAGAAGGGACTCAACTGCAGTGCAGCAAACTGAGTTCAGCTCTGCCTCTCTGGAACTTCATCATAATAGCCATCCTTAAATGACAGACTCTGCAGCATTTAGAGCTGGAGAGCGCTCTGTCATTTTATAAAAAGCCACATGGAGGCATAAAGCAGGGCCAGGGCCTGAATAAATTTCAGGGGAAGATATTAATACTGTATCTCCAGCACATGTGTAGAATCTAGTTTTAAGTATTTTTTTTAAAGATTTATTTATTTTTAGCTTATATTATGTATATGTGCCAGTGTCCAAAGAGGCCAGTAGAAGGCATCTGATCCCCTGGAATTAGAGTTACAGGTTATTTTGAATTACCATGTAGGCGCTGGCAGCCAAATCCAGTCCTCTGAAGGAGCAATAATAAGATGACAAGAGGGGGTGAACTGCAGCTGGTCATGCCTGACAGCCAGTGACAAATCTGTCGGTGTCCTTGGATCACTGGGATGCACAGAATTCAATTCCTTTCTCACCACATGGACCTATAATATTGTGGTGTGGTCGTCATGCCTTTTGAAATCCTAGTGGGCTTTGAGAGAAAAGATAAAACCAGAAAGGTACCTAAAAAGGCAGGGCTATAGGATATAGTGTGAGGAATCCAGAGGGTCATGAAGTGGTAACAGTAAAGGTTTCTGTAAGACAAACATCCTGTGTCTGTATTAGGCAGGTGCTCTAAAGAACCAGGACCAAAGGAGTGTGTATATTCATGCACATATAGATATACTGCTTATAATATGGAGTTCTCTAGATTGGCTTACATGCTGCTACCTGGACAACCCAACAATGGTTGTCTGTATGTTAGAAAGGCAAGAACCAGAGACTCCAGAAGTCCCCAGTTAGCATTGAAAACTCACAAGTGCCCATTCTTGGAGTCACTGGTACTGGGTACCCCTTGAAAGGCCAAACATAATGGAGTCTGATGTCTCCTGAGGAGGGCAGCAACAGCCATGGATCTACTCATTCATCAAGAAGGCAAGCGGTGTCTCACGTAGTCTCAGCTCTTTCATTGGATGGTTTAACCCTTGCTACCCTTGGAGGGCTGCACAGCCCACATTGAGGTGAGGTTCACTCCCCATCTCTCTCTCACATGTCTGTCTTCTCCAGAAATGCTCCCGTAGACACACAAGTGTGTTTCATCAGTTACAGATACTTCCTAATCCACTCAAGTTGACAATCCAACCAACCATTATAGCACCTGACCAAGCAACAGTCTCGAAAAATCTTCTTGATATGATGGGAAGAGCCTAGAGCCAAAAACCATTGGCTCTCTTTAGTGGTGCGGCCTCATACAGCTCTCCTCTATGGTTTTTGACCAGATGACATCTAAAAATGGTTGGAACCCCTTCAGCTCCAAAGTTTGCTTGTGTTGTCTCCTAGTGCTCCAATGGCATTATTTAAATCTATGGGAGAAGCCACAAACACTAGCATTCTCTTTCTTTCTGTAAGATTGCACCTAACATAAATTGACACTGTAAAGTTCTCTGAAGGGCAGATGCTCACTGTGTTCCATGCTCTCAGTCCTCCAATAAAAGACAGTTGTACATAAATTATACAAAGCAAAGCTCTAAGGGGATTTGTGAGGATACAGAATTCAGTCGTTATTTTTACATGCTAGTAAAAATACATCCTGGGTTCTGCCCTTTATAACTTCTCTTACACTATTTTTAGCATCTGTATAACACCGACTTTTGAAATTCTAAGACTGTAAGAGTTTTTCCTGTAAAAAGCAGCAACAATAGAGACACAGTGAAATTTAGATAAGGACAGGACAATGGGCTGCAGATGGTAGGATGTCCTTTGTAGCTTCCAACCTAAATTAACTGTGACAGTGGTCCTCGTAGCTGTGTGTGCTATTTAATTTTTAAGTTGTTTCTGGGATAAGAAAGGGGCAGCAACTTATTAACTATTCAGTTTGTAATGGCAGTGGGTTCCTGTGGTTTTGTCCTGGAAACTCTGCAGTGCTCCTGGCTCTGAAGCCATTGGCTTTCCTTTGATGCGCCTTGCCTGGGTTTCTCTTGTGCGGTAAATGTTAGCATAATGCAAGAAGCCCACTGAAAATGCCTTTCCTTTGTTGCCGGGACTGGGAGAGCTGTTTGGAAAAGCCAGCTCAGCTAGGAAAACAGGAAGAGGCATTGTTCTGGCAGGTGGTGGTTTCTGTTACAGAACTTTAACTCCAGGGCCATTCCATCCCCTATAATTGTTATTTTCCTTATATTTAAAAAAAAAAAGCCATAAATGTAAAGAAAAACCTAGGCCCTTTCATTCACTTAGCAAGCATGCAGAAGAGTGAGTTCCTTGGGCACTTGGCTAGACCCTGATTTGCAGCCATCAAAAAGGACATGTTTGCAACTCCATGCAGAGGTATTGAGCCAAGCTCTCGAGTCTGGCCGTCCGCTGTCTGTCCTTGGTAAATCATTACCCATATAGCTCAAGAGGCTTGACTCTGTCTTCTCTTTGGCTAAGATGAAAACATAAGCGCTTTTCTTCTGATGTTAGTAGCATGTGGATTGCAAGGACCAGACGTCTTCTCCAAATCACCACCACCAAAATCAACCATACACGTGGGTATCAGAGTGCTATATCTGCACACGGTGGTGCATACCTGTAATCTCAGCATGGGGGTGGGGGGTGAGGGTCAGCATCACAAGTTCAAGGTCAACTTGTCCTATGAGAGCCTGACTTAAATGAAAAAAAGAAGGTATTTGCAAGTGGTGAAATTGGAAACACTCGTGCCTGCTGGTGGTCAGGTAAAATGTTGGAACCTTTGCCGTGAGCTGTAATGATGCTCTTGGCTAGTCAGGGCATGCCTCTCTCAGATTTTATGTAGCGTAAATGATCATGTGTATAGAAGGATGTTCACTTTGGATCATGTGTGTGTGGTGGAGTAAAAAAGTTGGCAGTGTGTCAGTGGGCAAATTGTGGCTTATGTGTGTAATTAGATGCTAAGCAGTTATTAAAATGCCATAGAGGGTTGCTTATTGTTAGGAAAATTTTACTAAAAATAAAAGGCAATCTTTTCAAAATCCATGTGGTGTCCTACAAATTCTCATGCTACTTAACATTAGTAAATAGGGCGCGGAGCATCTCGATAATGAAGTGATGTACTTGGGACTGGTATATTTTATTTCAGTTGCAGTGTGTAAGAAGGCTCCCACACAGGGGACACAAAGAACATGGGAATCTTAGAGAGTTTGTTCATGTCTCTCAGAGCAGCCTATCCACAGAAGTAAAGGCATCTAACAGGGGAGAGACAGTTACAGCTAGATCAAGACCAGGGCGGCTCTGGTTTCTGTACATTTGCCACTAGTCTGACATGTTAGAAGAAACAAGACTGAGGAAATATGCTGTGGTTTGAAGGTTGGAACACTCTTCCTGGCTCTGCTCTTCCAGGTGCCTACTGCTGGGCTCATCTTCTTACTCCGATGGCTTTGGGCTGCCACCAGCTCCACAGCAGCCTGAGTGGCGGCCTAGAGGACAGGGTGGCGTCCCTGTGAGACAGGACCATGACCTTGCTCCGTGACGTTGTTAAGGAAGAAAGGAAGCCTTCATGAGGTTAAGGACTCCTAACCCCCAAGACCCGATGCCCCAGGAAGTATTACAGTTGAGGAAATTCTAACATGCAAAGGTTGTTCTAGAAAATTGTGAGTGTGGCCATTATCAAATTAGAAGCTGACAGTATGAGTTACACAGCAGCGTAGGAGGGAAGGCACCATGCAAGTTCCTTGAGAGTGTTGCTTTGAGCCGAGCCTTGCATAGCAGGGAAGGTTCAGTCCGAGAAGCACTGCCATTGCTATTGGTACAGATCTTCTGTCCACTGATCCTTGACTGCTCTAAATCTGAGATAGACTATGGAACTGGCCTAGTCAGCTGAGGGCATTTCCACCCCCACATCTCTCTGTCTGCCTGCCTGCCTGCCTGTCTGTCTGTCATTTTAGCTTGGTTGCTCTTGGATGCTAGCAGTTTGCTTGCTCATATTTAGACTCAGTTGTGGTTCTGCACTTCTGGGTTGGGGTGGTGTGATGCAGGTCAGGCCATGCAGTAAGAGACTGTACAGCAGGACCACGTGCCCTCTTATGCTTCATATCAGCCTTCCCAAGAAAGCCTTGTGGGATTGTTTGTCTTGAGATTTGCACACAGTTCATTTATTTTTATTTTTCTTATTTTCGAGTTAAGTTTAGGTATCCTGGAAGCTGAACAAAAAATGCACTGTGAACGGCCTCAAGTGGCACCCCCTCCCTTCTGGAGTCTTTGAAAGTGGGGTGTGAGGACTCTATGATCCTGTCACTGTAACCATGAGGGCTTGATAAAGACCCACTGAGAAGATGCACCTGGTGTAGAAATGCCACAAGAGAGGCATAGTCACAGATTAACCAAGATGCCAGTGTTCCTGGTGTCTCTGGCGATGATGTCCTTGGCTCACTAAAGGGTCAGAAATGGAGACAGGAAGCAAGGGTCGGCAAGGGGCCAGTCCAGAAAAAGAATATTGGTACCATAACGGCTAGGCTTTTTTTTTTCACCCTTGGGGAAAGTCTAAGACTATTCAGAAAAGTCTGATTTAAAAGGTCCATCATGTCTCTCAACGGACATGAGGTAACTCCTCCAGTGTCCTGTAAGTAGGTGTTGAAGGAGGCTGTCTTACACTGAAGACAGCCCTGAAAGTCGGCTTGGGTTCTCTGTTGTGTGTTTTGGTGTCTCTAAGGTCCTGAGCTTATGTTTGTGCAGAGAGAGTTTTGCATGATGAATTATGGTTAGACGTGGGTAACCATCCAGGCTCCCTGCATGGGCTCTGTGCTCTCTGCTTTGGCTAGCCATGCAATGGATTTGAGACAGCAAGAACAAGGGTTCCGGCAGCACACAGGAGGTCGTGGTCAGTCTTAGGAGGGAGAGAAAGTAAGACAGGCACGGGGCTATTCCTCCTGCACCCCGTGGCTGGGAGGAGCCGAGAAAGGAGCCAAGGTGCTTGTCTTGTAACTCTTCCTGCCATTGGCTCATCCACTCAGGCTACCAAAGCTTTTAATTTTTCTGTAAGTGCTGGGTCTTTTGCTCACGCCACACACGCACCTGTCACAGCTCCGAAGTGTCTCTTCTTGGGACAGATGAGCTAGAGAATAAAGGAGCATGTGTGCTTTGGCCTCCTAAGAGGAAATAAATGGTTTTCTTTCTTTTTTTACCTTTTTACCTACTTACATCTTTTTTTTCCCTTCTACCTGCTTTGTAGAGCCGGTGAGTACCCTGCTTACTCAAGCATCTTGAGAGAATTGAATTCAGGTTTCTTTATAGTCCTCTATTTCAACCAGGTGATTGGTTTATGGAGGAAAACAGATACCTAAACTAGGCCAGGTAGGACTGCCTTCGAAGCTGTGTTCTGGACCTAAGCTTTTCCAGGCTGGAAGAGACCTCTCATAGAGACCGGGCTTGCCTGCTTCCCCCCCCCCCCCACCTATTTTTATTTAATTATCTTCTTTCGTCATTATGTATTTATTTAGTGAGTGGCATGTGTCTGCTCCTGGGTGCATGCACATGCGCATGGAGGCCAGAGATTGTCATCGAGGGTCTTCCTCTAGCACTCCCACCTGACTTTTTTTGAGACAGAGTCTCTCACTGAGCCTGAGCAGTTCCTTTGGGGGCTGAGGGGGTGGCTCTGAAAATAGGCTGGTTGACCAGCAAAGCTGAAGGCTTCAACCTAGAGCTGGGATTATAGGTCTAGCCTCTGATGCAGGAGTGGGGGTGGGGGCTGAGGATCCAAACTCAGGCCCCATGCTTGTGCAGCAGGCCGTTTCCCCAACTCACTCCTCCCCCTGCTTTATTTTTATCAACTAGTAGAAATGGGCAAGAGGAGAAAATGACTCGTGAACATCCTTTGAAGGAGTGAGATGCCAGAGACAGGGCAGTCCTTCATGCCTCATTCCACGCATCTCCTTGGAGCTCTGGCCTGTGCTGAGAAAAGCCTGCGATGTAAAGAGTTTCACTTCCCCGTAAACCAAAGAACCCCATATTATCTAGCATCAGTAAAATTGTTCCAGAAAGAAACTGTTGCTTCTGGGTACACTCCTAAAGTAAATCCACTTTGCCCCAGGGTGGCAGCTTCTTCCACAAGATGTGATAAGGTTAGACACTACATTCTTCAGCTTGTCTGAGAGTTTCTTAAAGTTCCCACCATGGCCTTCCATTTGGACTTGGAAAGCCCTGTTGAGACAGCTAGGAAGATTCACACTCCACAAATGCTCTCCACAGCAACAGCTGTTGACCATGAATATTCTCTCTGGACTTCTCACTCTTGGGGTCTCTCCTTCCCTCATATAAACTCATTGATGCTGATGTTCTCAGAAGAACAGGGAGGTGTGAGCACATGATTCTAAGAGGTAGCCATTTCTAACTGCTGTGGTGGGCCTAATTTTTACTGCTCACATGGATGGTTCTAGAAACTCTGACAAGGGAGCCTTAATCCGCCTTTCTTTAGTACATGCTGACATCTTCGTTCTAGTAAGATTTTTGTAGGAACTGGAAACATACACACACACACACACACACACACACACACACACTGGCTGATTATATATGTGTGTGTGTGTGAAATATAGGTGTGGGTGATGTGTATACATAGATGTAATATAGAAGATATTAACTTAAAATTTGCTTACAATTGGTTATTATATTAAAATGTAATTTAAGAGGTTTTAAAGTTCCTGAAACAAACAAACAAAAAAGTAACCTCCAAACCCACAACATCCCCAGTGGTTCTCTACTGGCCACTTTTTTTGTATAGAAGAGCTGTTTAGATTCCACCAACACTCCCTACTCTGTGACCAGAGAGTTAACAATACATAGCCAGGGGCCACTTCGATGCAGATAAGCTTAGACTCCCATTCCCGGGAGAGACTATAGATTCTGTCACTTCCCTTTTTATCCTTTTGGAAGCAGTGTAGAAAGCAGTAAGAACTCCGAGTTGCGAGTTATATCCCCCAGATAAACGCTATTCTCATACTTAAAAAGTCCTGGGTTTTGTGTTTTCCTTTGACTCCTTTCTAAGCCCTCCTAGTTACTAATGATGTATCCTGTTGTCTGGCACTAAAATTTAAGAACATCTAATAAATTAAGAATGCTTCTGCATTGCTTCCTGTCTGACCAGCATCTGTGGGTGTCAGCTGCCAGCAAGTAGCTCGAGTGTCTGTACCGCTCCTGGGTACACACAGACTGACACACTCACTTCTGAAGAAAGGTACCTTCAAGTATGCATGCCACTCTCAATATAAATTTCGTGTGCTCAAACATTTCCTGTAAGAGAATCGCTCGATCTAATAAAATGACTTGGCTGGGACCTACAAAGAGCTAGCTGCATCTTAATCGCTGGAAATTGCATAGCTACCGTAAATGCTTCACTCCTAGCTTTCCTGAGCATTTCAGAATGCTGCGGCTATCTGAGTCTGTACCCAAGGAGGTGGTGTAGGGGGAAGAAGGACAGGTATGCAGAGTCATCTGCCCTCCCAGGGATGCTGACGTCAGTCCAGCAACCCAACCATTCCTCCACTGAGGATAAAGGAGACTTGCCCTGAAGATAGATGTATACACTTTAGTTGTGTGTTTTAGACACAACTAAAACATTTGTGTCTGAGTTCTGAAATGTGCTTAGACCGTTCTGTTCAAACAGGACCCAGAGAGTGTGTCCTCCAGAGAATCAGTGTGTCTGTACAGACAGACAATAAGGCAAATGGAGAACAAATCATTGCCCTTCTTATCCATTTTAATAGAATATCTTATTGTCCTAATACTATGCAAAGTGCTTACAAATCTCAAGGATGGCATTAGAGTGGAGTATTTATCTTTATTACTTCAGTGCTTTCAGAATAGAGAGAATGTGCTGGTGGTGGTGGCGTGGAGAAGCTGGCGCTGTGGCAGTACTAGAGGTGGTGGTTGTAGACATGGTGCTCGGGGTGGGGGGATGGCAGGGCGGGTGGAAAGGGTAATTGCTGATTCACCCCAGAACGCCCAGAGTTCTTCAGAGTCAGAGGCGACTCTACCCTGGGCATGTCCCTCTTTGTTTGCACACCACCGATGTTGAAAACAGAAGTGCTATATATCATGTTTCTTAATGTGACTTTCCACTTACTGTTTTATCCCACAGTTTTATATTTTAATCATTTTTATAAATGCGATCTTGATGCCAGCTTTCACAGAAGCGAGAAGCTGTCCTTAATTGACTAGAATTCTCGGTGTCAGATTCGTATTTGTGTTGCTCTGCTTATCTGGTACATCAGAAAGTGGAACAGTTAACCAGGGGGTCCCTGAGGTAAGGGAGGGTGTTTCCCTCAGAGTTCTAAAATGTACTTAGACTGTTGTGTTCCCTCAGACTCTTCAGAACCGTACAGGGTCCCAGACTTCCTACAAGGAGTCTCTTGGTTAGATTTTTTCCCCCCTGTCTACTTCTTTTGCCCTCCCACACTTAAAAGCCATCTGCTTACTAAACAGATACCCTGGATCAACTGCTGTACCCCTTTTTTGATAGGGGGTTCTCAGCTGGCCCCTGATCTCACTGTGTAACTAAGGATGACACAGCCTTTGAGTCTTTCTGCTTCTGCTTCCTGAGTTCAGGATCACAGGCATGATCGCCATGTCTAGTTCAAATTACATTCCCAGCCCTCCTGATCTTATTACTTAGCTTTTGAATCAAATCTCCTTTCTGCCATCCTAGTTCCTATAACTTACAGATACATAGAAGCAGATACTTCAAACCATCAGAAGTAGAAACTGCTTTGCATCTGACCCAAGGACTCATATGCACCCATGACCACTACAGCTGACCCACAGGGCTGATTTATTTGGGGGATTATACAAGAGGCTGTACCTCACGTAGCTTGGGGCTACTTCTCATGTAATGTGGCCTTCACTCTTGTCTCTTTGTCCAGACTGCTCGCCAGAAGCTCAGCCCAAATACGTTAGAGGTGGGAAGCGTTATGGACGAAGATCCCTACCCGAGTTTCCAGAGTCTGAGGAAGAGTTTGCAGAGGTGACAGTGCTTGAGCCACTAGAGGAAGAAGCAAAGCCGTCACACATCCCAGCTGGTGACTGCAGCGAGGTAAGGAGCTCAGTCACAGTCACAGGATGATCATAGTCAACAGGCGCAGTCATCGATCGTGGGTAGCAGGAGACAGAAGTTAGGCATTCACAATACAACAGGCTCCACTCAGGTATGATCCCTTGCTAGTTTTCCTTTTCCTGTCTCTTGGACATAGATGCTAACCTTCCAGTTTTGTCTCATGTTGAGAAAGTTGATCATATCTGTGCCTTATTCATATGTATCTACCTAGATTTCAGTTATATTTTATGCTGTCTTCAATTCTCAAAGCTCTTCTTGGAATTGTATCTTTCCCTGATATGGCGTTTTTTAATTAATTAATTAATTAATTAATTAATTAATTAATTTATTTATTGTGATTTTTAAAAAGCTAACCAAGGGCTCAGTAGGTAAGAACACTTGCTGCATAAGCTTGGAGACCCAAGTTCGAATCCCTAGAACCTGGGTAAAAAGCTAGGTGTGGTTGACACATGCCACTGGGCGTGCGAGTTTGGGTAGAGGCGGGGCATCCGTGTTAGGGGAGGTAGAAGGGTAGGGAGGAAGTTGGAGGTTTGGAGACAAGATTGCTGGGGTGCTGGGGTGCTGGTGGTCAGCCTAGTTCCTGTGTTAAGGGAATAAGACAGAGAATGCTGAGACAGGGCACACAGCATCCTCCTTTGGTCTCAACACAGGAGGATGCTGTGTGTGTCTCAATGTGTGAGTCCGTGCACACACATGTGCACTCACACTACCCACACAAACACACATCTCCTGCACATACATGTATACGAATTAAAAACAAAAAACAAAAAAAACGAGTTTAAATCTAAGTCTTTCACTGTCTCCAACCTCAGAGCATGAAGCAACTTCCATGACAGAAGAGTGGAATCTCATGTTTCACAGTTTTTCAGGTTTTGTTTTTGTTTTTTTTAAGATTTATTTTATGTGTTTGAATGTTTTGCCTGTTTTTATATATGTGCACCATGTACTTACATGCCTGTTGCCTGGGGAAATCAGAAGATCCTTTAGAACTGGACTTATGGATGGTTGTGAGCTGCCACGGAGGTACCTGGGACTTGAACCTGGGTCCTCTGCAAAGCAGCCAGGGCACTTAACCTCAAAGCTATCTCCCCAGCTCCATGTTTTGATGTTTTAAAATTACCTGCACTTTAATCTTTTGGGAAGTGATAAACCAGCTCAAACACATGGTTCTTGCTTCAAAGCATGGTCTAGGGGTGCTTTCCCAGGGCATGGCAGTTCCCAGCACTCTTCCCTGGGCCTATCGCATCCAGGGGTAGCTCACACACTGGCTCCCCATCTTCCTTGGTGCCCTTCCTTTCAACCTGCATACCACTGTAATCTGCCAGTAAAGAAGTGGTAACATTCTTTCTGGCTCATTTGCCAGCATCCCATTTATATAAAACATGATCAAAAATGCCTTGCTGAGCCATCACTAAATATTTCTTGCAAATCTCAGCTCAGTTTGGAGCTGGAAATATTCTAGACACAAGTATGAGCTGGAATAGAGACAAAGCACCTCCACTTTCTGGACGGGTCTGTAGACTGCAGGCTGACTGCGTGTGCGTGCATGCCTGTGTGTGTGTGTTTGTAGACTGCAGGCCAACTGGGTGTTTGTGCGTGTGTCCCTGTGAGCATGTGTATTCATGGTTGCCTAGCATTCCTGTTACTAAAATCTATAGGAGACTTGCTCCCAAGGATGTCCTCAGCAATCAAACATCTGTCCTCCACATTCTGAATACCTGCAAACCTAAAGGACAAAAGGGCAAACCCAGGTGTGGGGGAAGATTCCCCATAGGAAATGGAACTGGCAATAAATACAGAAAATTATAGGAGGAACACACACACACACACACACACACACACACACACACACACACACTAAATTGCCTCTCAAAAAAAGAAAAGAAAAATCAAACAATACTTATCTGTTCCCTAGAAATGACCGTTCAGTGGCAGAAGTATAAGGGAAAGAAAAACAGCTAGGAGAGAGAGCTCACAAGATGAAGTGATAAGGAAGGGTGACATGTAGAGCCAGAGAGCACGGCCTGGGGCCTCCTGGGGCCCCAGGCAGGTTAGCCCAAGGCAGGGATGCTGGCCATCCCAGATGCTCAGTTCAGTGGTCCCTTCCTTTCTTGGTCCTATTGAAGCAGACAGGGACCTTCGCCTAGGAAAACACACATCCTTGTATGCACAAGCACATTACATAGACAGTTTTAAGAGGGCAAGGATCTGCATACGTTATAGCTGAATATTCATAACACCGTGTTTTTCCTTGCTGTTGGAGAGGGTGTCCTGGAACTATGTAAAATCTGTTTCATCATGAGTCTGGGTGATATGAAATGTAATTGTGATATACATCTTGAAAAAGAGTCTGGATGCTTTAGGAGGTAAGCTTAATTATTCAGAGACCCCTTTTAAGTCTAGTGTCTTATCTCTTGAACTGGTCTCAAGATATTATTATGTGGTGCCAAGAAACCTATTAATTGTTTATTTTTGACACAGTAGTTTCTACTTACACTCCAGGGTTACCCAAAGAGCTACTGAGCAGAGTCAGCCCATCTTGGCAATGTATTTCTTGCCCCTTTGTTAGCTCAGTTGCCATCTTGTTGGGTAGCTTATTTACTCTACTGAGGTTACTATTTTTAAAAACGAGCCTTTGGGTTTATGTGTAAGTAAACATGAGTTGAAGCCTGAGGCAGGAGAAACCCTGCTGATGGTAAAGAATGTTATGGAGAGATCACCTTACCCACAATGCGCTACAGCTTCCTGCAGAGGCGCCAGAAACCTCAGCTAGGACCTTTAACAGCACAGTCAGGATCTGCCCTGATCACCACCCTCTAAAGGAGCTGCCAGAGGCCTGGCAGGGTCCTTCTTCTGGTGTCTGCTCCCAGCAGAGACTCTCCCCACTGTCATAGTGTGCCGCATCCCACACCAAAGCACCCACAGGGGTACCAGATGATGCTCCCTTGCCTCACCTACCTCCTGCCCAAAAGCTAAGCTGAGTTGGTCCTGCCATTTTGTTTTTTAGTACTGTAGCTGAACAAAAGCTTGGTCATGCTTAAAGTGATCTTCTGCTCTGCCCCAATCCTGTCATTTTTCAAAGCAACTTCTTTCTCTCTTCAAGTTTTTGATGTTTCTATGCCACTGTGACCCTGCCCAAGGTCTCAGTCTCATCAGCAGCCTTCACCTGGGCAGATGATCCTGTGGTGTGGTTTTATGATCATGTCAGTCTTGTGTCCACATACTGTCTCTGTTTGCTGTCAGTTTCTGCTCTAGCCTCAGCTACCTGACCAAGAGGTTTGTTCTGGAATCATCATCCTTTCTACAGGAACTGTTCGTGTCTCTGAGGGGGTGAGGTGGTGAAGGTATCTTCCTGTTTGGAGGAGGAGCTTCTCTCTGCCTGAATAGGGAATCTGAATCTTAAATCTGTCAGGGGTTCTGTACTCTGCTGCATTCATTTCTGTCTCCTGAAAATCTTATATTTCATGTCTTTGGAGAATCTATTCTCTGGGATCATACTTCATCATGGAGCTACCTGGTGATATCAAAGGAGAAGGAATGGGGGAGCCAGAGCCCGGGACAGACTTCTTAGGTTTGCAAGATAGGAACACTTAGCCAGCTTTATAGGTCTGCTCTTTCTCCTGTTTTCAACAGGTCTGAATTTTCCTTCCCCCAAGCGGCTTCAGAATATCTCGATGGAGACAATAAAAAGATCAGAACCTGTTATCAGGAGTTGAACAGAGGGTGGTCTGGCTGTGCTCCCTAATGAGAAACTAATTTTAGCTCCAGGTTGAGTCAAATCATGATTTTACTGAGGTCCTGTGGAGGCGTGGGTTACCAGTAGGATGGAACAGTGTCCCACTCTCCTATCAAAGCTGTCCCCATTAGGAACTCACCCTCTCAGGACAAGTGAGCAAACTGTATCTGAAAGGGTAAAGTAAGACTCCATCTCTTCCCTCTGGGGTTATGCAATCAAAGGGGAGCTTGCTGCAGCCTCCCACTTCTGCATGAAGGCTGTCATTTCTAGGCTCCAGGGTAGTATGGTTCAGTGTCGGTTTTTTTGGGTTTTTTTTGTTTTTTAAATACAGAGCTCTTCTCCCATAAGCTCCACCCAAACTATTGATAACTCTCAACAGTAATTCTCTGCAGTTTACCTGTAACTCCACCTTTTTGCTCACACTCATGGGAATGTCCACAAATGTAGACAAGTGTGAGCAAGGCTATTGTGAAGATTGTTTTGAAGCATCTAAATTTATATTTAATGTAAGCCCTGTGTGACGCTTCAGGCTTCATTATGCACCAGAAATTTAGAAGCTCATAGTCGCTGCTTGCAGTGCATCTATGTCATGAGCCATCATGGTCACAGGTCATAGCTACTCTGCTTCCCCTTGTACAGAGTGTATAAAAATAAACTATATTGGGACTGGAGAGATGGCTCAGCTGTTAAAGGAACGGGCTGCTCTTCCAGAGGACCCAGGTTCAATTCTCAGCACCCACATGGTAGCACACTACTGTCTGTGATCTGACGCCCTTGCATATACATACGTGCATGAAATACACATGAAATATGTTTTTATTTTTTTTTTAAAACAAAAGAATGAAAATAAACTTCACCACGGCTTTGGTCATGCTTGGCTTTTGTTGCCGTTTGCCTGTGTTCAAGGCCCAAGAAACTGTAAACATTTTCATCATCTCTAGCCCTTCCCCCTCCCTTGAGGTTTTATCATTTATTTGATTCGTTCCTGGTGAAAGCGAAAATGTCTAACCTAGCTATTAAGCGTGTCTTCCCTACCAAGTGTAGTTTACAAGGCAACAGAGCCGTTCTGCAGGGAGAGACCTCTGTGAATTCCGCAGCGCTGGGTAAGTCCTTCAAAACTTCATCTGGAAAGCAGGACATACAAGGTGCTAATTCACAGGCTAGGTAGAGCCCACCAGCAGCCATGATGTGCCTGGCCTCTGATTCAGTGTGTTTATCTGGCGGTTGGATCCCTTGGGAGTCTGACCTCTCCTCTCGGCTGAGATCGAAAGGGATGGCGATTTTTCTTTTTTATGGGATCATTTTCACCGTCAATTCAGGAGGACATTCTACTCTTTAATGAATCGAGGCCAACAAAGGGCACATTCTTGGTCCCAGCCTAAGGTGTGACTAATGAGGGGGTTGTGGTTGACATTGTTTGTTCTTTAGTTCAGTAAAAAACAGAAGTGAGACTTAAGGGTTTTAATAGTACATTTTTTAATCCCCTTTGATAAATAGCTACTAAGGAACCTTGGGTTTCAGACCTTGTTTCGTCACAGGCAGCTAGCAGGGGGGAAAACCTAACCCACACATTTTAATTCTATTCTCTGTTCTTCAGGCTTGGTAGAAAAGTTGGTGTAATTAATACAATCGGGGCAGGGCCACTTTGCTTTCTGGCCTAGTTGAAGAACAGGGCTCAGCTTGTTAACTGTTTCCCTCCACAGGGAATAAATTGGGTCTATAAGATCCTTATCAAGAACAAGGGGATTTTAACAATTATTTCTTCAGCTGTAGACAATAATAAAGTAAGTCAAAACCATTGGCTCACACGCTGTAGTTCAGTGTGAAACTGAGAAAAGACGTTAAATCTGACGGGCACATTGGCCCAAGGATGCTCAGTGGAGTCCAGGCTTTGTGTTGGGTCTGTGCAGGTGAGAGGCCACCGTGGTACTTGGTTAGCCCTGCCCCCCCCCCCCCCCCCGCAAAACAAAAGAAAACAAAACCCTAAAGCACCCACTGACTTTGTTGCCCACATCCAATCAAGCTTTGAAACGTCTGAGATTGACTCTTTTCCTTATGATATTTTCATAGATGCATAACTTGTGTTGAGACAATGAGTTTTTCCATCGTATGGCTTAGTGTTTAATTGTGGCATGCACACTTTTTTTTCCAGTAACTGAGAGAAGTCTACTCAGATTGTTTATAGTTGAAACACACCACTTTTTTGTTATCCCCTTTACAACTTTGTCCGTCTTTCCCCGATTTTGTTAATGGTATTCCATCTTCCTTCATGTGTCTTCAGTCTTGGTAGATTACATGTCTACTCCACTATGGGAGTATAGATCCCTTGAGTGTGACCTGAGACCTCGGAATCCTCTTCAGAGCTTACAAGATGTTCTTGTTCTTCAAAGGCTCGCAGAGCTTGGTGCCCTGGATAGTCTTCCTGAATCACACCAAGATGTTGTCCCTTCTAGTCCATCTCTAGGGGCTGGAGAGAGAGCTCAGTGGTTATGAACACTGGCTCCTCTTTCAGATGGCTTGCGATCAATTCTTAGCACCCACATGGCAGCTCACAACCCCTAGCAACACCGGTGCTAGGGGACCCTACACCCTCACACAGACATACATTCAACTAAAACACCAATTCACAGGAAATAAAATAGATGAATCAGTAAAAGAAAAGACTCCATCTCTACTCCACAGCCTTCCAGATGAGTAATTTCTGATACTCACTTTTGACTGGAAACTTAAAACACACAGCCAATCAAAACCAAGCTAATGATATTCTAATGATTGTAACCCTTCCAAACCACACTGTTAAGTATCTCTCATAGACAAGTTGCTTACTACCCATTCAGCAACTGAAATACCAGAAGTATAAAAACTGCCTGTTCTACTTAGTGAGACCCTGCCTTGGAGGTAGCGTTTGTTTATATTTAAGTTTAGTCTAAAGTGCCTCCAAATGGAGAGGGGAGACTTTCCCCCTTTCAGGACTTTAGAATCCAGCAACACCCAGCCTTACTAAGGGAAGAGGCTTACGCTGAGCGTATCTTTGCATTGGCAGCACTTGAAGGCTTTTTGGTGGTGCGCTAGGACTCACGTGCTTGTGCATGTATTTTAAAGTCATACATTAATTCCCGTTGTCCTGGCTCTTACTTGCAGCATTTAATTGCCTTTAGAGATGAAGGCACCAATTTGCATTCCACTTCAGTAGCTCTTCCCTGAGTTCAAAATAGACTGGAAGCTGGGGCTGCCAGACTCACCACTGCCTTGGCCTCCCCTGAGTCCCAGGAAGTGTATCCCCAAAGAAACAAAAGCAGGCCCCCAGGCAAATTCAGGTTCCAATATCCAGTTCAGAGTGCAGCCTTCTAAACATTGAAGACTAACCCAACACACTGCGGATGCTGCGCTTTGAATCATGCATACTACCTAAACAGATTTCTGGTTCTCTTCAGAGAAACCCCATGCTTTGCTAAATACGTTCCCCCTTTAAAGGAGCATTGTTGATCTAGGAAACCATGTTGCTCTTCCTCTGGGCTTATAAGGCCTTCCCTTTTCAAAATTAATGTGCTGCAGTCTCCCAGGCTGCAGAGATCGTCTCAGCATCCTCTGTCTCAGTAGAATAGCTTCGTGTATGCCCATAATCATTTAATTAGTCATACATTCTGTAGGGCACAAAGGTCTTAGCTGGAGCAGATGGCTAGTGGAGGCAGTGGCTGGCCTATTGTAGGCAGGGCCCACCCAGTCCGAAGGCTGCAGATGCTGGTTCTACTTTGGGGCTAGAAAGAAGCTAGGATCCAAGAGACTCTGGCCATCTGCTCTGCAGTCCCCCAAAGCAGGTGTCTCTCCTAAGAAAGCATTCCTGAAATTAAGGGAGCCTGTGTGGCTGACGTGTGCAGGGTACCTCAGCCAGCTGTAAAGCAGTCAGTGTGACATTAAGATGTGTGGTCCTCGGGATGGAGTGCAAGGATATCCTTTGTCTGAGAAGGGTGAGGGCCTTGCTGCAGCAGCCATTTGGGGGCCAAGCAACCTCTGACCCCTTCTTCTGTGTCTGCCCTGTAAATAAGGAATCACAGGGTCACCCTTGCCAGATGTACCATCCAGGGGCCTCTGTGGAGTGGAAGGTCCCAGGGGAGACCCTCACCCCACATTGACTCCCAGTTGATTGCTCCATCACAATTACTGTGCCACACCTGTCCCTCCCTGCCCTCCAGTCCCCAGTCTTCTTAAGACATAATTGGCAACAATTGTGTTATTTATAGTCATGAAGATGTTTTATATCTGAGAATATTCTGTTAGAGGTATACAGTATGAACTGAGTAAATCAAGCCAGTTCACTTGTCTGAGCCGTAGTTGCTAATCTCTTCCAGGTTATTCCTAAAGCTGATGTTGGACTGTGCTAGGTTTTTGTTTTTTGTTTTGTTTTGTTTTCTGTCCTCATCCTGCCTCAAGCATCCAAATAGCAGAGAGAAAACCTAATAGCTTCTTCATTAGTTAAAAGCAGGGACCTCACAAGGAGCGCTTAGTCCTTGGTGCTGGCCAGTGCTTTCTGGTATGAAGCATACCTTCACAGTTGCCGTGACTTACCACAAGGAAACCGAGGCATGCAGAAGTTAAGTGATTTGACCGTGACGCCCATGCCACTAAAGGGCAATGAACCTCAGCAGTCCATCTTCGGAGTTCCTGGCCAAATTGTTATTCTGGAAGAAGCAATAGCAGTATTGGACATCTCTAAGACACGCTCACACCTCCGTGTCCTGCTCATGTGACCGTGTCCCATTCATAGGGTGGTGTGTTGTCAGTGAAGTAACTTCCTGAGCAGTGACAGGACTGAACAGAGAACACAGCTCTGCTCTCTATGGCTTTGCCTCCTGTGTCCTGAGTGACTGAGGTATACGGGAAGATGTGGCGACCACAGCCCCTTCACAAAGTGTTTCCGTGCACCCACCCACTCAGAGGGCCCTTCGCTTCACAGGGATCAATAGCAGTCTCTTCTGGTGAATTCAGTGCCCCGACAGCATCCCAGCCTGTGTGCCTCCCTACTTCTGCCCTCCAGAGACTTTCCTGGTTACCCTTTCCAGGGCTCTGGATGAGCCTGTGTCTAGAGGCCACCAGCCAGCTCGCTCTTCTGCTGGTTTACCATCAGCAATTAAAGGACCCTGTTCCACAATGACATGCCTTTTTATCGGGGCTGTTTCAGCAGCTGAATGACCTAATCCTCCAACCTCCTAAACTGCCCCTCCCCCATCTTTTTAATTGCACTCACTGGCTCCAGGCAGCAAGAATGAAAATAAATGAAGTGTGAATGAATTGAATCTTCCCTTACCCATCCCACCCCCTCCAAAATTGCAATTTAATAACAAACATTCAGCTTTTATGTGCTTCTCTCCCTCTTAAAGGGACAGACCCTTCCTTTAGACTAGGGAGAGGCAGAACTCCTATCATGTTACTGTGAGGAACTCCAGTCTCCAGCAGAGGTGATCTTGGAATGAGAAGGACCAGTTGGGCTGAGTTTTTTGCTTTCCCCAGGATGACCCCAGCTCCATCAGAATTTACCAAAAATCATGGAAGGGTGCTGTGGAGACCATCACCCCATAGTTCAGCTCTGCTTGAACCCTGCACACCCTGCACACCCATTATTTTGAGGTTATGAGAAACCATTCCTGCTAAATGATGCCTGGGGTTTAAAAGCCATGGCTGTTTTAGGCTACTGCTTAGTTCTTTACTAGTGTGTATTGTACATAATAAGGGGTTTCATTCAGACATGCGCACACACACACTGTGTTTTTATTCTATTCACCGCCAGTTCCCCCTTCTATTCCCAACTACCCCGTCTTCTGCTTAACTCAGGTTGTTTATCGGAGTTACTTATTGGAGAATGGACAACTGACCAGTGGCTGGCTATACCACTCGAGAAAATGTCTTCCCCACCCGAAATAACCATTAACTCCTCTGAGTAAAGTCTCAGGGAAGAATGGGGCCTTATGAGCCTCGCACCCCTTCATGACAGACTATTGGTGGTCTCAAGAAGAGGCTTGTGTGACTGATCTTATGAAGATGATCAGAGTTGCTGTGAGGGCCAGCGCTCTGCCCACAGCA
The DNA here is from genome assembly GCA_019843965.1 of Rhynchomys soricoides. NCBI lineage: Eukaryota > Metazoa > Chordata > Mammalia > Rodentia > Muridae > Rhynchomys > Rhynchomys soricoides. The sequence goes on from JADRCH010000040.1 coordinate 4,695,250, forward strand.
TGCCTAGTGTTGGACTCTTAGGTCTGCTTTATGGGATGGTTTGGTCCCCACAGCAGATCTTAACTGAGGGTGTCTGATTATCCCATGCTCTGCTGAGCTCAGGAGGCATCAGTAGCATTTGCCTAAGCAATATTGGCTTCCCTCCAAGCCTGCATCTACACAGTCTGAAGAAGGTAACTTACCACAGGGAGAGACCCGAGACACTGCAGTTAAGTTAGCGAGGACTCAGGGGCAGAAGGAGCAGTGAGAGTTGTGTAAACTCTTCCTGCAGAAGATCATGTATAATAGTGGAGGGATAAAATATGTTCTCTTACAGACTTTCAACTAAAACATGTCTTACTTTTATTATGTTTCCTTCTGGCCTTTGGCTTATTTATATTTGTTGCCAGCAACAATCACAGTGCAGATCACATTTTTGCTATGCTCTTTCATTTAACATTTATGAAAATGAGTTTCCATGGTCCTACATGGTTTTTAAATTACTTTTAATGACTACATTATGTTGTATCATTGTGCTTTATGCCCTATTGTTTATTATTTGTTTAAAACTTTATTGTTATAAACATGCCACAGCATACATATTTGCACACATGGTGTGCTCTCTCTCCCTCCCTCCCTCCCTCTCTCTATTTTATTCACTTTGCATTCCTCATCCTGGTCACCCTCCCCCAATCCTTCCCCACCTCCTGTCTCTTTTTTTAATTGCCTTTAGATAGTAAGTAAAATTATTGGGTTGAAGAGTGAATATTTTTATTTTGAGACATAAAGCTATTTTCATTATAAAAATAATATCCACAGACATCGCGGCCAGTCACACATGCACGGGCCTGCTTCAGACTGTCATCTTGATGGGAGCTATAATTTAAATACTTAGACAGTTCAATGACAGCAGTTTAGTAGTGAAGATTATGAGCCCTCAGTTTTAGTTGCTGTGACCTTGTGTGGTGTTGAATGAACTGGGCTGTGATGCGTTGCCATCTGTGTAGTGTACATCCCTGCGGGAGCTCAGTGGTTAAAGAACTGTTCTTGCAGAGAACACCCCAACCTGCTGTCAGTTTAGTTCCCCCCATCCACGTCAGGCTGCACACCACTGCCTGTAACTCTAACTGCAGGAGATCTTACACCTTCTTCTGACCTTACACGTTTACATCTAACAGTGATACACATGAACATATAATTTTTTTAAAATCCCCTTTAAAAAATGTATAGATACTTGCAGAGGCAGACCCAAATGAGTGGGTTAATTTTGAGTACAGAGGTGAAAAGAATTCCACAAATACAAGTTTCATATGTATTGCATACACATGTGCAATACAAAAATAACTTTATAGTGTATCTGTGCCAGGCACAGTGATACTTTGCCATTCTCTCAGTGAATTCATATTACTTTATTCCCATTTTACAGATAAACTAAGGCCAAGAGGTCAAACGTTTATATAAAATTAACCCCATCAGTAAGTGGAGATTCAGTACCAGGCAGCCTAGTTCCAGATCTGTACAGTAGCTTCTTGCTGGACCATTAGTGAGGGGTGAGAGATGGAGAAAGAAGTGAGTGATCCTGGACAGTGATGGGCAAGTAACGGCTATAGCACCCTCCCTGACTGCAGACCCGTGACCCCCTGGGAACTATGTGAGGGAGTCTTTATTCTTCCAGGCCCTTGCTCACTGATTTAACAAGCATGGGGAAATACAAGGGCCAACGTGAGAAGCCACGTATACCCTGCCATCTTAGGAATTGTTGTTTTGAAGTTGTATGTTGCTGTTTCGTTTTGCTCCAAGGTGCTCTGTCTCTGCTGATGCTCTTTATGGTTTGAGCCCAGTGAGAAACACATTTCCTCCCTTTTCCCCATTGGTGTCTTAGGTTTAAAAAGTCAAGAACAACTCGTGTTTAATAGTTTCATTTGGACCAGTGATTCTGAGGTCATAAACTCCATTTAATGTTGTAGGTAGATTTAATGAATTTAATCTTAGGGTAATGAGATGCAGAATAATGAATTTGCATAATTTCAGTTGCCAAAGTATGGTGAGAATTTGACTCAGTCTGTTGGTAGCCAGGATGCTCTTATCAGTGGGCCTCTATGGGTATAATAAAGTCTTATATATATAATAGCAGTTTAATTCTGATCAGAAGCCGTAACTGAGGAGATCCATGGAAGACTGTTGACTGCCACTCCCTCTGCTTCACCAGGCCACACGCATCTCGAAGCTTAGAGCCACCATCTTTATCTAGAAAGTGAAGTGATGAAATTATAACTCCAAGGAAACACGGAGAAATCACGTGGGCCCCAGTGGGTCAGTCCCAGCCGTACCCTGTCCTGTTGGTACTTTCCATTAGTTTAGCCATCTTGAGAACATGACCTTTGGCTGTCTCCAGTTCAGCAGAGTCTGTTTTGGGGTTTCACTTGGAGGTTTCAGCTTATCTGAGTCCATGGCATCTTAAAGGGGTCTCTATGGACTAAGGAGCTGTGAATCTTAGTAGACACTTGTCTCTCATTGAAGAGGAGATGACTACCATGAATGTGATGGTTAATATTGTCAACTTGATGGAATCGAGATTCACTTGGAGGCAAGGCTCTGGGAATATGCTTGGCCCAGGCATTGGTGCTATTTGGAGGTGTGGCCTTTTTGGAGTAGGTGTGTCACTGTGGTTGTGGGCTTTAAGACCTTCATCACTAGCAGCCTTCAGATGAAGGTGTAGAACTCTCAGCTCCTCCTGCACCATACCTGCTTGGATGCTGCCATGTTCCAACTTGGATGATAATGGACTGAACCTCTGAAGCTGTAAGCCAGCCTCAATTAAATGTCCTTATAAGAGTTGCCTTGGTCATGGTGTCTGTTCACAGCGGTAAAACCCTAACTAAGACAGCATGCCAGTGAGGGATTATCTAGATTAGGTTAAAGTGAAGAGAACCATGTTAACTGTGGGCAGTACCATCCTATGAGCTGGAGACCTAGGCTGAGCAAAAGGAAGGTCACCAGATGAATGGAAGGAAGTATTGGCACAGTGTGCCTAGTGGTCCCCTGCCCCTGGGGACCCTGGGTTGTACTCTCCCTTCCTTGACGGCCTTTGTCCCTGAGAACTGTACATTGAAACAAACCCTTCCATCCTTCCGTCGCTCCTGTCAGGTACCTAAAGTAAGGAATGAGTGTGGGGCATGCCAAGGTAGCCTGAACGTTAAGTCATGTCACCTTGAGCTACTGAAAGACAATGTTTGATGTAAGCATTTTTGCACAGCACACCATCTGCCGTGAGGAATCCAGGCTCTGCAGACTGGAGTTAATTAGGCCCATCTTCCTGCTGTGCTCATTTCAGGAGTCTAAGAAATCAACTAGCATCATACAGTTCAACCACCCCAGTAAACGGGCTGGTTATTTGGTATAAGAGGCAACTTTATTCATAAAATCCCACACATGCACATGCACATGCACACACACAGGTATTCCTTCCCCTTTTAGTATTTTAGTATTTTGGGGCTGTGTAAAAAGACCTAGTTTTCATTTATATGTGTCATGCTTTGCTCTTATTTGCCCTCTCACTGTCCTCAGTCCAGTCTACCCATGGTTATTATGAAGTCCAGGCTGACCCAAAACTCCTAGTCCTCTTCCTTCTGCCTCCTGGATGCTAGTATCTCTAGGCAAGGGCTGCCTCACCTGTGGATTAATGTGTGTTTGTTAAGTGGGTCCTGTCTTCTCAGCAGGGCTTCCTTCATTGGTGTAGATCCTCCCTGTGGGCCCAGAGCAACAGGCAGCTTGCTTAAGAGACCCAAGCCATTTGCAGGAGAACCAAAGCTCCATGTTATAGCAGGGCCAAGGAAGATTGATACAGAACTATTGATACAGAACTTGGCCAGTGGAGCAAGGGCTGGTTTTGTTCCTGACTTATGATGAGGGGAAGGTTACCAGTACAAAAACTACATGCTCTGATCTCGGAGGAGACTCACTCAGAACCTACCCTGCCAAGGGTCTAGTTCAAATAAATTCCATTATGATCAATGAAGCTTACTACCAGCACAGTGCATTGAATTCAGCTTTGTGGTCTGACTGTGCAGACTGCATCTGTATTTGCTCTCATTGACAGATACACCTGACCTGTTCTTACTTCAGCAATTATTAAGGACTCCTATTTGCTGTCCGTAGTTCAGAGGACCCTCAGGAATCAGTTCATCCATGGCTGCTGTTAGGACATCATCCTTCACCTTCCCAGTCTGATGTGTCCTTCTCAGCCACCATTCTGTCTTACTTCCTCTTTTCTCACCCGTGTCTTCATTAACATGTGAAATTTATTGAGATTATAATTACATTTCTCCCTTCCCCTTTCTTGATCCAAGCCCTCCCATATACCGCTCCTTGCTCTCTTTCAAGTTCATGGCCCTCTTTTTTCATTAGATATTGTTACATGCATATCTTGATGTATATAAAGAGATATTGTAAAGACTGAGAAGGTTATATTTAGAGATATCTATATATGTGTTACTTGTGTGTGTTTTCAGAGATGAGCATTTGCTATTGAGTAATCACTTGGTGTGCTCTTCCCTAGGGAAGACAATCTCTTCTGCTGTCAGCTTTCCCTAGGTGCCTGTAATTCTTCATGTAGGGTTGAGGCATATCCACTAGTGCCCTCTGTGTTCAGCTCATGTTTAAGTGGTCATGTTGGTGAGAATTCACGAGTGTAACTTCTGACGTTGCTAGAAGACACAATCTCACAGTAAACTCCCTGATCCTCTGGCCCTTACAATCTTTCTGCCCCCTCTTCCATATATGTACTTTGTCGGACAAGAAATTTGTGTGTTCTGCTCTTGTGTGTGTTCCTAAGATGTAGCATGAAGGTGATCACTCAGAACACGCCCACTGAAGAACAAATTTATAAATTTGGATACACATTTGCTGGTTGGTAAAAGGAACGTGTTCCTTTTAGGCTGGTTTAATGGGTTATAAGAGGTTGTGCTGTTGAATAAGTAAGCTAAAAAAACCGACAAGACAAATCCCTAGTGTCATGCGAAGACAGCGCGTTGTGCTGGCAAAGTTGACAAAGACCAGTCTATTTCAAGAGTTTTCAACCTCTTGATTGTGGTCTGGTTAACTGAAAAGAACCTGTTCTAGCTCAAAGGCTAAAGCCGTGCAACTAATTCATATGGTGACTTGAGAGCTAGAGAGCAATCTGGTCTAGAGGCTGGGTTCAAATGTTCACTAATCATCTCTTGCCTTCTCTAGCACTGGAAGACGCAACGCAGTGAGGAGTATGAAGCTGAAGGTAAGAGATCGCAGTGGGGTTGGGGAGACTGCTACGGAGGGAAGGCCTGGATGCTATGGCTAAGGCACCCTCTGCACCCACTTTCCTCCTCCTTGCACCAGAAGGAAGAAGCTATGTGCTAACATTAGGACAACAGGAAAAAAAATCATTTCCAAGTGATACTTCACACTTTTCAAACCCTGGCTATTAAGATCGTAGGAAAGATGGCAGCTAACACGCAGCAGTCCGCTATAGAGGACTACTGTAGTGCAGACTGTCAAAGGGATTTGTGAACATCCTCAACATGCCAAGTGTTCAGTATCTATAGATAGAATATGAAGCAGAACACAACAGTCATGTGGCCACCAGATGGCACTGTGGTTCAGCTTACTTTCCGGCCTAACCCCAGATGAAGTGTTGATAAGTATAATTAAAACCATGTGTTCTCTGGCTCTCCAGTCTGAAACAATAGTACAGTAATGGGTTTAAATTCTGTCAATAAATATCAGGAATGACACAGAGTGCCCCTTCCAGTCTTTTATGGTTCTCCCAGATACATAAAATCATGCCCGTAATTATCCCATATCTAAGTGATGACTTCTCGGGCTCACATTTACATTGCCAATTTTGAAGCAAGATGGCTAATACAGGATAAGTAGTCTTGGCATTTCAATAAGTAGTTTGACCCTGTCTTTAAACGGAACCTAGCATACCTCTACGGATGCTAGCAGACGCCAGTTTGCAACCTTTTCTTTCAAGTGAGTCTTTGGTTTCTGATTTGGAAAATGGATGAACTTTAGAGGCTCATTATGGTTGTTTCCTTTCCAGGAAAAGATGCTGTAATACTTAGCCCAGAAAGAAATCAGAAATGAAACATTCTGAAAGCTTCAGCTGAGGCATCTGGCCTTGTGTGTATGCAATAGTGGTCCTTTCTCATGGGTGATTGTCCCAGAGCAAAAACTGCCTTCCATTATACATTTGGGCTTCAGTACCAAGTCAGAGTGAGGTCAACATTTATAGTCTTCTCATACAATATTTGTTATGGGCTGGAGCGATACCTTAGCAGTTATGACTACTAATTGTTCTTCCACAGGACCCAGGTTTGATTCCCGGTACCACATAGCAGCTCACAACCATCTGTAACTCTAGTTCATCCATGGGTACTACATGTATGTAGTACACAGACACGCATGCAAGCAAAACACTCATCCATGCAAAAGAATAAAAAACAACCGGAATTATTACTTTCTAAGGTTATATTTCTATAGCAGGCACTGTCTCTCTGCAGTTCCTTTGGAGACAACACTGTTTTTGCTTTGATTTTAGGCCAGCTAAGGTTTTGGAACCCAGATGACCTGAATGCTTCACATGGTGGGTCTTGCCCTCCTCCAGACTGGATAGAAGAGAAACTGCAAGAGGTTTGTGAAGATCTGGGGATCACTCGAGATGGTCACCTAAACCGGAAGAAGCTGATTTCCATCTGTGAACTGTATGGATTACAGAATGTGGATGGAGCGGTAAGCTCATCACTGTGTTCTCATTTGAGAATAATGAGGAGAGCTTTGTCTGCCCCCTGGCTGGGAAGAGCCACACTGGGACCTCCTTGTTAGAGACACAGCTTTCTTTTCTTGCTAAAACGACATTCTACAAGATTTGTGTTTTTTGGGAAAGTCGTGTTGTGTGGCAGAAGTCAAAGCTAATGAGGCAGAGCATCCTGAATGTATAGGATGGTCAACTGTGCTAAGTATGTCACCCCACATGAGACGCATCAACCAAATAGGAAAATGTGGCGGAACACAGAGGAGGAATTAAGAGAGCCTCAGGCTTGAGTTAGGAGAGAACCTTGAAGGCCAGGCTGCTGCATGCTCAGTTCTGAAAAGTTCTCAGCGTCATTCCTGGCCCTTGGGTAAGCTAAAGTAGTGCACAGGACAAGCCGCCTCTCTCTCTAGCTGTGGTTTGAAGTTTTCATGTTGGTGTGAGGAGAGACTTGGTTGTGTACAACAGCCAGATTCTGGCCAGGAGGGAATGGGGTCAGGTAGCTTGGTAGTGCTGATAGCACAGAGAGTCTTGAAGCCCCAGAGAGTTTATGATGTAAGATTCTGCTTTCTGTTTTTTTCTGAAGGATCATGAGAGGATCTTCAGGATTAGTATAGGAATAGCCGTGAAGCTATACAGACAAACCGTAATTTCTTTCAGAAAGCTACAAGTAAGGATTAGGTAGGGTGAGTTAGAGGTTACAGATACAATCATTGCTCAGAATCCTTGATTATAATGACATCTGATACCATGCTGGCTGCCTCCTCGGGAGAAAGTGGTAGCATATTCCTAACCAAGAAAGAGGCCTGTCTTTAAAACCTGCCAAGTAGCCTGACTTGCAGAAAAATTTGGTTTTTAGTTTTTAGGTTTTTTTTTTTTCTTTTCCTTTCTTGTTCTCATCCGATGTGACCATTATCTAAGCCCCTGACAACCTTTGGACTATCCCAGCACCCATTTATTTTTCAGCAGTGACTATTGAGTCATAAAATTAAATTAATTGTCCTAATTTCTGAACCAGTACCGTACAAAGAGTCTTGGGTTGTTTTCTGTTTTCCCAAGAAACATTGCATAAACTTTGAGTTACTGATCTGAGAACAATTTTTGGAATAATAAACTGCAGCCTTTCACAGGGAGCTGGCTTCTTCTTCTGCAGAGAGCTCCCAAAACTGAAGATGACAAGGGGCACATTCAGTTCTTCCCCTGTCCTATCCAATTAGGAAGGCATTGCTCATCAAGCATGCTCCTGCTTAGTGTTTCCATCCCCTTCCACCAGGAGGAGTGAGATCATGCCCTGCTTCAAGTCCTTAGGTCTGAACCCAGAGGAGCTGAGTTACTAGCATAGGACTTGGTGATTAGCACAGGATTTGGGATCCTGGAATCTTACACCTGAAAGCAGTTTGAACTCTGCCTGCCTTTTGCAGAGGAAGCCTGTGAGACCACTGCTGCCCCCCTGTTTTTATGAGGGAGAACTAGATGAGTGCTCTCTGACAGTCATCCACACCCCCCTTTCAGTAAGTGAAGACAGCCAAGAAGGCAGGGTGGGCAGGCTAGCTCCCTCCAGGCCACATCAAACCCAAGGATGACTGTGCTTGACTTGTTCAGTATTTTAAAAGCTGAACTTTGAGGTACACTCTTTGAAATTGGGATTTTTCCCTAAATATTTTGAAATAGCCAGCCACAGTCATCTCCTCCGGAGACCACAGGAGACCATGTGCTGAGCTAGCTTAGTCCTCACCGTTTGCTTTCTGATGTCTGAAGCCTCTATGCCTCAGTCACTCCCATCACCTCCCAGGTCACTGTGGGTGTCCCAGTTCCTGGACCCTATTCTGGTACATGTTTCATACCCTACATACTGGGAAGCCAGCCACCCACAGACCTGGCCAGTATGGGAAATGAAAATGCCCTTGTTCCCAAAGAGGGCCGGTGCCTCAGTTGCTCAGGCAACTTGCATTCCCTTGAGCCCAGCCCCGGCTACCCGGTACTTTCTAAATTTACCTCCTTTTACCCAACGCTTCTCATCCCGAGCTCCACTTTAAAATAACTTAAAATGACTGACAAAAGTCGACTGTGGCCATCTGATGGGTTGAGTGATGGGTGTTCAGGCCACACAGAAACTACACTGATTGGGCTAAGGTCATGCAAAGCACAATCCATTGCCTTGTCTGGACTTTGTGGACATTTCTGGTTGAATGGTCCTGAAAGCTGTTTCCTCTAGGACATCGTTCTTTTGATTGGTGAGAACGAGACAGAAAAATTGAAGGTTTTTTGGCAACCTCAGCATCTTGTCCCAAATGCCACCGATCACAGGATTCTGTCAGAACCTGTTTCTTCCCCAGATTTCCAGCCTCTAGAAATTTCCTTGCCTCAGAATCCTCTCTCAAGCAAGACATATGTTTCCCATGAATTGGCATAAAGCACTTGAAATAAAATTTGTTACTCTTCTGTCTTCTTGCTTCTCAGTGGCCCAGGCATCATGAGGGAGCTTGTTAGCAATGCAGTCTCAGGCCCTTCTCTTAGCCTACTGCAGCAATATGTATTGTAGGATCTCTGTTTGATTTCTGTTCTGTTCTTGGAGGCCAGTTCTACAATACACTTATCACACAGAGGGAAGCGTCTCAATGGGATGTCTGTGCCTTTCCTCCTGTCCGTAGCATCTGTGATTCATCCTACTCTCCTTCCCCATTCTTATGGGACTAAGGAACAAACTGTCTGACAAGCCTCCAAGTGGGCTGTGGTCCAAGCTCCCTGTTCCCTGTTCCATGTTACAGGATGGCTATCAAAGAGTGCAAAATGGAGAGGCAAACTCCCCCCTCTTTCTACATCGTGAGACCTTCCTTTTGCACACACACAAGATCACTTTCACCTACTCTTGCTCTTTTCTGGGCTAACACATTAAAATATAACTTCAGCATGCTCCAAGGAACATCACTGCCATCTGCCCCAGTCCAAATTTGCTGTGCTAGCATGCATTTGAATTTCTTCTTCTGTTGCTAGAATGAAATGCTCTGACAAAAGCAACTTAAAGGAGAAAGGGTTTTTATCTTAGTCCTGTTCAATTGCCATGACGAAGCACCGTGACCAAGGCCACTTAAAGAAGTATTTAATTGAAGGCCTGTTTATAGCTTTAGATGGTAAGTCTACAATCATCGATCATCGTGGCAGGGAGCATAGTGACAGGCAGGCAGGCAGGCAGGCAGGCAGGCAGGCAGGCAGGCAGGCAAAGGATTGGAGCAGCAGCTAAGAGCTTATGTCCTGATCTGAGGGCAGAAGGCAGAGAGAGACAGAGAAAGAGAGAAAAAGAGGAAGTCTATGCCTGATGTGGGCTTTTGAAACCTAAAGCCCACCCCCAGTGACATACCTCCTCTCACAAGGCCACACCTCCTAACTCTTCCTAAACATTTCCAATGTGGACCAACCTGTGGTAGCTATTCTCATTTAACCCATCACAGATTCATCTGTTTCGCCATTCAAAGCACAGCCTGTCATGGTATGGAAGTTAAGGCAGCAGGCCCTTGAGTCAGCTGGTTATTCAACACACATATTCAGGAGCAGGTATTGACAAATGCAAGCTGCCAGCCTGCTCACTTTCTCCACTTGGATAGTCCAGGATCCCAGCCACAATGGGCAGAGCTTCCCACTTCAGTTAATGTAATCAAGAAAGTCCTCCACAGACATGCCAGAAGTCTCTCAAGTGATGCTAAATCCTGTCAAGCTAACAGTTAGCACTAACCACCACACATGTCTATCTGAAAACTTCAGCATGAGCCAGTTACCCCTTAGTCCCTTAGAACCACCGCATTTTAACTAACATCTTGTTAAGATGCTGAGAAGCTGTATGTTTTAAGTAAGTTAAAAACCATATAATACTTGTGACATTTAAGGCTGCTAGACCTGGAAGAATGAATGAAACAACAACAGTTGATTGCTAAACTGTGTAAGATTACAGAGATGTTAGAAATGGGACCTCATTTCGTTTGAGTGAGAGGGGAGGTCATCATTTCTAGAGAAGGAAATTCTTTTGAATAAGAATAGAGACAAAGTTGTATGTGTGGACTTTTAGAGTCAACAGTGGTATGAATTTCTGCTGGTCAGAAGTGTGCTGTCCATGTGGTATTTGTGTGTGTTTATAACACATGATTGCTTTTTCTTAGATGCTGGAAGAGGTGTTTCTCAGCCTTGACCCTGATGGCACAATGAGTGTCGAAGACTTTTTCTATGGTCTGTTTAAGACTGGAAAATCCCTCAAGCCATCAGCATCCACTCCCTATAGGCAACTAAAACGGCATCTCTCTATGCAGGTAAGAGATCAGTGTGCAGAGACCGGCGTGGTGGCATATACCTGTGATCCCAGCACAATGGTCAGATGGGAGAACAGAATACAAGCTGGAGGTTAGCCTGAGCTACATAGTGAGACCCCATCTTAGAAAAGAAGAACCAACAGAACATTTTCTTTCAGAATAAGTGTTTAAGACCCATTTAGTAATTCTGAATGCATTCATCTATTTGAAGCAAAATACCATGAACAAAAAGTATTCAGGGAATGAGAAAGACTAAGCTGTTTGAAAGGAAAAGACGGTTTGAGGAATGGCCATAAATTACGAGTGTGAAGGCCGCTAATTGTGCCTCTTGATGACAGTGTGGGGTAGAAGAAACCTGATGTCAAGTAGAAGTACACCTCATCTATTTTGAAGAATCTCCCAGAACAGTTCTGATAAGGTGTAGGCTTGACTCACTGGAGATCAAAGGCACAGCATGGCTTTCTTCCCTCTAGCAGTATAAATTAACTTCTGCTCTCTGTGGCCAGGACTGGGTAGTCCCAGTCTTGATTGGCATCTATCTGAATTTCTGGGGTCCAACTCAGTTTACTTAAGACTCTTTTCTTCTTCCAGTCTTTCGATGAGAGTGGACGGCGGACCACAACCTCGTCAGCAATGACAAGTACCATTGGCTTCCGGGTCTTCTCCTGCTTGGATGATGGGATGGGCCAGGCGTCTGTGGAGAGGGTGCTGGACACCTGGCAGGAAGAAGGCATTGAGAACAGTCAAGAGATCCTGAGGGTGTGTCAGCTAGAATGGCAATCTAGGAAGGGGGTGTCAGGTTATCTTTTGAAACTGATTGGACTTGATTTATCCTTAATGACTTAATCTTTGTGAGATCTCAGAAATTCGGTAATTTTTCTGTCTGCTTTAGCCAGAAACCTGGGGCTGAGTATTTCTATGTTTTTTTAACCTCCAGTTATTGACATAGGAAAGCTCTTAACTCATCTTTGAGTGGCAGAGTTTGAAATTACACTACTGCGTTTCTTTACAATGTCAGAAGGGATGTCGTAAGATACAAGCAGCCAACCTTGATTTCCTCAAGAAAACAGGTTTCTAGCTGAAAGCTGTTCCTAAGGATGGGGACCTGCATGGTCTCTAGCCTGGCTTCAGTCTGCTTCCACGCTTTCTGCTTTCTGAAGCTGGGCCTGTCATTTGTTCTGACTCTACGTCGTGTTCTGATTCCCAGGCCTTGGATTTCAGCCTGGATGGAAACGTCAACCTGACAGAGCTGACACTGGCTCTTGAGAATGAACTCTTGGTTACCAAGAACAGCATTCACCAGGCAGCTCTAGCGAGCTTCAAGGCTGAGATCCGGCATCTGTTGTAAGTTGAGCAGAAGGTTTGCCTGGTCCGTTTCCTTCACACTTGTCTCCCTTATCACAATCACCAGGCTTCTTTTCCCACCCACAAGCCAGGGCGGCCACTAGTTAAACAGTTACCCTCCTGAGCTAAAGGGAAGTGAGCTGGGGACTCTGATTGGCTGCAGCATGTGAGGGGACCCGTGGAAAGCCTTTTTGTTTGGGGAGGGGTTTGGTTGTCTTGGTTTTGTGTTTGTACTGAAGCAAGCCAGATGAGAGTTTTTTTGGGTCTCCTGGTTGCTTGGAAACAGCTTCCTACAAACTCACTTTATTTCTAATTCTAGAGAACGAGTTGACCAAGTAGTCAGAGAAAAGGAGAAGCTACGGTCGGACCTGGACAAAGCAGAAAAGCTGAAGTCTCTAATGGCTTCTGAGGTGGATGATCACCATGCGGCCATTGAGAGAAGGAATGAATACAACCTCAGGTGTGGCCAGAGGGGCAAGGTTCAGGGTCCTCCCCCACTGCTTCTCTCTATCCCCATTCCCCTGGCCCCTTGCTCATGGCAGGGTGAGAACAGAGCTGACTGCAGAGGTCTAGCTGCAGCCTAGCCACTGGGAAGGCAGGACACTTTAGGCATTTTCTCTGTGCTTCCGTCTCCAGTTTAGGAATGTCCATATACTGTCCTCCAAGGGATCGACAGGCCACCTATTGATTTTCCTATTGTCCTTCCTCACAGGAAACTGGATGAAGAATACAAGGAGCGCATAGCAGCCTTAAAGAATGAACACCGCCAAGAGAGGGAACAGATCCTGCAGCAAGTGGGCAAGCAGCGGGTGGAACTCGAGCAGGAAATTGAAAAGGCCAAAACAGAAGAGAATTACATCCGGGACCGCCTTGCCCTCTCCCTGAAGGTAATCTTCTGGGTAGTTCTGTAGCCCGGGGCCATGCAGGTACCTGTAGCTCCGTGAGGGCACAGGTCTGCATAGGGCTAAATCCAAGGATTCTCCCTGGTCATGGCCTAGACGTGGTGGTGGCCTCAGGTCTGGTGTGTAGACGTGTTGATGAGTAAGCATATCCAGTTCTTCACAGCCTTTGCACTTCTCCTCAGGACTGGGTGGAGCCTGGCTTGTCCTTCTCCTCCTTCCCCTCCTATCTGCCCCACCTCCTCCTTATTATCATCTCCCAACATGATTTTCCTCTTGTGATCTTCCCTCTGTCCCAGTGGAGGAAGGCGACCTTCTCCTTTCTGGGCTCTCATACCAGATAGCATAGTACTGGGCCTTTGGGACCCACTGCCTACAGGAAAACCTTGATGATGTTACTCAAGCCTGTTTCCTAATGTGAAGATGGTCACATAGTAGCTCTTACTCCTTACCTTGGTGTGGTTATCATACCAGACGGCACAAGTAAGCTGTCTACAGACACTTACAAGCAGGTACGTGGAAAATGTTTGCTATTAGGATGTGCCCCTAGGTCCACACAACAACTGAGGAAAGACCAAGGCAATGAGCAGTTTCTGCCATCTCCTTGATTCTCCTAATCAGCAGCAGCATCAATTGCTGAAAGTTCCAGAAGTTAAAATCTTAGCCACCCGCTCTCATTACCACTCTTTAAGTCATGTTTGTGGTCTGAAATAATGTACATAGCTGTGTTTTCCAGTGGTCTTAGATGGCCCCTGTGAAAGGGTCATTCAATTCCCAAAGCGGTCACGACCCACAGGTTGAGACCCACTGCTCTACCCTCAGCTCCCAGTGCCCCTCCCACTACACTGCTCCCATGCCCCGCCCTTCCACTATACTGCCCCCCATGCCTCGCCCCTCCCATTACACCCCATGCCCCGCCCCTCCCACTGCCCCGCCCCCATGTCCCACCCCGCCCACTGCACCTTCTGTGAGCCCCCTGTTCCTCCTGTGTACTCCCTTGCTATGTCCCCAACATCATAGGCTGTATTCCGGTTCCATTCCGATTGCACCCCCTTTCTTGTTGTCAGAAGACCTGCTTTACTGTTTTGGCTAGGTGCACCTCCTTCTTGCCGGCCACATTGCCCCCTGTGCTCAATAGTGGTATCTGACTTAGCTTCCAGGGCAGCAGCGAGTGTTTGGAAGGCAGGGTTTGCTCCTGTCAGTTCAGCATGTGAGTGTGGGTATTCCTTTTTTTTAAACCTTAATTTTACCTTTTTACTTACTCACTTTACATCCTGCTCACTGCTCCCATCACCCCCACCCACAGGCCTTCCTCCCCCCCCCTCCCCTTCTCCTCTGAGTGGGTGGGGCCCCCCTGGGTATCCCCAGCCCTGGCACTTGAAGTCTCTGTGAGGCAGGCAGTGTGGTATTGAGAGACAAAAGTCCTAGAGTTGGTGTTAGAGGAGGAGGTAGTATTTTGTTTTGAAGGCTTTAAGTACTTTTTAAAAACCCTCCATATTGCTATGTTAGGGTGTGAACTAGACACAGAGACACACTGGCTCTCAGTGCTTTTGGCAAAATGTACTTTGAAAGTAACGTTCTTCCAATCAGCCCTTAACACTGGAGAAGAAAGAAAAAAATGTTAAATGGCAAGTCTGTATTTTTTTTTTTTTTAAACAAATGTGGGTGAAATCTTTCTAGAGTACTATGAAAGAGCTTTTTCTTTTTAATGGAAAAAAAAGTTTGTGAGTTTCAGTTGGCTTGTTAGTTTATACATAAAAATTATGAACCATTTATGTATACCTTAAACCAAAGTTGTAAGTTAACTATAAACTTACAATAATGCCCATGAATTATAATCAGTTTTAGATTTACTCTTTTTATAGTCCTTCTGAGTCTCTTGCTATAGCTAGACAAGGCCTGCCTGCCTTCCTTCCTTCCTTCCTTCCTTCCTTCCTTCCTTCCTTCCTTCCTGTTAACATTAATTTGTTTGGTGGGGCACACACTGGTGTGAGCATGTGAACATCAGAGGACAACTTGGTCCTGGAGAGTCACATCAGGTAAAGAGTGCCTTTACCCTGTGAGCCAGCTCGTGGTCATTCTAGAAATGGTACTTTATTACCAGATTTCTTACATTGAACAATACATGGAGAATATGTCATTTAAAATACTCCACTGTAATGCTGTGTAGAAATAAAGTAAAGCCATATATGCACTTTATTTTTTTAAAAAACAATTTATTGCTATCAAAGTAAAACTTCGGTATTTAAAAATAATATCGATATTAAGAGGTAAGATTAATTTTGAATCGTTTAACTCAGTATTTACAAGGCTTGATCATTTTGAAATGGAACCAGTGAGCACAGATAACTGTGCTGTCTTCTGTATTTGTAACTTACTTTGTGAGATCCAGTGTGTATTTTCCTCTAACTGTGTATGTCTCAGTTGGTTCTAGATGTATTTCAAGTGCTCAGTATCTGCACGGGCCTGTTAGTAGCTAAGATGTGGAACATCATAATTTTATAAGGTTTTAATTTTTTTAATGATTTACCTTTATCTTATGGGCATTAGTGTTTTCCCTGCATGTATGCCTGTGTGAGGGTGTCAGAAGCCCTGGAACTGGAGTTACAGACAGGTGTAAGCTGCCACGTGGGTGCTGGGAATTGAACCCAGGTCCTTTGGAAGAGCAGCCAGTGCTCTTAAACACTGAGCCATCTCTCCAGCCCCTATAAGATTCTTTTTAAAGGCAGACTTTTGGACCTTTTAGTAATTGTTTGGTTTTGATTCTCTCTAGTTTTCACAATAGATACAGGTTTCTCAATCCCAAGCCCTGGCTTATACTTCATCTGATAGAGCAGTTTTCTAACTTCTGACTCGAGCCATGTTTATTTACCCAACTTTCTCAAGGAAAACAATCGCCTGGAGAACGAGCTTCTGGAAAGTGCAGAGAAGTTGGCAGAGTATGAGACCCTGACAGACAAGCTTCAGCGCAGTTTGGGAAACGTGTTAGCAGAAAAGGTAAATCTGTCTACTTCCGGCTTCCTGGTGAGCTGCCCAAAATGTCACTCACCCAAAAGAGCAGAAGCAATGCCAAGAACATTTTTATTAGGGAACTGTTTGGGTGTCTGAAGGAAGTTGTAACTTCCGGGGATATAACTTAGGATGGTGGCTGAGCGACACTGAGATGGGCTCCCTCCCTAAGCTGAACACTTTGTTCTCGCATGGTTTCCTCCTCTTCCAGTTGGTGGTGTCTCTGCTTCAGTGCCTCATTCCTGTCATATTTGGGAGCTTGGATGACACCAGAAACTGGATCTTTGGAATGTGATAGGTCAAAGAAGGGCCCTTGGGAATAATGACAGCTTTGTTTTTCTGTCCTTTCTAGTTTGGTGACCTCGATCCCAGCAGTGCTGAATTCTTTCTTCAAGAGGAGAGGCTGGCGCAGATGAGAAATGAATATGAGCAACAGTGCAGGGTGCGTGGCTGATGAGAACTAAGCCGCATCGGAGGGTCTAGGTTCAAATCCCAGCCTCAGCAATCCCTGGGCTTGTCAGGCCACTGAAATCTGTGGATGCCGAAACGTCCTTTAAACACAGTGCTTAAAGACACCCAGAGGGCAGCTGCAAAGGTTCCGAGAAAATCTGTGTAAAGTGCTTAGAACCGAGCCAGGGACATACCAAGCACATGCAGAAATGCTAGCTATTCATATGACTCAGCATCCTGAGCTGTAACCCATCCAGCCAGTTCCATTTGTCCACCTTCTCTTGCTACTCTGTCGAGGACTATCCAGTTTTTTGCTGAGTGAAAACCTAATGTATTGATGGTCTTATCCCAAAATTAGCTTTCCCTAGCTGATCTCTGCAAACTATTACCTGATGTCATTTTGTGCCATTCTCCTACCCATTTTCCTGAACATATTCTTTTACTTGAGAAATGCAAAAACTAGGAGCAGAGACCACTCGAACTTTTAGTTGTAAGCCATTTCTAGTGTCTACCAGACACAGTAATTCTGATGAATAGTAAGAGTCTGTTTATTTCTTTTGTTTGTTTTGTCTTGTTTTGTTTGAGACAGGGTCTCACTATGTAACTCTGCTGTCCTGGAACTCACTCTGTAGACCAGGCTGGCTTAGCATTCAGAGATCCATCTGTCTCTGCCCCCAAATGCTGGGATTAAAGACATGCACCACTCTCTGCCTGTTCTGTTTGTTTCTTAAATTAGTTCCCCTAAGCTTAGGAATTTGATTTTTTTTTTCCTTAAGCTGAACATACTTATTCAGAAAGGTAAATAGAACTAAGTTCTAGTTTTAGATAGTTTGTACTTTTGCAGAAATGAGGAAATCCTTCACCTCAAGAGATCGCTTCTAGCCTGCCTTCTCAGGAACTTCGGGCACGCGTCTAAGAAGTGAAGCTTTCTTGCTGCCTTCTTGATTTAAGTTTTAGCTCTTAGGTCTAATCATGTAGCTTTTGTTTTGTCTCTAAATTGAATGAACTCATCAGTGAGATCTGTTACTGATACTTTCAGAATTCCCCAGGTCATCTTTTTGAAACCACTTTGTATTCCATACATTGTGTGCGTTCAATGTATACAGTTCAGTGTCTTTAATCATATTCAAACAGCTGTGGAGCCCTGACCACAACTCAATGTAAGAGTGTTGTCATCACCTGCTCCACTTCAGCCAGCTTCTCCTATTGTCCCCCGTTCCCATCACGGCATCATCTTCCCCCACCCAGTTCATTCTCTCCGACATCCTTTTCCCCATCCCCGCCCCCAACCCCCTCCCATACCTCCCCCTCCTCCAAGCCCCATTCCCACCCTCTCTTTAACCCTAACCCTGCCACAGGCAACCACTGGTCTATTTTCTGTCAGGTAACAGCTGGTCCTTTGTGAAGGGCTTCTTTTACTTGGTGATACTGTCCAGGTTCATCATGATGTTGCATGTATCTGTTTTCTGTTCCTTCCCATGGCTGCATAAAATCCCACTGTATAGATATGCTACATTTTTTTAATCAGTTAATAGACATTTGAGGTTTTAGAGGCTATCATGGTTCTAAGCAGATTTTTGCATGGGCATATAGTTTATTTCTCTTGGGGTTTATACCAGGAAGCATTCTGCTGAACCACAAGATAAACCAATGTTTAACTTTTAGGGACTGGCAGATCTCCTCCAAGGTTATTTTTCATGTTATTTTCCTACCATATGAGCATCTTCATCCACCACATCTTCGTTTATAATTGCTGTCATACGCCATCATAGATTTTATCATTTTCCCAGTACTAACAGTATTGAAGGGCTTCTAATACACTGATTGGTTGTTAGTGTCTCTTCTTTGATGAACTAGCTGGTATAGCCTTTGTCTATTTTTAAGTTGAATTCCTTGACTTTGACTTCTAATAATCTTTATAAATTCTAGTTACAAGTCCCTTAACTGATAATAAACAAAACTTTCCTCCAACTGCATAGTCTTTTTACTTTACGTTTTCAAAATTTTTTATTATGTTTATGTGTTTGTGTTGTTTATGTGCACGAGTGCAGTCCTACAGAGGCCACAGGAAGGAATCAGACACCCAGGACTGGGGGTCACCACCTGACGTGGGTGCTGGGAACCAAACTCAGATCCTGTGCATGAGCAAGACAGGCTCTCCGGGTTCTACCTTTGGCTTCCATCATTTTTTCACTTCTTGGTGTCTTTTGAAGCACAAGAGCCTGTACTTTGCTTTTATCTGCTCTGTTTTTCTTGTTGCTTTCTTGGTGCCACATGTAAGACTGGTGTTGTTTTTTAAACTCCAGCTATTACAAGACCAAGTGGATGAGCTCCAGTCTGAGCTAGAAGAATATCAGGCTCAAGGCAGAGTGCTCCGACTCCCCCTGAAGAACTCGCTGTCAGAAGAACTCGATGGTCACAGCGGTGGTATTGAGCCCGACCAAGGTAAACACATTTGCACACAGTCTTTTTTGATGTCTGCGTTTGACCTAGTTTGTAGAACAGTGACTGGGTGGAGCGCTGCAGAACACTGGCATCCTGGAGTTCAGGGAGGGAGAGACTTTGGCAGTCTCATTTATTGAGCCATTTCACTTGTGGCTGGCTTTTTCATTTGTCCTTGAGGTCTTTATAGAAAAGATTTGTGATTCTGATATTGCTGACTCTTCCCTCCCCACCATGGCTGCCTGGTATGAAGATGGTTTGGAAGAGTTTGCCAGGCACACACCACAGAACCCATAGCTGATTTTAATAGCTAAATGTCTTTTTTGCCTCTGTAAGAGCAGCATGAGCACAAGCTCATGCCTGTGGCTTTGAGGAGATAAGGAGGAGCAAGGCTGTTGGGCAGGCCTGCCTGGAAGCCATCCTGTAATCCAGATCTTTGAGTCCCGCCTCTTTCCCTCAGTCAGTTGGGTTTTAATTTGAGCAAGGTTCCTGTGGGTTCTGCTGTTCCTTGTGGGTCTCCCTTCCCTTTGGTTTTTTAAGAAGGTAGCGTTTTCCTTCCCTCCTCTCTTTACTGTGGGATCAGCAGGTGTTCCGGGAGGAGGTGTAGGAAGTTCTGAGTCCTTCTCTCTGATCCTTGATTCACCTGATGCAGCTCTTCCACCTGAATGTTGACTGTTCCAAGAAACTTCTGCCATCTTGAAGGGGGGGATGGCCCAAATATATGAGGAGAAAGCCCAAGGCATGCCTGTCAATCCCAGTTGCTAGAACTCTGCCCACAAACAGTTCTCCATCTGCCTGTGTATCTCCAGATGAAAAAAGTATTTTCTGAGTCTCACTGCCTTAAGAGATTTCTACCTAGCAGTAAATATATTTGACCATGTGCTAGCTCAGCCCTCACCTTCTGCTCATAATTTCAATTTTCCCTTAATGCCTATTGTGGGCAGTGGGAGAAGTAAACCATATGAAGGCATTGAGAATTTCCTCCCCAGTTGCCTGCATCTATGCTCCTGACCCATGCACCTGGGTGAAAATAACTTAGAGACTCAGAAATTCACAACAGTAAAACTACCATGTGCAGTACTGAGGGATGGACTAGGCATCTTGGCCCTTGAAGTTAGCCCCATAACATACAACAGTAGGGGTGCTAGCCACTCACTTGTTCCCGTGCCACATCACCCCTCTGAATTTGTCACTGGGCAGTTTCTGGATAGACAGGAGGTTGGTTAGTTTGACCAAACTCTACCTCATGCTGTTGCTGCACCACATAGCCCTTTTACTGAAAGCTCACATTCAACATATTCCATACATAGCCATTTATCATTCAAAATGGTGGATTCAACTAGGGCTTGGCATACTGCCTATATCTAGGAGGCTCTCCTCACCTTCTTCTTGTTGCCCAGTGCTTGAAGAGCAGAGAATCTTATGTGGCTTCCATTGTTTCCAAGTGTGTCACACCTGGGAAATCAGGCTGAAGAGGATTCCTTAGAGAAGCCATGCCACTTGCCAGATGCCAGAGTATGTCAGTGTTAGAGCCTGAGGCAGGCTCAGTGGGTTCTATGTGTTTTCAGGGCCTGGTTCTGAAGAAAGCAATCCACTGAATATGAGCATTGAGGCAGAGCTGGTCATTGAACAGATGAAAGAGCAGCACCACAGGGACCTGTGTCAACTGAGACTGGAACTGGAAGACAAAGTAAGTCCTGCTTCCCAGTCTGACCCTGAGTCCTGTCAGAGTGTGGGTAAGTCCTGCTTCCCAGTCTGACCCTGAGTCCTGTCAGCGTGTGGGTAAGTCCTGCTGCTTTTTCCTCACAGACCAGCACTTCCTGTGCATTTCTTCTGGAGTGCAGAGGCTGCCAGGAACCCACTTCCTCAGGCTGAGGTCGAGGCCTGTTCTTCTCCGGTCTCTGTAGAATGTGATGTGTGCTTAGCACCTCACACTGTAATATGCCAATTATGATGTTTTTAACGTGTAAAAAAGATCCCAGTTGAAAAGCAAACCCTTTCTTTTATGTAGTATCACTTACTAGATTAGATACAAGTTCTGACCCTTGGCCTCTCAGTCCTTCACTATGTAGCTTCCACTCACCTTCACCATGTTTCTTTTGGTTTTCTTTTTTTCCCTGCATGTGATTTGTAGTATGCATGTGCATGTGTATGCATGTTCATGTGTATGCATGGTTATGTGTGTTTGCATGTTTACATGTGTATGCATGGTTATGGTATATCATGGTTATATGTGCTTGCATGGTTACATGTATATGATATATGAATGTGCTGTGAGTGAGAAAATATTGGTGTGTAGGCTGGAGATCAACATCCAGTGTCTTCCTTGATTGGTCCCTCACTGAACGCAAAGTTCCCCCATTCTTCTAGCTAGCTAGCTTGCCCAGGGATCTGCTGACCCCCTAGCACTGGCATCACAGGTAAGAGCCACCATGCCCAGTTTATATGGATTTCGGGGATCAAGCCAAGGTCCTCTTTACTCAGTGCCACTCCCCAGCCTCTGCTTTTCTTGTTCACTTGACTTTTCCTGGCCTATGAATAACTCCACTGAGCACTGGCTCTCCCACACCCCTTCCCCATAGCTCAGAACCCAGCCATCCCATGGCTTCACTGTCTGGTTCTAGGTGCGCCACTATGAAAAGCAGCTGGATGACACCAGGGTCGCCAGTGAAAAGGAGCAGGCAGCCATGAAGCAAAAGTATGAGCAAGGAATGCACACCTTGGAGAAGCAAATCAGTGACCTTCGGAGTGAGATTGCAGACCTTCAAGGGCAGGCAGCTGTGCTGAAGGAGGCCCACCACAAGGCCAGCTGCAGGCACGAGGAGGAAAAGAAACAACTGCAAATGGTGTTTGATGAGGAAAAGACTCAGCTTCAGAAGGAGCTGCGGCTGGAACATGAGAGGGAGCTCAAGGCCATGCTGCAGCAGGCAGAGGAAAGCTTTCATCAGGAGAGAGAGGGACTCGCTCAGGCTGCTGCCTGGACTGAAGAGAAGGTGAGAGGCTTGACTCAGGACCTGGAGCAGTCTTACCAGGAGCAGCTGCTGAGCCTGAAGGAGAAGCATGCTCTTGAGAAAGAAGAGCTGAGGAAAGAGCTTTCAGAATGTCACCAAATGGAACTCCAGGAGGGAAGGTAAGAGTGAGAGGAACATGAACAACTGGACACTGCTTCTCAGGAGTTCCTGTCAGCCAGGGAGGACTGGAGAATGGGAGAGTTGGGAGGGGAGGAGCAGAGCAGCCCATAGATTGAATAGGTTCTTTAAAAATTAATCCAACCAGTTTTGTCTCGTTCACCAGGAAGTCTCCCTTGGAGAAGGGAGTAGTCGTTGGAACTGCTCTGGTGTGTGTGTGGGGGGGGTGGTGGTTGGGGGGAGGGCAGGCAGCGGAGGAACTGTTCCTGTGGAGCACTTACTGCCTTCCTGTGTGCAGATGAGGAATAGATCCTCTCTACTGCAACACTGTTGCTTTCTGAGAACACCTATTTATAAACTGACTTCTGGACATTCTCATATCTCCTCCCTCCTACGAAATGGCAGGTTGTGTTTACTGTCCTTGTGTGAAATCCTAGGTATAACTGAGAGATTTTGAGTTTCCCACCCTGTTAATATAGAGCTCTTTTATTAGTGAAGCAAAGACAGAAGACAGTTATTAATATGCCTGATTTATGCAATTGAAATCCTCTAGTGCCTGCTTCATTCAAATGAAAAAATATTTCCCAGATGAGGAGTGAGGTCACTCCTCATCATCTAATGTGAAATCAGTTTAAGGCATCCATTAAGCCACATAAATACATTCAGGAAGCATATTAAAGGATTTGGTTTCATAAGCTCCCCCTGCTTCAGAGAAAGATAAGTTCCCTGGATTTATGGTCTCCAGAAGAGAGATCCTTTCCCCATACACATGAATGGCATAGGAATCGGAGCATTGTAGGAAGCCGTTCTATTGTCTGCCTGGCAGCCTCCTTTTTGTATGGGAAAATGTTGGGTTTGCTTCCGGAGTTGGCAGCAGTTTCAGTAATGCTGTATGTTGACCACATTTAGGGAAGAAATGGAAACAGAGTGTAATAGAAGAGTCTCTCAGATAGAAGCCCAGTTTCAGGCTGACTGTGAGAAAGTCACTGAGCGCTGTGAACAAACTCTGCAAAGCCTTGAGGCTCGCTACCACCAAGAGCTGAAGGACCTCTTGGACCAGCACCTGGAGGAGAGATCTCAGTGGGAGTTTGAGAAGGATGAACTCACTCAAGAGTGCACAGAAGCCCAGGAGCAGCTGAAGGAGGTGCTTCAGAGGGAGAAGGCAACCGCTTTGGCCATGAACCAGGAACGGGAGATGCTGGAGAAGACACACAAGGAGAGTTTGAATATCTTGAACATGGAAAGAGAGCAGCTGTTGCAAGACCTGAAAGACCTACAGAACTCATCTGAGATCCAGCACAGCCTCCTGTCTGACCAGATACTAGAGTTGAAGAGAAGTCAGGAGAGCGAGCTGAGGGAGCCAGGTCAGGTGCTATGCCAGACAGGGGTCTCTGAGCAGCTGGCCAGCCAGCAGCTTGAAAGGCTGCAGGTAGAACATGAGCAAGAGAGGCGAGAAATGGCAGGCAAGCTTGCCGCTCTGGAGAGTGCCCACAGAGTGATCTGTCAGAGAGCAGATCAAGAGAAGGCAGAGATGAGCACAGAAATCCGTAGGCTTCAGAATACAGTCAAGGACATGCAGCAGGCAGCATCTCTCTTGGTGCTTCAGGGTGGCTACCGGGCAACAGCAGGGGAGGAGGCTGAAGGAAATGGAGCCATGTCCCTGCTTCAGCAAGGGGAACAGCTGTTGGAAGAAAATGGAGATGTCCTCATCAGCCTGCAGAGAGCTCATGAGCGTGCAGTGAAGGAAAATGCAAAAATGGCCACTGAAATTTCTAGATTGCAGCAGAGGCTGAAAAAGTTAGAGCCAGAGTCAGTGATCTCATCTTGTTTGGAGGAGCAGACTTCTGAGATTTCTGGGAGTTCCAGGGGACATGCAGAACCCTTAAAGAAACAAGGTACAGCCACCAAGCACTTCCTGAGCGACCTAGGAGGCCAAAAGGCCCAGGACCTGGAAAGCACAGGGACAAGCGCTGTTCAGAGGCAGGAGTGTAAAACCGAGGAGTCGGAAGCATCCCTGGAGTGCTTTTCTGAGATTGAAAACAGTGAAGACACCAGGACGGAATCCTGGGACCTGAAGAGTCAGATCACCCAGCTTCAGGAGCAGCTAGCAGTCTTGCGTGCAGATTGCGATCGGGCTTCTGAGAGGAAACAGGACCTGCTTTTTGATATTTCCGTGCTGAAAAAGAAACTGAAGATGCTGGAGAGACTCCCCAAGGCATCTTCCAGGTATAAGGTACTGTATGAGGATGCCGCTAGAGAAAACGCCTGCCTCCAGGAGGAGCTGAGACTCATAGAGACACGCTACGAGGAGTCGCTGGACAGCAACAAAGAGCTCACCGATGAAGTCTACAGGTTGCAGGATGAGATGAAGAAAATGGAGGAGGTGATGGAAACCTTCCTCAGCCTGGAGAAGAGTTACGATGAAGTCAAACTGGAAAATGAGGAGCTCAGTGCTCTGGTGTTGAGACTTCAGGGGAAGATGGAGAAGGTGCTAGAAAGGACGGCCCTGCAGGGGGACAGCCTCTCCCTGAGGGAAGCCCCTTCAGAAAACCTGGAGGTCACCTCTGATGAAAAGATGCTTGAACTCCATCAGACTCCAGAAGAGTATACACCCAAGGTCATGAGCATGCACCACGTCATAGAAGAGTGTAGACAAAAAACCCAGAGCTGTGTACAGGGAAGCACACGGCTCCTTGCTAGAATAAAAGCATGCGAAATTGCCCGGTTCCACAGAACAATTCAGGCACATCAAGAAAAGTCTAGTGTGCAGAATGGAGTTATCCTGGAGAGAAATGCAGCTCTCCTAGGCCTTCATGACACACATCGTCAACACGAGGCCACAATTGCAGAGTTAGAACTAGAGAAACAGAAGCTACAGGAGCTGACTAGAAATTTGAGGGAGCGAGTCACTGCATTAGTCAAGCAAAAAGATACACCTTCTCAAGGAGAGGAGGAGGAAGAGCTGAAGGCAATGATGCATGACTTGCAGACCACGTGCGGTGAGATGCAGCGGAAGGTTGAACTTCTGAGGTAATGTATGTGCCTTCTAGACCTCACGGAAACCTGCAGAACGCCTGATCACATCTAACTGCTGCTGCTTGCCATGCCTAAAGACACTAACCTATTAGTCTCGAGAAGAGCAGTGTTCTAGCCACCTTCTGCTTCTGTGTGTATTAACAACTAGAGTAACCTTGTCTGGGAGGCATCCCCTTCCTCAGCAAATTAGTATCGTGCATTGTGGAGTATGGAAGTGCAAAATGGCGAGTGTCTGCGGTTTAACCACTTTTATCATCAGTGTTTGTTCTTAGCCCTTTCCTGGCTCGGGCGTCCTTTGGATGAATAGATACCCTTTTGCGCAGTGTTAGTTACTGTCCCCATTTTAGTGATGCATGTTGTATTGAATGAATGCCTCTTATGTAGTATTAACTCACTTGGTAGATAACAACGCTCTTCCTATACTAATATAGGACACTTATTCAATGGATCATACTTTTTCCTTCCATACTTGAAGTATATGTCAGTGTCCTAGAAACAGTACATTTTTATCGTAGAACATCTGATTTTACCATTTGTAATAAATATGCTTAAGAGATAAAGACAAAGTTAACTCCTTTGAAAAACTACCAACCTGACTTTGTGAAACACAACTGCGTTTCAGGAATTTAATCAAAGTCGGGTTTTTCTTTCATTTGTAAAATATTACATTGTGTCTGATGTATCTTAGTGGTATAAAGCAAAAGAATTTGGGTGTGAATATTGAGTTTCCTCTTCCTCAGATTACTTTTACTTCAGAACCTCAGAATAGAGTGAGAAGAATAAGCTGAGTATTCTGGGGTGCCCTTGTTTTACATAGTATGTTTTCCCTGGGGGCCTAAAGTTCCGACAGCTAAGCAATGCGGCTTTTGTCTGCTCAGATCGGGGAGGTCTTGAGACCGAGGTAAATGAAGCCAGTTGTTCAAAGCAGCCTGCCTGCCACTGAGAAGTCAACACCCAGCGTTGGCTTGAGTTTTGATCCCTGTCTCCACGCTCAAGGGTTCTGGCCATACCTCCCCAATGTCTTTTAGCGAGATTCTAATTTTCCAAAAGTAGTGACTCAATATGTTACAACTTGATTTCCAAGTACCAAGAGACTACTAATTTAAACTTCTACTTTAACTGGCATGAAATTCTTCCTATATTGGAAGTTACTAGAAAATATTTTCCAAAGATGCCAGATGACTGCCATGTTGTAACTTTTTTTAAAAATCTCTCCACTTCAGATGTGAATCTGAAAAGCTTCAAGAGGAAAATTCTATTTTGAGACATGAAATTACTACTTTAAATGAAGAAGATAGCATCTCTAACCTGAAACTGGAGGAATTAAATGGCTCTCAGGAAGAATTGTGGTAAGACATAGTTTAGTTAAATTTTACAAGGAGGAGGAACTATTTAACTTCAAGTTTAAAAGCTGACTCCTGACTCATGTTTTCATTGCTTCTTTAGGGAGAAAATAGACACCATAGAACAGGAAAAGGCTTCAATTCAGAAGATGGTTGAAAAATTAAAGAAACAGGTAAGAAACACTTAAAATTCCCCAGTGATTCTTGACTCAGAAATTTTCTTTCTCTTTTTAATTTGAAATTTAAAAATTGAATAATAAACAAATAATTTACTAGAATAATATACATGATAGTAAGGTTGTAAATTCTGAAGATCACTATGGAAACCCACCTCATAGTGACTCTAAACTAGGTTCCTCCTCAGAAAGCAATATACAGTCTATTTGTGGACCCTAAGTGCCTAATGCAAGCTTTCTGTCTCATACATGTGGGAAGGTAATGCCTGTGAGCCCTACCTGTGAGTATCAGTTCTAGCCCTTAGTGATTTTGACTAATGTCAGCTCCTTCATTTTTCTGATTCAAAGCAGAACATTTCATACATTATTCACAGATACAGAATGCCAGCAGATTTACATAACATTTCTTAGACATGTAGCTCGTTCAGATGTCTTATGCTATTCAATGCTCATTTTGTATAATCTTGCAACATAAACTCAAGTATGGGAAGACTATTTGAGAACATATCTGAAATAGTCACAAGACAAGGACACACTTGGGAAGGAAATAGTCTTATATCTGAAATAGCCAAGGTAACATCCAAAATAGATCTTATACTACTTCAAATAAGGGGCGGAGCTCAGTTGGAAAATAGGCAACAGACAGGAAGGATCACATCACAGATAGACCTGACAGAACATACCCAGAGGCTAGCTTCGCAGTGTTAGGGAAACTTAAATAGGTTAGTTTTTTTCACCTACTAAACAAAAGTTAAACATTGCTATTACAATAGTGAGTAAATAAGTATGTACCAATAAGTAAATCTACACTGCCAATCGTAAGCTGGTAGCACTTATAGGAAGACGGGGCCTTCTGCCAAAGCATTAATGTATATATACTTCCTTTCTAACTCAGCAAGGCCACACTAAACAAAGGAATAGACAGAAACAAGTGAACCCAGAACCCAGAATTACTACCGTTTTGTTGCTTAATGATGAAATGACAAGACAAATGTATATCTCTATCTATGCAGGAATGGAAAACGACAATATGGGGACTCTTTTTACATAAAATGTCCTGCATTCGTTAAAATATGTAACATATGGTGACATCTAGGCACACTAACTTGGAAAGATAACATCTATACGATATCAGAAATGGAAAAAGCAGGCTGTTAAAACATGCAATGATCCTTTTTATCTTTATCTTTTATCTTTTGGCTAAAAGAAAGATGGTAGTGTATATGCACAGAAAATGATCTAGTGGTAGGCAAATTCAACAATAAAGAACCAGGCACCCTGTGACCTGAGAGTAACCTGAGTCTAACTTTTTATATACTTCTGAATTAGTCGAATTTGTAATAAGGAGCATATATTATTTTTGTTATGTGTGGGTAAGAGAGAGTATGCAAAGGAAGATTAAGTTTATTACAAAAAAAGACATATAGTAGTCTTCCTGCAGTGGTTCTTAACCTGTGGGTCATGACCCCTTTAAGGCTGAATGGGTGTTTTACACCGGTCACACACAGATATTTACATTATGATTCATAACAGTAGCAAAATTACAGTTATGAAGTAGCAATGAAAATAATTTCATGGTTGGGGGTCACTACCATATGAGGAACTGTGTTAAAGGGTCGCAGCCTTAGGAAGATTGAGAACCACTGCTCTATAGGCAGAATGGCCAGGGCTAGAAGCAAGCTGCCCTGAGGCAGAGTAGCCTCTTACAGAGATTTTTTTTAAACTACATTGAGAGAAGAGAAAAGACTCTTAAGTCTTTTGTTGTTGTTGTCGTTAGCAAAAGTAGGGCAGCAATATTCTTTAAAACTTATTTCAATTTTAATTAGGTTTCAGATTTAAAAATCAAAAACCAACAGTTGGATTCAGAAAATATAGAACTCAGCCAAAAGAACTTCCAAAACAAGGAAGAACTGAAAGCCCTTAATCAACGTCTGGTAGAAATGCTATGCCAGAAGGAGGAGCCAGCAACTTGCACCTCTGAGAAATGGGAACAAGAAAATGTGAGCCTCAAAGAAGAACTGGATCGCTACAAAGTGCAGGTCAGATCTCCAGCCATTGTAATCAAATGTATGTCTGAGTGCTCTGTCTGCATGTACACCTGCAAGCCAGAAGAGGGCATCAGATCCCATTACAGATAGTGAGCTGCCATGTGCTGGGAATTGAACTCAGGCCCTCTAGAAGAGCAGCCAGTGCTCTTAACCACTGGGCCATCTCTCCAGCCCCAGATTTTTCATTCTTAATCCAAAGAAATAAAAGAAATGTCTTATGCATAAGGCCTTAATGACTAAATAATTATTGCCCTGGCACATTAATGTATACTCCAGATACATCTAAGTATGAGAAGATAGAGCATTTTCCCACGACAGATGGGAAGTGAGTTCAGTGAAGCAGCTGTGAGAATTATACTTGTGCCAGACATGCAGATTTCTTGTTTGTTTGGTGCTGCTGTTGATATTTCCTAAAGAACACAGGTAACAAATATTTGCTTAGCATTTACATTGTACTGCTGGAGATGAGTTAAAGTCTCTAAGTGAACGTACCTAGGTTCTGTGCAGATATGGAGCCAGTTATAAAGGTGAGGGTGTGGATACCCTGTCGGGGAATGGGGAGGGGGAGTCCTGGAACTAATTCCTCATAAATGTCAAGAAGGTGTGTAATTGGAGCAGTTTCTTAACCCTCTGGGGTTGAGATGGAGTTGTTTTGTTTTGTTTTTTGTTTTTAAAGCACTTGGACTAATTGGGGGTAGATATTTAGGAACAGATTCGGATTTCATAAAGTGAGAGCATGACACTACATATAATAAATAAAACAGTTCAAATACCAGAAAAACCCATGGGGTGAGGTTGTCTTCAACTATAGAGAAAGAGATCTGTCTCTCTCAGTTAAAAAAAAAAAAAAAAAAAAAAAGAACGTGAAATTAAAGGACAGGGCTGGAGGGCTGAGAGATGGCTCAGTGGTTAAGAGCATTGACTCCTCTTCCAGAGGTCCTGAGTTCAATTCCCAGCAACCACATGGTGGCTCACAACCATCTGTAATGGGGTCTGATGCCCTCTTCTGGTGTGTCTGAAAACAGCTATGTGTACTCATAAATAAAGTAAATAAATCTTTTTATTTAAAAGAAAAAAAAAACCAGGGCTGGAGAGCTGGCTAGAGGCTAGAGCACTAATGCTCATTCACAGGACCCTTGCTTGTTTTCCAGAACACACACGACAACTCATAGCTCCACGTCCAGTGGATCTCATGACTTTTCTATGAGGGCCCAAAAAATGCACTTAGGCATGTACACATGCACACAAGATCAATAAATGTGAAATTTTTTTTTTTTTAAAGTAGAAGGAAATTTAGGGACATAAGAAAAATCTGATAGCAATGTGGAAAAAAACAGGAACAAAGAATTTTTTAAAAAAAATATTAAAATGACCCTCAAAAGCTCTGAACGGATGTTCTAAATCAATCATAATTAGAGAAATGTAAATTAAGCAATACTGGCATTTAACTCCTCACTTGAAAGATTGGTGTCTGTTCAAAAATACTCAGCAGCATGTTCTCCTGGTAAGGCTGTGTTGGCAGACATCCTGATACCATCCGTGTGCAGGTATTTTGGCACTACCTGCCATCATCCCATGTGTACTCACCTTTTGCCCAACAGTCTTATGTCTAGGAATTTAGCCTCAACATATCCCTACAACCGAGTGAAAAGCCATACAAGTGAGATATTCACTTTCTTTGTTCGTATTTACAAAGTTGCTGGAACAATTGTGATGCTCATGCGCGAAAGATGATTGATCTAAGACTTGTGGTATAGCCGTACAATGCGTAGTCTAATACAGCCGTTAAAGAGGGTGGCGCACAAAAGAATAGGGACACTCAACGTGAAATGGTGTTCAGGACATGGTGTTCATTTGTTGGTGGAGCCACAAAGTGTATCTGCAGTGTGCTTCCATGCATGTCAGGGGGAGTAAAGAGACATTAGAGAAGAAACACGTGTGTCTGCCCACTTATGTTAAGGAACTATGAGAGTGATCGACCAGACACTAAAGAGATGGCTGCAGAGAAATGGGAATGCTTTAAGGCTGGGGAGGAGAGCCAGGCTGTGTTGACTTTGTCTTTAGACAAAGCTCTGACTCTTATGTGTTTCATGTGGGTTTGGGTTTGGTTTTCTCCAGTTCTGATAATTTAACCTGGAGCTTTGCGACTACTCTACCACTGAGCTACATCCCAGCCCGGTTTCACACAAGCTTTACAGACCTCAAATATCACTCATGATGGGTGCAGGAATACAAAAAGAGAATGCAAACACTAACAAATGGTATCAGCACTCTGTGCAGTATAACCACAGTAGGGACAAAAAGAATGAGCAGTCCACAGATGCTTTAATAATCTACTCAGAAACTGTGATTTCTTGTAGGCTTGCATACAAGGTTGGTTTGTATCTACTAGAAGTGTATGCGTAAGCACATAGAGCACAGACCAAGGATGAGAGAGAGCGCTTTGCTTCTCTCTGTTAGAGAGGAAACTTGCAGTGTCCGAGCATGGAGGGTTAAGGTGACCCCTCTGATGATATTGTCAGGGTCTGAGACATCAGTCTCAGAGAGCTGGAGAAACTCATAGATGTGCTTTTGTATGGGGTAACGAGATCTTGATTTCCAACTATTAACTTCCTGTAAAAGCGTCTTTGGAAATCTTACTGATTCCAAGGTTAAAGCAGAAAAGATACAAGTCAAACCTGAAATGTCCCATGGTGCCAGACAGAAAAAGGTGCTAAAAAATAATAAGTAAAAAATAAAAATAGGATAAATTCCAAAGACCCAGACCCCCACCTAAAGGAGCAGCTTGGTCAGTGAGATATGGTATAAAATGAAATAATCATAAGGGTAATAGCTATGTGAGTGCATATGAGCATGGATTGGCTGAATAAACAATTGGGGGAGGAGCAACTGATCATCTTATAGAAATGTATAGAAAGCAGAAATGAGGAGAGAAAACAGAAAATCATCCTCAGGAAAACCCCAACTCAGAGTTATTGTAGCTGGTATGCACTGGTGGGCACAGGAATGAATAAAAGAAATTCAAGGAAGGAATTTGCACAATCTCAGGGGACCTCTCCCAGGAGAAGGTAACTTTATAGTAGAGAAACATCCAAAAGATGAGGGTCAGGCCTCAGACCCGTGCTATGCACATGGAATCTTTAAAGATAATCTGGTTGGTTCTTTAAGCAGTGCCACTGAGCTGGCCCTCCTGGTCCCTTGCGATTGTCTCCTGTGGGCTTGGTGAAGCTTCCCCGGCCAATGATGGTGTCTGTTATGTGTCTGATATCTTTCTTAGACTTCCACTTTGGTGTCTTCTCTGGAGGCAGAACTTTCTGAAGTTAAACTGCAGACTCACATTGTGGAACAGGAAAACCTCCTTCTCAAAGATGAACTGGAGAGACTGAAGCAAGTAAGTCTGTGCTGCTACAGTGGAGTGAGGCACAGCACCACTTGATGAGGTGTCTCCGGCCGCCAAATACCCTTTCCACCAGCTGATTGCTTCAAGCTGACGGCTTGAATCGCCATGTGTTACTAATTCCCTAGTGAAACAGCTTATTTATATGGTAGACTCAGATTCTACTATGAATCCTAACCATTTCAATTTCAATTTTTTTGTTGTTGTACTTTCTCCAGGCTAGGTGAAAAAGTAACGTTAGTTTGTCTGATAAGAGGGTGACTTTCTGGCTCATGAATTCCAGAACTGTTCTCTGATTTCTGGAGACCCAAATGAAGTTGGTCCCACCTGTATCTTTTCCTTGGGGCAGGCAGAAGGCACCTCCTAGGAGAACATGCTCTCCAGCATCCTCAGATCACACTTTCACATTTACAAGTTTAACTTGTAGAGCTCAGTGTGGGTATGAGGTTGCCTGCTTGTGTTCTCAGCATTTGGAAACCGAGGCAGGAGGACTGTGAATTTAAGATCAGTATGGCTACATAGTGAGGCCCTGTCTCTCCCCCAAACCCCCCCAAAAAATATTAGGTTGGTTTTTAGAAGGGCTATTTCAGAGTTTCAAACAGAGACTTAATTTTAAATATAAAAAAGGAGGGTTTGCCTCAAAAAACTGTGGATGGGATATTTTCCAGTCTTGTTTATTTTTATTATGTGTAAGAAGACTTCTGTTATACCAGTCTCGTTTTACCATAGGATTTCATTTTTATAATAGAATTTTGTTTTTCCATTCATTTGCCCACCCTCAGGTTTCTTTCCTGTTTGTGCTGTCACATTATAAAATTATAAAATGTTCTCTCTGTATCTGTTCAGCCTGTAAGCATCAAGGGCCTTTCCCTGGTGCCGTGGCAGTTTAGACTTAGCTTCACACCACACCCGAACCCTTGGTGTTCTTTGAGCTGACCTCTGATTGACCCCTCTACCTAGTAATAGTGTAAGACTTCAGAGCACTTGTCTGTGGTACTGCTTCACTCAGGACTGGTACCAAACAAGTATTTTATAAGACTCCAAGGGCGTTTTCCTATATCTTTCTAACTTGTTTAGGCATATGAGGTATGTCAGATTTGCTATCAGTTGAAAACATGCTCCGACCTGTAAAATCTATTTTGTCATAGCTAATACCATTGTTATGTGGGAGGCCTTCAGATAGGGATATCATAATGGATACATAATGGTTGAACACGTGAAAGGCAAACAGGAATGTTCTTACTAAAACATGTATAAAGTAGAGGAAGGATTAAAGAGCATGGGAAACAGTTGGCTCCTAGGAGTGGTTTCCAACTAGGTTGGAGTAAGCACTGCTCCCCAACACTGGGGCATATTTGGTTTTCACAAGTTGGGGAATTTGTATTACTGAGTATAGTAGATAAAGTCAAATGCTGTGAAACATACTGCAATGTCCAGAAAGACCTCTGCAGCAAAGTATCCAGCGTGACACTGATACCATCGTGGATGCTGAAAAGAACAGAAGCAGCCTGGATTACTTCCGCTGTGAGAGTAGGCAGCTAGCATGCCCACTCTGACTGGGAGTCCATTAGGTTTCTTCCCAGGGGAAGAGCACAGCCTTCACTTGCCCACATGCTGATACTTGTGAGAAATACCAACCCCCTAGTTTGTTTGTTTGTTTGTTTGTTTGTTTGAAACAAGAGCTTGATGTGTAGCCCAGACTTGCCCCAAACTTCCAATCTTCCTGCCTCAGCCTCCTGAGTGCTAAGATTATAGATGTGTACAACCACGACATGTAACTCTTTTCTTTTTAGAGACAGGGTGTTATAAAGCCCTGGTTTAACCAGAAACAATTATGTGTGTAGTCAGGGCTGGCTTTGAGCTGGTGATATTCTAAATCAGTGATTGTCACCTTTCCTAATGCTACAAACCTTTAATACAGTTCTTCATGTCATGGTGACCCCCCCAACCATAAATTATTTTTGTTGCTACTTCATAACTATAATTTGACTACTGTTATGAATTATAATGCAAATATTTTTGGAGATAAAGGTTTGCCAAAGGAATTCCAACCCACAGCTTGAGAACTGCTACTCTGAATCCATCTCCACCTTCCAGCACGAGGATTACCATGCTCAGCTAATTCTATGGCCTTGACTGAAGTAGTTTGAAAAATACATTTTGAATACTTCTTTAAAAGCATAATAAAAAATGTAACATGTGCCATGCAGAAGTTAAAGTGAAGACAGGAGAGCAATGTGTCATGTAACTGGGACAGTAGGATTGAAAGCTAGGACCATTATTTAGCAGCATCTGCCTGCATCTTTAGGTCTAAGCAGACATTTCAGTAGTCAGCTAGGGAACAGTTAGTCAAAGTTAATTCTAGGCTTCTGGAGTTTATACGTCCTTTGAAATCTGTCCAGACAGGAAGATCTCAGTGCCACACAAGTGCCCTGTTTACAAATGCCCCCTTTTCACGTTTATAGCATACACATAGCTGGGAGGTGGTGGCTCATTTGTTTAATCTTTTACAGCTGCACAGATGTCCTGACCTCTCTGACTTCCAGCAAAAGATGTCTAGCATTCTAAGCTACAACGAAAAACTGCTGAAGGAGAAAGAGGTTCTAAGTAAAGAGTTAAAGAGCTGTGCAGAGAAGGTAATGGACGCAACGTGGAGACAATGGGGTGCCCTTCACTGTAGCGTACTAGAGCAGGTGTTTCCCCGTGGGCTATGGCCCCTGGGCTTCCTGTGTCAGTCCAAAGTTACAGATGGAGTTATGTGACCCTAGACTAGTGAAGTCGAGACCTGGACTTTGTCTCACTGTATCATGATGCCGTCCGGTATATTATAATAATAATATCTCACTGCAGTACACAGTAGGAATACGGCTTTGATCCTTTGAAATATATCACAGACAAACACTGTCTTTACCCATTATACCTTCACCAACAATACAAAGACGTTGCTTTCCTTGCTCTACCTGCCTTATAGGCATTCTTTATTTTTGTGTTAAATACAGTCTTGAGATTGCCAATTGCCTTTCAGTACACTTCCTGCCCTCAAAATAGAATATGCTGGGGGAGGGGGGGAGGACATAAAAAGGAAAACCCAACAAAGAACAGAGGCATGACGTTAAGTAGGACAGAGCCAGGAAAGCTTCACCCACACCCACCCGTACCCCCGCCCCCATTGGCCTTCTCCTTAAGGCAGATAGGGGGGTTCTCTATGGAAGTGATGGAAACCATAATCTTGTTTGTACAAATGCTCTCCTACCTTTTGTGTCTTATCTGGAACAGTTGGCAGAATCAAGCCTCTTGGAGCACAGAATTGCTACAATGAAACAGGAACAGGAGGCCTGGGAAGAGCAGAACGAGAGTCTGAAGTCACAGCTGGCAGTATCCCAGGAAAAGGTGTGTAGACAGTTCCTGCTGTTGTAGGTCTATAATTAGTATTTTCTAGTATTTTCACCTCCCAAAGAAAGGCCCAGTAGAAAGAGTGTTCAAGATGAGACTGGCTCAAGTAGCCTCAGAATGATCCCATGGGACATCATTTGAGACATCTTTACAATATTGCAAAACAATTTTAAAAACACTGTGTCCACTGAAGCCCATTAACCCTGACCCTGAGCTTACTTATTATGAGCAGTGCTTCTTTACTAAGAACAGTGCTTCAAGAGGCTTGTTCCTAATGTAGGACAGGACTTCTAAAGCAATCACATGCCCTCTAATGCTGAAAGACCAAGATATCAACCTGCCTTTTACAAACTTAACTTGAATTGAGATACAGTTGAGATAGTGTAAAGTAGAATTCCTCAAATATAAACTATTATTTTCAACCAAGAGGTCCTTCACAAACCAACACATCAGACTCAAATGTAGTTTCTCAAGACTCAGGGTGAGTGTGGTTGGCAATGGCAGCAGGCATTCCTCAGTTCTGTCCCCCAGCTCCTGGCAGGCTGGTGGATGCCCATATCGTCAGCACCTGGCCCCCAAAAGGGTTGTCTTTTTTCCTAAATATAACTGTAAATATATGTAGCATCCTGAGTTTCCACTGAATTACTGGAAAGAGAACTGGATGTACAAATTTTATCGGAAGGGGCGTTGGCATTCCCTTGTTTATCCTTTCCTGGATATACCAGAGGTGAGACCATGAGTGTTGTGTCACCATATACGATTATTCTCATGCAGGTTCAGAATTTAGAAGATATCCTGCAGAATGTAAACCTTCAAATGGCCCAGATTGAATCAGACCTCCAAGTGACTCAACAGGAAAAGGAGGCTCTAAAGCAGGAAGTGATGTCATTACACAGACAGCTTCAGAATGCCATGGACAAGGTTGTTCCTTTCTTTGTAATTATACTATAAGTTATTTTAGTCTATTTAGTTGGATTGGTTTTGCTCATTCATATATATATATATTTATGTGTGTGTGTGTGTGTGTGTGGTTTTATATATAGGTTTTTTAAATTTGTTTGTATAGCTACTACTGAACCAAACAGTAAAACATTTCTGTCTATATCCTTTGTTCGCTCCAGTTGATAACCCCAGGGATCCACCTTTGTATTCTCTGCCACTGTAGGTCAGGGATGTTTGCTTCTGAATCACATGTAAATGGAATTATAATGGTACAAAAAGTATATATATATTTTTTAGGCCAAAGAAGTTTAAAGACAGTAGCTGAGCTGAGATTAATATACTAAAACAAAAGCATTTTCAAACTTTAAACAAGAGCATGCGTGGGAAACCAGCCACGAAAAACATTAAGCGACATTAAGCTAGGAACACCCATCTACAGGGGAAAAAAAGCAACACTAAAAGTGCAGGAAACCTCCAGCATAAGACATTGGCGCTGACTTACAGGTCACCGCTGCCAGTTGGCTTGCCTCTGCATTAACAGAAAGTCCAGGAAAAGTGGCTTAAAAAATAGTTGGCTGCCCTTCCTGGTGCTGCTAAAAACACATCTCATTTTAAATATTACAGAGCTGCTTAGTGTTCACACAAATCATTAGCAGCATTCTGCATGTCCAGTAGATGTTTAATTTTACTCTACAATAATAAAACTAGCCCATGACTAGGTTTTATCTCTCGGTGGATAATATGTTAAATAAAATAAGGCAGGTTTTTCAATTTTAAAAATGCCAAGGGTCTGGTATTTTCCTCAAGCCTTTTCAACTTTCTGTTCTTTTTCATGTTTGACGTAAAAGGCAGAAGCTTAGCTAACTGTGCTACCTTTGTAAATTTTTTAACATTCTTTTAGGATTAAAAAAAACCAAACCTCTCTTTGGTTCCTTAAAGTGTATTCTTGAGTTCAAGCCTCCATTACAAGGACAATAAGTGCTTTAGAGTCTAAAAAGGAGCAAGCTTGCCTGTGTAAAAGCCGGATAGGGTTAGCTTGGGGAAGCATGCAGCTTGCAGTGCTTCTGAGTTCTCTGTGTCTGCTGTTAATGAAGAGTGTTATCTAGGTTCAAAGAGGGCTTCCCAAGAAGGAAGCAACTTTGAAACCACCAACTCTTGACACTTGAGTCCTTTGCAGACCATGGCAGAACCCATCCATCAGACTTTCTATTGAAGTCGACTGGTCTATTTTACCAACGATCATTTTAAACTTTAAGAGAAATCCAAATCCAACATTATCATTTTCTGAATATACAAAAGCTTGAAACATGTTCACTAAGGATTGGCATTAGGTAGGCAGGAAACCTGTCTCAGGACAGAAGTGACCTGTCAGTCTGCTAGTGAGTTTTAATTCTCCAATTCTCTGTTCAGGACTGGGTCTCAGAAACACCTACCCATCTCTCAGGGCTCCTGGGCCAGCAGAAAAGGCTGTCCTGGGACAAACCAGACCATCTGATGAATGAGGAACCAGAGCTGCTTTGTCAAGAAAGCAAGAGACTCCAGACTGTGGTACAGAATACCCAAGCAGACCTCACACACTCCCGGGAGAAGGTAACTCAAAAGCTGCATGCTGATGAGAGTGACTAATTAGATATAAAAATGAGCCATTTGATAGGACATAGATTTGGGTACTTTGTGATGGCAGACTTATTTTGAGATGACTAAGTTTTCATTTACTAACATATAAGTTTATATAGTTAAACTATTTATTTTACATAAGCAATTATATATTAAAATATATCTGTGACTTTAATCCTCATGTTAAAAGTACCAACTGGTGGAAATTATGATATCCATATATCCTCATTCAAACTGGTTAGCTGCCCAGACCAGTCATAACAAAATGACAAAATCAGACTCAGGGTCTGATTAAGGGTCAGGCTAACTCCTTTGTAAGAGAAATCTTGGTGTCCCTGTGTAGAGACTTATCATTTCAAGGCCAGAATAATGTTTAAAGTTTCTGATAACCACCCAGCTGACACGTGCTTACCCTGTGCTGTGCTGTCAACTACTTACTTAACCTGTGCCTCAGCATGTTTGCTATGGAATTCCAGGCACCATGAATTTTCCTTGAGAACACCTAGTGTGTGCAGAAGAATGTGCTAGTGGGAAAAGGACAGCCGTGGTCCCCATCCTCATGGGATTGGCAGATGCAGATGTATGGGTGCAGCAGCAGTGTCTACCGGAGTCAACCTCAGCCACCTCTAAACGCTCTGCCCACAACAGAGCCACAGATCGCAGGACTACTGTCCCATTTGTTCAGCACTCCTTCACACTCACTCTGGGCCCCTGAAGACTTAGCTGATGGAGAAATCTCAACATTCCACTAACGTTGAGTTTGTGGGCTCAACCAGGTTTATCTAGAAATGATGTTTAGAAGTAACTTTTAAAAAAAAATAAGCTTCAGAATTCAGTTAGGTCTTGCTATGTTGCCCAGGTTGATTTGAACTTAGGGGCTCAGATGATCCCCTGCCTCAGTCTCCCTTGTAACTGAGACCTCAGCTTTCTACTACCCTGACCAGCTAAAAAAATGCTTTTTAATATCATGAAACCCAAGTAGTACATAAAACATTCCCTGTTTGCCATTTGTTTTCCTGGCTGGCTGGTTATGTAAGTATTTCTTCCTTGTTCTTACTAGGTCCGTCAACTGGAATCCAACCTTCTTCCCACCAAACACCAAAAACAACTCAACCAATCATGTTCTGTGAAGCCCGTAGAACAAGAAAACTTGACCTTAAAGAGAGAATGTGAACAGTCTCAGAAAGATCGATCTCCTACAAGTAGGAAGGTAGGTTTTTCAAGTGTAATGACATACTTGTGTTCTGACCAGTGTATTCCCAGTGTCTGCTTCTTGCCAGGAGTGACAGGCTTTGAGCCTTCCTCAGATCTTCTGATGCCTTCATAATCTTGTCAAAACAGTATCATCGTTCTTTTTATTGAGTAAAGAATTTTTTAAAACAAGAGCAACTTAAGCTTTTAGAATGAAGACAGTTCACCCATGTGCTCGCGCGCGCACACACACGCACACACATACGCCCACACACATCACCTTTAAAGAATTCATTTTAAATTGTATATTTGTATGTGGGTATGTGCACATGAGTGTAGAGGCCAAAAGAAGGTGTCAGATCCTCTGGAGCTGGAGTTATTGGGTTATTGGATGTTGTAAGCCATTTAACATGGTTTCAAGGAACTCAGAATATCTAGAAGATCAGTATGTGCTCCTAACCACTTAGCAATCTCTCTAGCCCCTAAGACCTAGGTTTTAAAAGCAATACCAAAAACAAAACAAACAACAACAACAACAAGAAGACTTTTTGATGTCTGAAGGTTTTGTTAAGAATGAGTGACAGAAGTGGCCTGTGGGAACAAACCTGGCATGGTAGAAAGAAGCCCTACGTGTCCATCCTGGGCGCTGCGGTTCTGTGTGGGACAGAAGACACGCAGAAAGTGGCTGCGAGCTCTTCTACAGTCCAGTGGGCTGGCCAGGTTGTGTGAGAGGCCTCTGCGGAGACACAGCCCGTGGGTAGAAGAGGGAGCCATCCCGGGAATGCTGCACCTCTAGAGTTCCCATGTTGGGTCAAGTTTAATAGACAGTCCATAATTTTTTTTTTTTTTTTTTTTGTTTTTCGAGACAGGGTTTCTCTGTGTAGCCCTGGCTGTCCTAGAACTCACTCTGTAGACCAGGCTGGCCTCAAACTCAGAAATCCGCCTGCCTCTGCCTCCCAGGTGCTGAGATTAAAGGCCTGCGCCACCACTGCCCGGCCAACAGTCCACAATTCTAAGGCGTTTATTTTCATTGTGGAGAGTGGCACGGATTGAATTGTACTCCCTCCCCTCTGGGAGAGGCAAGGCAGATATAGTAACTGGGAAGGGGCATGGCTAAGCCTCTAGGTGTCTCATTAACATGGGGATGGTATGGGGATGGCCCCAGGTAGAGGCATGGCCACACCTGTACCTGAGGAGGGGTGTTACGTGTCCCGTGACTGAAGCCAAAAGCCTCCCGGGAGTGTTGGCATAATGTTTTCCGGTCCCTTGAGGATTGTTCCGCTGGGTCGCCCAGAGTTTACGCCTGTGCTCCACCAAGTGCCAGACTGCCTGTCACAGATCACTGCCCCACAGTCGATGGCAGGGCACAGCGCTGCACAGCACAATGCTACATGGCGCGGCATGGCACAGTTATCTACCAATAAGAGGAGAAAGCAGAGTGGACCATGGGGTGTGCCAAGCTAATGTGACTTGCAAAGCTCCTCTGAGGGGATTAAGAAATTGGAAAACTCCTTACCTCCCAGTTAATGTTTGATAAGTATTTGGAAAGAAACATGCATCTGAATAGAAAGAATTTATCTAAAAATCCATAAAGAAAAGCTTTTGATTTATCTTCACTCTTATCTATGAAGTTAAATGTGTTAGAGAAAAGAGGAAGTTTCTGAAAAATGGAGATTATTAATAAAATCCTAATGGGAAACAAGCATCAGGAGTCAGAGATGGCAGGAGACTGTATGTGAAGCAAGCCAGGGCTGTGCTGATGCGGGGGGGGGGGGGGGGGGCTGTGTTTTCTTAAGTAGTTTTTCCAACTAAGTATGCACTTGGAACTGATGTGCACATGCGCACTTGTGGGCACAGCAACTTTGTTGTAGGGTAATGTGTATTTCTTACAGTGGGTGGCAGAGAAGTTTAAAGCCAGCTGCCTTAGAAAACTCTGGTCTTTGTGAGACATGGTGGTCAAATCCAGATTGCTCAAATGCCATCTGAGCACTGATAGGCACTGAATTGTTGCTGGTTTTCTTTGTAGAATCATCTTGGCTTTCTTCCAAGGCTAGAGGTCTCTAATGCAAATTTATCAAAGAGAGCAACTTGGTTTTTTAAAGTTTTTTTTTTTTTTAATTTTTGTTTGTTTGTTTGTTTGTTTTTTATAGGTCAGTCAGATGAGTTCCCTTGAGCAAGAATTAGAAACAATCCATTTGGAAAATGAAGGTCTGAAGAAGAAACAGGTGAGACTGGACGAGAAGCTAATGGAGGTTAGTACTTGAGTAGATGATCTAAGCTGTGGGGAATACCTACGAGCCTCTTATGGGAGACCAGACATGGCATTGAGTTCCTGCGGGAAAGTCTAACTGTCAGGCTTGATTCTTTGGTCTATCTTCCCAAAATGAACAGACAAGCTTGCTTAGTTACTTACAATCATAGGTGTCTATGCTGCTTTGCAGAATGACTTTAGCCCCAAATGTAAAGACCAGTATACATCAATAAATGTGGATCACAGGAACTCTGCCTGGTATTGCCTGGGGGGCCCAGCTCTCTTGTCATTGGTATATATGTAACAGTTTCCTGATGTATCCTATCCTGCATTGTTTATGTTCTAATTACTCTCTGACTACTTGTCCAGATGTATGTAGAACTCTGAGAGCATCTGCATTTATGTTTCTTTTCAGGAACTGCCATCTTTTTTCTTTTTCTTTTTCTAAAAGATTTATTCGCTTATGTATATGAGTCCACTGTAGCTGTCTTCAGACACACCAGAAGAGGGCATTGGATCTCATTACAGATGGCTGTGAGCCACCATGTGGTTGCTGGAAATTGAAATCCAGATCTCTGGAAGAGCAGTCAGGGCCAGGAATTGCCATCTGACGCAGATAGAGAACTTCACTTGCATGTGTGAAGCCTTGGGTTCGATTCCCAGTGATCAGAAAGCAAATAGTGTCCATGGCTTATGGCTACATTTGTAACTCAGCTGCACCTTGCAAAAGGTACAACTGACAAGTGTTAAGCTGATTTGGAAAACTGACCAATGTGTGTACACTGACCCCCTAGCAAGCAGTGTGTTTTTGTACCATTACAGGGTATGAACAAATGCATAGCCCTCAGTAAGTGAAGACTTCATGGAGATGTTTTGCTGTGGGTAGATGAAAAATTAATCTTACATTAAACGAACTATAACAATCTGTATAAGTATACATAGAAGGTATCTTGCTATCTTCTTAAAATACTGTGTGCACACATTTTGTTTTGTTTTGTTTTGTTTTCAAGGCAGGATTATAGGAAGAAAGGTTTTGAAGTATTTTCTGTTTGTTTGTTTGTTTGTTCAATTTTATTTTGTTTTTTCAAGGCAAGGTTTCTCTGTGTAGCCCTGGCTGTCCTGGAACTCACTTTGTAGACCAGGCTGGCCTAGAACTCAGAGATCTGCCTACCTCTGCCTCCCAAGTGCTGGGATCAAAGGCATGCACCACCACTGCCCAGCAAAGTATTTTCCTTCTAAAGCTGGATATATGGCAAGGTGGTTTTAATGCTTAGCTTTAAAATAATGTGAAGTTTGGGCAAAGGTATCACATTGACATTTAAATGACCACTGAGAGTTCTGACAATTTTATGTTCTCTGACTTATCCACTAATGGGAAGATTGGTGAAATCTCCATAAATGCATTCAAAACTGTGCTTTGATGTAGATATGAAATAGTTAAGAGGCTCTAATGAGTAAGATATCTGATTCTGAGCTCCATCCAGTAAGAACCTGAAGAATGACAGGGTGTATGCACTTATTCACTGCTAGACTCGGTCCACATGCTCTACCGGTAAGCTGGGGCTTCACCTATTTGCCCTAGCCTGGGAAGCCCCCACCTTCCAGGCCCATTTCTATTATTAACAGGCATCAGCCATTTCCTGCCATTCTTTTCCCTAGTAGTAAATATTTACTGATAAGGAAAATGAATGTTCCTGGTACCGGAACTGAATAAGAGAAAAGAATGAATTTAAACACAGAAAAGAACATTTTATATACTATTCTAATGAAACTCCCATTA
Organism: Rhynchomys soricoides; assembly: GCA_019843965.1. Lineage (NCBI taxonomy): Eukaryota > Metazoa > Chordata > Mammalia > Rodentia > Muridae > Rhynchomys > Rhynchomys soricoides. Next base: position 4,738,760 of record JADRCH010000040.1, read on the forward strand.
GGAAGCAAGACTGAGTTATTCTTTCTACACTTATTCAGACTGGATTTATTTTTTTCCTCCTTCACTTTTCTGAGCCATGTAGCTCAGGCTGTCCTTGAACTTACCACCCCTTGGCTTTTAGTCTCCTGAGTGCTTCTGGCCCATATCCAGTTCCAGATTGGAGTTTTAACAACTCTTCTGAGATAATTCACATCCTGTGCAGTTCACATGTTTAAAATATACAGTTGGGCTTGGAGTGTGGTTTTACTTCTTAAACCTTGAGGACATGTATGTATATAACAACTTTGCAACTTTACCCATTGGGCAGTTTATAACCCAATGGCTTCCATTAAGTCCACTGCTTCTAATACCTTCCCTCAGTCTCAACTCTAACCCTTAAGTGGTAACCACTCTTCCCACCAGCCTGCTTAAGTCAGGTTGCAGTATGATTGTAGGGGATGGTGAACAGATGCTTCGCTGTCTTTTGTACTTACCTGAGGGTCCACGAGTCCCTTCCTCTCTGGCACCTTTCCCTCTTGAGGGGTTGAGGTGTGATGGCAGGCCAGGAAGAGTCCCTGTATCAGTGTCTTTGAGGACAGGGCTTTGAGAAAATCTTTCTAGATGATTCTTATCGGATGCACATACTTCCTTGGGAGAAGTCTACCTCGTCTCTTCAAACTAGTTTAGAGGTCACATGTGAACACAAACCCACTCCGGTGTAATTAAAGATTACAGATTAGGCTGGAAAATGGAAGAATTCTGGCTTGAAACTGACTCCCATTCCTGGGATGATCCCATCCTGGCAGATGAGGATGCCATTGCAGAACTGCAGTTTGTAAGTTCCTTTACTGTAAGCTGACGTGCCACAAAGGTGGCCTTGGTTGTATGAATACTCTCATCCATGTGCACAAAATCCCGTTCTTCTTTTATAACTTGCACTTTTCTTACTCTTCCTGTAGCTCCTGTAATCTTCTTTTGTTTTTGTTTTTTTTATCTGTGGCTCGTCTCTACCTAGAGCTCAGTGGTTGGAAGTAGCAGAGCAGGGAGCAGTTCTGGGCCCGAGCTAGTGTGTGAAGGTAGAGCACTCTTTCAGTTACCTTTCACGGCATGGGAACATTTCGACATTGTGACCGTGCAGTCATTTCTGTTCATTATGGCAGTTCATATGTACGTGGACAAGAGCCAGTATTCATTTTTTCATTTTGCTTTAATGTAGACTATATCTATTTACTTAAGGGTTTTCCTTAATATTTAAAACAATTTGATAAAACCATGTGCCACGTTAGAAACCTGTGGGTTCATAATCTGGCACATTCTTTATCATAAGTAATATAATGTTTTCACATTTGCAACTACCACACTACTACTACCACTTTAAAATGGATAATGGCCCACCTCAGAGACTTAGAACAAAATGGATAGTGGCTCTGAAACTTCATGACATTTCATTACAGTTGAGTTGAGAGGTCCTTTTCCTGGAGGTGCTTCCTCTTGAGTTCTTCCTTTTCGTGTGTATTGCATGCCTCCCATTGGGCCCTGTGCCTGCTGAATGTGTTGACAGACGAAAAGTAGCATGTTCTATCGGTGCATTCCTTTCCATTCCTTAAATTTCATGGGCACGTTGATACACTGTTTCCTTGCTGTTTTCAACAATACTTTTAGTTCAGTTCTGGGTGGTTTGGGCTATGACCTGATGTGGCATACTTGCCTGTTTTGTTTGCTAATAGATGAAACCATTTTAGGTACAATAATCTTAAAATATTAATTTGGGTCAGAAGATACATAGCCAATGAATTATGGATTTCATGGATGACTTTACAAATCTCCATGATGGTAAGGAAAATGGGAAAAGCCTAAAACAAAACCACTCTGTCCCATCTTCTCAGCTCCTGTCTCATCTTTAATGAAAGGAGAAAAGGCAATTGAATGTTCTAGAATAAAAAACATAGATATCATTTCAATATGCTATGTATGTCATAGACCTCATGCCTTTATAGTCACCCAGGAGGGAGGAAGGTCTATTCTTTCAAGTCTTAAAATGTTTAAGAAAGCTTGGTCACTTAATGTATTATCGCCAAGAGGCACAAAAGGGTTCTTCCCACACACTTCCACCAGGCTTTGTCCTGTTTAGGTGATCTACTCCCTGCTTGGCACCTTCCTTGGCAGAAGGCCCTCCACTGACCAAGCTTTGTCCTTACCCTCAGATGCAGCCCCTGAGGTCCACTGTGATGCGTAGCCCTTCCTCTCACTGGGATCTGCAGTTGCTCCAGCAGCAAGCCTGTCCGATGGTGCCCAGGGAGCAGTTTCTGCAGCTTCAACAACAGCTGCTGCAGGCAGAAAAGAGAAGCCAGCACCTGCAGGAGGAGCTTGACAACAGGACCTCTGAAACCAACACACCACAGGTACAGAGTGTTCTCTGTGGGGAGACTCACATCATCCACTTTACCTTTGTTTGAAAAATAAACCAGTCCAAAGGTGGGGATGAAGAACGCCATCTCCCACCATTGCTCTGCCTTCCCCGAGTACAGGCCCACAGAACCGCAGTGCTGGTGCTCACCTTGGTTTTATAGTTTCCTTCCAAGCTCTCTGCTTCTAAGTCAGGCAGTTCCATATGCTGGGCCTCTTTTGCACACTTGCACGACGGAGGATCAAGGCTACTTGCATGTAGTACATAGTTGGCCCAACAGTCTTATCTGGTGCTCAGAATGTCACAAACCGAATCCTGGGGTAGGAATCTCTGCTGACATTCTCAGTTCTCCTGTGCAGTGTGGCCTGCCAAGGTCTGAGAAGTCAAGGGCAGGGATTCTTTATAACTAATAATGTAGAATGTGCAGTTGCTTAGCGCCATGTTCTTAGTTATCTAGTTCATTTCACTCAGTATTTGAAAAAATCAAATTTGAAAAACTACTTAAGCTCCTAATAGATGTTTCTCCTTAGTACATAATCTTCATTTTTCTTAAATTTGTTCTTACCCATATAATTACTAGTGAGAAATAAAAAAAAATGTCTCCTTTGTTTATATCTAAGTCAATTCTTTCTAGTTTAGAAATACTTAAGGCCCAGTTAATATTTGATAAGGAGTTTTCCAGTTTCATTTTTTATATATAATAAAATTTAATTTTTAGAGAATTTTAGAGAAATGTTCCATATAACAGTACAAATCAACACAGTACTTCTAATGAACAGTTTACCAACAAGTACCAAAGTATAAATTGTGCATACAATTTTATCTAGTAAACTTATTTCTAGGAATTTATGTTGACAAAAATACATATGTACTGTGGGATATCTATCACAGTATTATATACAATGGTAAATTATGAGAAACATGTCAACATTAAATACAGAATTAATAAATTATGAAATTACTTGTAGACATTTCTGTAATAATTAAAATGCTATTTTTTTTGGCTAAAACTTTAGAAGCCAATATTATCATCATCTTATACTTTCACATTATAAATATGATTAAAATAAATCAAATAAATCACTTTGTGAAAACATTATGCAATTGGAAATTACTTCTGACAGATCAACTCTTACAGTTTTATAGGCCATTCATTTTTTCTCCCTTGAAATGACAAAGGGAGTTTTCCAGTTTTTTAATCCCCTGAGAGGAGCTTTACAAGTCACACTAGCTTGGCACACGCCATGGTCCACTCTGCTTTCTCCTCTTCTTGGTAGATAGCTGTGCTGCGCCATGCACTCATTCTTCTTAGCAAAACCGTCAGACTTTCAGAAAGTCTTCATGTGCTGTAGCGCTCCATGTTTTCGGGGCTGTCTATGTACCCTTCTCATTATTAGAGTCAGCTTTTACTGAAGATTGTTAGGGTGGACTGCCAAGGCTGGCTCCAGCTCTCCACGTGCCACCTCTGTTCACCAGCACTGCGGTGACTCTGTATAATAAAAATGGCCGTGGTTGAGTATGAAGGGGAAGCATCATTTCTTCATTGTGTAGCTGAACTCTGAAGCCTCGGCCTCTGTTTTTGAAAGGCTCTCCCAGAGATGTGGCTAAGATGTACTCATTGCTCCCCCAGACGCACTGTTTTTAAAGTATGCTTTTCCTAATCTGCCCATCAATATCTGAGAATTAAAAAACAAATTTCTGTGCCAATAACTTCAGTATTAGACAGAAACTATTGGAAAAACAAAACCCTTCAGCCAGAGAAGAGCCTGTTTGTCGCACAGTAGAATAGCTTCTAGGCTTTTTCTTTGTCTGGTTGCTGAGCTGACTCTCATTTTCAGAATACTGCACATTATACAAATCTGCACGGTGCCTGTGAACAGAGGGAGGAGCTTCGTCTGCCTGGGTAGTGTGACTGTGTGTGCTTCGAGGAATGTGTTTGAATTATGCGTGTGAACTTAGACCCCTAAACTTAAGACCTAATCTCGTCACTAGGGTGAAGTATCCCGCTTGCCTTCTTTCTCTACTTTCTCTAGGCCTTGCTACTGGAGCAGCGAGCAGTGCATGCGGATTCCTACAGAAGGATTGGGCACCTCTGAAAACTGGGCTGCTGTTGATGGCATTTGTTACTATGACAGAGTCTCAAATGCATACATGCACACATGTACATGCACACTGCACACAGACATGAGCTGGAACATGCTGGAATCAAGTGCTCTTTTAAATTATTCGACTGTTACCTTTACTGTTAAAGCCTTCACAGTATTGTCTCTTATTTATGTAGACATGAAAGACTTTGTGAATCAGTCACAAACTTTACTTGCTACAAATCAGCTTATTTATATGTTTTAAAGAGTGGGTTTAAGATTCTTGAAAGGATATATTCTATATATTTTCTCACTCCATATGTTGTAATTATTTTTAAAAGAAGGTACTACTTTTATATATGGAATTTGAAGAAAATCAGGGTTATTTATACTGTTTTGTATAAGATGTATCATACTTTTTGACAGAAAAAAGGGAAATTTTGATGGAACAATAAAATAAAATTTAAATGTATGACTGTCTTCTTGTTTTTCTTCTGCTTTCTCCTTTGTAGCACTCAGTGCCCATTGAGACTTCTGCTGCTATGATTTTCTGTTTTGTTTTTTTGAAGCAAGCGTTATTCATTATGCATAAACATTAAAAAGTTATTGTATCTTTTAAGATATAGGCCTTTTTTTAAAAGGACAGCTTTCCATGGCCTTAGGTATTGAAATTTACTTTGTGTATTAAGCTTATACTAACTACAGATTTTTGTCTTCGCATCAGTCGCATGGTTTCAGTCACATGGTTTCAGTCACATGGTTTCAGTCACATGGTTTCAGTC
>JADRCH010000040.1:4744021-4785021 GCA_019843965.1 Rhynchomys soricoides
CAGTCACATGGTTTCAGTCACATGGTTTCAGTCACATGGTTTCAGTCGCATGGTTTCAGTCGCATGGTTTCAGTCACATGGTTTCAGTCACATGGTTTCAGTCACATGGTTTCAGTCACATGGTTTCAGTCACATGGTTTCAGTCACATGGTTTCAGTCACATGGTTTCAGTTCACGTTTGAGCATCCTCCATTCTTTTCAAAATACATCTTTTCAAAAGTCCTTAGCTATCGCCCAAATCGTTAACACCTGAACCACAATAATAATAATCTTAAGGACTTGAAGTACCTCCTAAAATGTGAAATTCCTGGTGTGGGCATTTTTATAAGCGAGGGTGTGAGCAGTGTTGTCTCTCTTGAGGTCATTTTGCTTCCTCAACTCCTGTCTCCTCACTCCTTGTTGTATGCGGAGGAGAGAAAAGGCCATGCCTCTTCCTGTCCTGTGGTTTTATCTGGGCTTGAATGTCTGTGAGGAGATGTTTTCACTTCTGACCTGCTCTGATGATAAATGCATCCTCTCGTCTGATGTTTGCTTCACACTGACAAGTCCCTGGGAATCAGATGAGTAGGGTGACTGGCAGGAAGAAGTTAAGTATGATGAAGACAGAACCAACCCTTGGATGGTCACCAGTCATTTCAAAGAAAGATGAGAGGCGTGTGTTGCAGCTGATTGGAAACATTAGGCGACCCCCAAATAACTAGTGTTTGCAATGTTCAGAGGCCCACAGGATCCCAAAGGCACGAGTCACAGTGGAAGGTTGGTCCCCTGCTTTAATTTACTTTGAATAGTCACTGTGTTAAAAGTGTACATGGGTTTCAGTTAGGGGTTTAAATATTGATATCAGGGGATGATGGAGCCAAGGTAAGAGCCTTGTCTTTTCCTGATTCCTCTATGACAGTGCTACTTTTCTAAGGTATTGTCAACGCGTGCAGTGCCCAGAACTCCCATTACATTAGAAACCCATCCTCGGCTTACTAAGGAAAGCATCCCCTGTCCTTTCTCTAGGTGTCTTATGGGGAGAGTCACTACCAGTACTTCCAGTTGGCATGATTTCAAATGATAATACACTTCTTTCTCCGTCTTCTCCTTAGGAAAGCCAGGAACACCTTGTAAATCTCATGGAAGAACGAATGATAGAAGTTGAACAAAAACTAAAGCTGGTAAAAAGGCTTCTTCAAGAAAAAGTGAATCAGCTCAAAGAACAAGTAAGCCTCTGTCACTTCCATCTGTCCCAACATTCCAGTTTGTATGGGTGTACAGGGTGTGTGTGAGTGCGCTCAACCTCAGGTATTGGTCCTTGGGAGCTATCCACTGTTCTGTTAGAGGACCTGGGTCTCTCTGATTAGGTTAGGCCCATCTCTTCCTTAGCACAGGGATTCCCTCTGTGCACCACTCACTGTATCCAGCTCTTTATATGGGAATTGGTTTTCTCATTCTACCATGTGGGAATCAAACTCAGGTCCCCGTACTTGCAAGGCATGCGCTTTATTAGCTGAGCTCTCTCTCTAGCCCCAACCTTCCAACATTCCAGTCTTAACTCCAGATTTTGCATCCTTTTTTTTTTTTTTAAATTATTTATTTATTTTAGGTATATCAGTACACTGTTGCTCTCTTCAGGCACACCAGAAGAGGGCATCAATTCCCAGCCACCATGTGGTTGCTGGGAATTGAACTCAGGACCTCTGGAAGAGCAGCCAGTGCTCTTAACCTTTGAGCCGTCTCTCCAGCCCCAGATTTTGCATCCTTTTATTGCTGTTAATTTGTGTGGCTAATAAAAGTTAATTCTGCTGGAGATGTCTAGAAAACTTAGGAATCACTTTCATATAAGCCCCCCAAAAATTCTGCATTCCACAGTTTTTTTCAAAACCCTATTGAGGCCTTATAAAATTGTCCACAATTTTATAAAAGTATATTTGCTAACAGTGGCTCTTACCCAAAGTGTTCCTAATAAAGTTCAGTGGCTCAAACCAATACAGATATTTTTTATCCAAGATATGAAGTATACATCTCTAAGTAAACAGAAAATGATACATTTGTTTTTTAAAAATTGGGTAATAAATGTAATATTGGCTTTCCTGTTCCCAGTAGTTTGTGGCAACCTCAAAAAAGTATCTTGGGCAGATGAAATGGTGTGGTAGGTAAAGGTATTGCCACCAAGCCTGACTACCTGAGTTCAATACTGGAACCCACGTGGTAGAGTAACAGAACCAATTCCTGTAAGTTGTCCTCTGACTTCCACACATGTAATAAACACCCCCACACACATTAGATGATCAAGCAAATACGTATTTTAAGTATCTTATTGCTATCACCAGGCTTTGAATAAGGTCCAAACTCCCAATACTAGACCGTTAAACAACTTGATCTTTTCACCTGCTAATTACAGACATGACCACACTGTTTAAAAACTACTCGTGTATGCAAAAAAAAAAGAAAGAAAGAAAGAAAGAAATTAAGAAAGAACAAAGTAAAGAAAAAAAATGTGGGCAAGAAGCTCCTCCTGGTCAAATGTGACAGCTTCCCAGAAAACTTGAGACTAAGACAAACTGGTTAATTTGCCAACCCTGGTTTTCTAGATAATATAAAACCTAAGAACATCAATCCCAGGAGAGAGGTCTGAATGCAGGTGCAAGAACAGATACATGAAGAAACTTTTCTTTGCTCTGTATCTTAAACAGAGGAGAGGAGAGGAGAGGGAAAACCCGTTTGTGAGCATTTGTCCAGGCAGCCCTCTGTGTCTGCCTATGGTCAGCACAAGTTGCTATGTTTGACATCCTGTTCTGGGAACTACAGAGACAACTGTGGACAAAGTGAAGCTCCTGGGCATGTGGAATGTAAATTCTACCATGCCCAGAAAATACCAAGAATTTCTCCAAATGGAAGCTTTAAAAATAAACAAGAGATAACTCTATTTTCAGTATGGGATCACACAAGATCTAGAAGCCTAAAGAGAGCTTCCTGAAGGCCTCTTAAAGCAAGTCTAGAGAGCTGGGCAGACATGCAGGGAGGCAGTCTAGGCTACAGTAACTTCACAGAATGGGGAAAACACACAGGGTGTGGGCATCTATAAATACAAGCTACCGCTAGCTCATGCTGTCCTAAGAGACTTAGAAAGGAGAGGAGAATCAGCCAAGGAGAAAGCATTTATTTCTATGCCTAGTAGTTTGAATCTTGTCCTTTAGGCAATGAAGAGTCATTGAAATGTCTTAATTGAAAGAAAAGGGTGTGGGGGGAAGGAAGGAATAGTGAGTTATGCCATTTCAGTCACAAGGAAGTTCTGAGGCGTACTATACCTGCCAGCTACTTAAATTATTATGACCCTGGAAATGGTAATAAATTCTGTAGCCACTCGTTATTCTGTTATGTGCTTGAGTCTGCTATAAAATGATAAGTATAAGATGTGGGAAAGAAGATTGAAGGCAGGAACAGGAGCAAGAACTAAGGTAGCAAGGTTGGCTAACAAATGTGCTCCTCAGTGTAGACTCCGGACTCTAACCATAAGAGAGGGCATACCTCTGGGGGGAGGGTTGGTAGAGAAGAGAGGAAATGGGGTTAAGGGAATACAAACAGAATGAATGCACATTTCCGTTTGCATAGACACTGGTAAACGTTACTAATACAAAGGGCACAGCTAGCAGAACTGATTTACCATTATTAAGTAACTTCCCCTATGTTTTAAATTGGGAGTAGTTAACACAAATGGAATCAAGATGTTTCTGGTTCTGTCCCAGCTCTGCAAGAATACAAAAACAGATGCCATGGTGAAGGATTTGTATGTTGAAAATGCCCAGTTGTTGAAAGCTCTGGAAATGACTGAACAGCGGCAGAAGACAGCAGAGAAGAAAAATTTCCTCCTAGAAGAGAAGATCGCCAGCCTCAGTACCATTGTCAGGAACCTGGCACCAGCACCACTGACTTCTATGCCTCCTCTGAGGTCATAGCCAGCCCAAAGGATGCATACCAAAGGATGCGCTTGCATGTGTGCACTTTACTGACACTACTGGAATGTGTTAATAGGTTCTCCAAACCCTCCAACTAAAAAACTTTCAATGGCTTAAAATCAAGCCTACCTGAAGTCTGCCAGCAGTGGAATTGGAGGCTCCAAATGGATGCTTACTGGAATTCCACAAATCACTATTTAAATTTCACTATTTAAATTACTCATAAGCACTGAACTTTTAAAGTATGTTCTGGATAGCTACCAAGGATGAAATTAACTTAAGAACCTTAAAATCCCCGTTTTTAATGTTTTAAAATTGCTATCATCTGTGTATGCAATCCAGGTTCCTGTTAAGTTTGATATCTAACTAGAGTGATTATTATATTATTATAGTCTTTTTTAAAAAAAACACTTAAGTACTGAACTCATTCTGCTCAATACTTGAGTAGTCTCTTTGAATTAATTGGCTGACTGCAGTTCTGTTCAGAGAACAGCCACCAAGGTCAGAGACATCCAAGTTCTGTAAAACTCTGACTTCTGATGCCAGGTCTTGCTATTCTTGCTGGATAACGGATTCAGCGCTAACTTACTCAGCTGTTCTCGAACTAAGGATGAAGCTTTATTTCTTTAAACAGCCCTTTTTCCTCCTCCTAAAGCTTTTGTTTGGGACCTTGTCATCTAAAAAGAATTGATAAAACTGTATTCTTAACATTACTGAACCATAGGGAGACCACGGACAGACAGACCACTCTTGGAAGAAGGTCATGTGGAGCATGGCAGAGGTAGTCACTTCTCTCCCAAGTCTTGGGGTTCATGGACATACCTTTGAGTTTGCATCAAAGCTCAGGGAATGATTTTTAAACTGTCTTCCTGAACTACTTGCTGCCTGGCCTCTAAGAACTGGAGATGTGTAAACCACACAACCTTGTTTGTCTTATATATTAACAGCCATAGACTTTTTACGTCTATATTTTTAGTGCACTTAATTATCTGCAAAGGCCTTGACTTTAGAGCTAAAAACCTCTCCTACTTACGAAGAGTTTTTGCTGTTTGTTTAATACAGGTCAAGATTTCAATGCTTCTGACCTTCCGATACCTCATATCTGAACTTACAGATCTCATACTGTGGATAACATTGGCGTGGTATCAGGGGTAAATGAGAGAAATTGGAGAGTTTCACTTTATAAGGGGTACAAGAGAAAAGTAAGCCCTGTGTTTGGGAAGGGACACAGGACAAGTCAGATAGGCTGAGAAGTCACATGACGTGAGGAAACCTTGAGCCATTTCCATCTTGACTCTGGGATTCTTTAGGATCCAACTATCCAGGCCCTCCAGCTCACAGCTCCCTCTACCAAGTTCTGACACAGCACACTAGCTGTGCTCCAGTCGTTCACACTGGTTTTGCACTACCATTCCTATCAGAAAGTTCTGATTTCCCACTGGGGAAAGAATTAAACCTTCCCTATAATTAGACATCTAAATATTTGACCTCTGGCAGTATGCCTCCTCTAAATCTTTCTTCTCAGCTACTTGTATGGCATTAGCTTTAGCAGAAAATTGTGGATAGGCCTAGGCTAAGATCAGAGGTAAACTAAGTCTGTATGTGTGAGATGCTTCAGGTTCTGAAGGTTAATGCCACTGGAACTGAACAGGAAGCACGTCTCCAACAGTTGGCTGGTGTGGAGCCATGTTTGTGCCGCTTCTTAATTTTCTTTTATATTATGAAAAGTATAGGTTAGTGTTTCTTATAAATGTGTATTTATGTGTACATAAAGCATTGTACAATGACTGTAAATATGATTTTTTGAAAAGTTTCAGAGTTCATTTAGAATTATTCCACCCAAAATCAAAATGCTACTTTAGTAAAATGTTAATTTTTTGCTTTATCCCACTTACTAAATAGGGGAAAGATCAATATGAGAAATGTCTATAGATATCTTAAATTTATACATTCACACAGCAGTTTATTTTTTAGAAACCTCTAGAGCGGGAATTTAAGTGCCCATATAAGAATATAGCTTAAAGCTTTAAAAGCATCAAATGTAAAATCCTTGAATTATGAGTAGATGCGACTCTCTGACTTTCTTCCCAGTGGCTGTCTCCAAAATCACAAGTTATGTGTTTTATGGCCATAGCTACTTTTCTTTTCATTTCTTTTCTTTTCTTTTTCTTTCTTTCTTTTTTTTTAAGCACTGATTTTAGACTTTAAGACATTGCTGGGAAGACCTCCATTGCCCTGTTTGCTGTCTTCTAGTTATTAAAGCCCTTACTCTTGTTTCCCCTAAGGGGAGAAAGGATTTATTTTATCTAAAGGTCTTTACTCTTAAAGTAAGTGTGTGAGGGGAGAGAAGTCCGTGTGGTTCAGGATGAACCACAGTGTTTTCATTTGCTTTGTGAAAACTCTAATTCTAGCTAAGCCATTTTAAATGTGAATCCCTCCTTAAAACTGCAATGTGCTATTTGCATATTTTTCCATCAACATGTTTTATATTAACAGATCATGAAATCATAAACTTTAGGTATAGGGAGACATCTTACAGGTCTAGTGCTTCAGTAATAAGTCAATATTCAGGGCAGGTATTATTTTGAGAAACTTTTTTTTTTTTTTTTTTTTAAAGAAATAACTAAGGCTTCTTGGGAAACTTTTTTTTAACATGTGGAAAATAAATTTGTGATTTCCCCTTTTACTTTGCTGAGTAAAGAAAAAGAGAACACACTGTTCCTGTCAGCATCTTTTAAAGGTATTACCAGTCACAGAGTCTGAGTACAGTTTTAATTGAGTCCTGTTCTGAGTGGATGGCCTGCAGTTGTATAGCATTCCAGTGAGCCATTAAAGCAAAGCCAAAAACCAGGTCAAAGCCTAAGAACCAAAGCACTTCTGGAAAGTCAGCCAGGAGGTGGCTCCCCTCATTTGAACATCTTAGCACTGTGAAGACTCGGTTTCAGGCATCTAGAAAGCTATTTAATAGCAAATTAAAGTTATGCTTTTTCATTTTGTTTTTTGGATGATGCAAGATAAGTCTATTCTCATTGTGACTTAAAAGAATATTGGTTAAAAGCAAAACAAAACAAACAAACCAAGTAAAACCCAAAAGTAAACCAAGATTAACTTGAGTTAATCTAGAACCCACTCCAGAATTGTTTTCTGCTCAAGATTAATGTGAATATGTTTATATTGATTTTGTAATTTCATTTTAGTCACTCTATCCCAGAAAGAGTTTAATGTGGGCTTAAAATGTAAATAAATAATTTTGCAAACATGCCTCTGGTTTTCTGTCTTGAAGTTTTGATGAGCAGTCTTGGTGTGTTTATTGTTAGACTTGTAAGTGAGACCACGAAAATGCTGCAGGAAACACTTTCTACAAATGCAGAATCCAGGCCCATGCTGCATGCTGAGTCAGAATCATCATTTTAAGAAGATTGCGCCAGGGGACTTGAAATGGTTCAGTGGCTAAGAATGTTTACTACTCTTGCAGAGGATCAGGATTCAGTCCTCAGCACCTACATCATACCGCTCAAAACTGCTCCAGGGGATCCAGTGCCCTCTTGTGGCCCCCAAGAGCACTTTCATGCATGTGGAGCACATAAAGTCATGCAGGTACACACTCTTACACATAAATTAGGTAAATCTTTAAAAGAAGCTCCCCCAAGGTGATTTGATGTGAATTAGAGCAGAGGCTCATTCCCTTCCCATCAAGGAAGTGATGTAATCCCGACCAGCCAGCTTGTGGTACTTGTGCTCTGTAGCAGTGGTTCATTCCCCATCAAGGAAGTGATGTAATCCCAACCAGCCAGCTTGTGGTACTTGTGCTTTGTAGCAGTGGTTCATTCACACAGAATTTTGACTTAACCTTAGAAGACCCTGCTTGGCATCCAGGATGCTTCAGAAATGGGGCCACTTGGCTATCTTCATCTGAGTATTTCAGACTGTTTTAACTGAGCTGCTCATAAATGGTGACACAGATGATAAAAGACCCACAAAAGTAAACCAAGAGCACACTGTTAATATACCAAACCCTGAAATGTACAGGGGAATAGTTGGCTGACCTAGGCCTATCTCAGAAGCCGTTTCATTCATTGTCAAAACTTTTATACCAATTGCACACTCACTGCTTTTATGAGACAGGAACTATTTATCCCCATTTTACATGTGGAAAAGAAAAAATGAAGCTTGCAAAAATTGAAACTCAAGGCTATCCTGGCCGCAAATAGGGAAGTCAGGATTCATGGTCCAAGATTCTTTGTTAAAATCCCACAATATCAGCTGCTACTTGTAGCAGAACGGTTATTTAATCAGTGTTGATGTGGTAGCTACCATCGAATAGTACTTTAGGAACAAAACAGAATATCCAAAGAACAAAAACGACCAGCACAGAGCAGTCACATGGCCATTCAACCTCCTCACCTTGCCTGACCACACTGCAGTCAGAAGTGCATATGGTAGCCTCTCCAGTGCAGCATCTGACCACATACTTCTGTCTGGAGGACAAGAACTTTAGGATCTGTCACCACTGCTGGGGCTGCCAGTAGTGCCAGATACCTTTACTACTAGCAAAGCTGGTATCAACAGTACCTGAAGAAATTGCTATTACCCAGTAGGGAGTATCATTCTGCTTTACCACACCTGCCTAGACTGCTGGAATGGCCCCAGACACAATTGGTCTTTCCTATTGTTGATTATATCATGATTTATAAATATATATATATATATATATATATATATATACATTTGTATGATGGACCATTGATTATACCATGGCATATACTGTGCCCACAGTTGTTACAGCACAGTCAATGAGCTACTGAAAAGCAAGTGAAAGAACTTCAGTGTGCATATTATAGTCAAACTCTCAAATGTACAGGACAAAAGTTATAAGGGTGGACGTATTAGGCTAAAGATTTCCAAGCAGAGGCAGCACAGGGCAGGAAGAAGTGGAGAGGCTCATTCCAAGCTCCAAAACAGAACAGCTACAAGGAGGCTTCACTCAAGACCACCCTCTCCAAAACAGGACGGCTACAGGGAGGCTTCACTCAAGACCATCCTGCAAAAATACAAAAGCAGTAAAATCCTTTCAAGACAAACAATTCTGGGGAGTTCACAACACTAGATCAACTGTATGAATGAGAAGTGAGAGCTAACACCAACACAAAACCATGGGGTGGGGGTGGGGAGACTTGGACAGGGCAGAGCAGCAGCCCTCAAAACCTAATCAAATGCAACCATTTTGTTTTTATATTAACATCTAATATGCTAGGCCCTGGATTCTATTTTCAAATAATACTCCTTTGCCTGCACTTTGACCCTGAAGTAAGACTGGCCTCACACCATAGAGAGAACTGAGCAGATGGATATGTGGTAACAGGGAGAAGACTTTCTGACTGTATTGCTCCCAAACATAGTAGTGAGTATCTGAAAAATGGTGAAGATAAACTCAGTGATCTCCCTGTCAAAGAAGTCACATAACCAGGACATAAAGCTTAGATGGTTCTCTACAGATGTGTCACTCCCTCAGGAGAGGTCACTCACAATGGGACCTCCTCCTCCTGACGTACTGCCTTTGTTTGCCCACCTCTAAGCTTCACACCTACTTCCTGTCCTCATATCTCTTTGCTCAGTGTACACGCTACACTGGAGCCGCGGCCATAACAACAGTGTGCCTGCCCCATCAGCCTTCACTAGATTCACCTGGAACAACGTCATTTTTTCAGAAAGCAATATTATCTCTTCCTGTTTTAAATAATTTTTTATATAAGGAGAAAGCAGCTTTAAAAGTTGTTTTTTATTATATGTATGAGTGTATTATATGTATGTGTGCCTGGTGCCTGAAAAGGTCAAATATAGCCATGGATCTCCTTGGACTAGAGTTATAGATGGTTATAAGCCACTGTGGGGGTACTGGGAGTCAAACATGGGTCCTTTGCAGGAACAATAAGTGCTCTTAACCGTGGAGCCAACTCTCCAGAGTAGAGGACATGAAAACATGTCTCATTTACAATGGATTGATTTCTCTTCTTCAGACTGCTGATGTCTTACATCACAGATTTTCAAGAAATCCTTTGGCATTTTTGCCATTTTGTTAATCTTGATGCTATTCTCCCAGGTCTGGGCCAACACCTGATCCTCATTCTGTATTAAGTTCCTATTTAGGTCCTGTCCAAGTTTTTAGAACCCTGGGTTAAGTGAAAAGTCCTTTGTTAAACAACACTGATCTGAGCCATCTTCTTTCCCTTCGAAAGCATTTGCATTGCACTTACAAATTTAGGATTTTTGGTTTCTTTTGATTAATCTTTCCCTGTATGACCCAATACTATATGATCTTGTCTTTCAAAAAAAGTCCTGTCTCTGCTATTTTGATTTACTTCCTTCTAACTCTCTTATCTTGGTATCATATAAGTGCTTACTTTATTGTAAACTAATGAAATGATATACCTATTTTGTAAACTTGCACTCTTTTTAAATAAAAGTTTATTCCAGCTCATTAAAAAAAAATATTCCTGTCTCTTTCTTGGATTTTGTGAGACATGCTTCCTACAGTCTTAATATCTACTCAGTTGTGCCCATTTTCCTCTTTCCACTAAAACACCAACTCTGGCCAGTTTCCTAAGGGCCCCATCACTGACTTGTGCCAACAATTTCCCCTTTTCTGGATTTGGACAGGCACACACTTATAACCCCTGAATTTAGGAAGCAAAGACAGGAGGATTATTGATGCCAGCTTGGGCTACAAAACACAAGTCTGTCTCAGAAAAAAAAATTAATATTTGAGTGTTTTGTCATCTAACATGAGCCAAGAATTATCAGTATCTTTACACCGCAGTTTTCAGAGACTATTGTGCACATATATATATATGTAATATATATATATATACATATATTACATATATATATAGTATGAAAAATGAAGAATCAAAAGATAAAATGTCTTCATATAACATCAGTCTTTTTATCTTATATACAATATACTGCACTAAGAAGCTAAACTATAAAAATGAAATACAAAGTCTTTGTTTCATTGAGTTTTAAATACTACAGGAGAGGTAAATGAACTTGCAAAAGAAAGCTCCACCTAAGCTAATGTACTGACAGTTGTAGATACTTTTGGGATGGTATTTAATATTTGACCCGTCTGACTTTGCTGAATTTATAAAACTGGAATAATAATACTTGATCCTATAGACTATGTAAAGTTAGATTACAAAATAATGCATGACGCTGTTAATGTTAATTATATGCTGCGTTCAAGAAGGATAACCATGGAAACTAAGGGATGCCAAAGACCCATTTCAGCAGGTCCAAGTGGCTTAGTCATCTCATTAAAAGGCATTGTCTTTTTCCTCTATGTTGACATTTTAATTGATTTAATTGATTTAATATTTAATTGATATGGTGATGGCACCAAATTATACAACAGTCATTTCACTCTTCTCCATCATATGCTATTAGTGTGCGGGTGGTGGAAAGTCAATTTTAACTCAAGAATTTTTTTGATGAAGCAAAAGAAATTGTTAATTCTATATAATCTCAACCTTTCCATATGCACATTTTAATATGCTATGATACAAAATGAGAAGCACACATAAGGAATGAAGTACACATAAGTGTCTCAGTCAAGAGCACTTATGTACAGGAGCCTTCCGGTCTCCATCTGTGCCTGGAGCTAAGGTTGTCTCATAGCCCTCTGTACCCAAATCCCTCCCTGAGAGAGCTGGTGTCCCCAGGAGTGCTGACACACCTAAGATCACAGGCTCACAGGCCCACAGGAGGAACAAGCTCCAGTCAGAGACAGCAAGAATAACACCAGAGATAACCAGATAGCAAGAGGCAAGTGCAAGAACCTAAGCAACAGAAACCAAGGCTACTTGGCATCATCAGAACCCAGGTCTCCCACTACAACAAGTCCTGGATACCCCAACACACTGGAAAAGCAAGATTCAGATTTACAATCACATCTCATAAGATGATAGAGGACATTAAGAAGGACATAAATGACTCCTTAAAGAAACACAGGAGAATACAGGTAAACAGGTAGAAGCCCTTAAAGAGGAAACACAGAAATCCCTTAAAGAATGACAGAGAACCACAACCAAACAGGTGAAGGAATTGAAGAAAACCATCTAGGATCTAAAAACAAAAATGGAAAAATAAATACAAAGGCTGACAACCCTGGAGATAGATAGAAACCTAGGAAAGAAATCAGGAGTCATAGATGCTTGCATCACCAACAAAATACAAAAGATAGAAGATAGAATCTTAGGGGCAGAAGATACCATAGAAAACATTGACACAACAGTCAAAGAAATTGCAAAAGGCAAAAAGCTCCTAACCCAAAACATCCAAGAAATCCAGGACACAATGAGAAGACCAAACCTAAGAATAATAGGTATAGAAGAGAGCGAAGATTCCCAACTTAAAAAGCCAGTAAATATCTTTAACAAAATTATAGAAGAAAACTTCCCTAACCTAAAGAGAGAGATGACTATAAACATACAAGAAGCCTACAGAACTCCAAATAGATTGGACCAGAAAAGAAATTTCTCCTGTCACATAATAGTCAAAACATCAAATGCACAAAACAAAGAAAGAATATTAAAAGCAGTAAGACATAAAGGTCAAGTAACATATAAAGGCAGACCTATCAGAATTACACCAGACTTCTCACCAGAGACTATGAAAGCTAGAAGATCCTGGGCAGAGCTCATTCAGACCCTAAGAGAACACAAATGCCAGCCAAGGCTACTTTATTCAGCAAAACTCTCAATTACCATAGATGGAGAAACCAAGATGTTCCATGAAAAAGCCAAATTTACACAATATCTTTCCACAAATCCAGCCCTACAAAGGATAATAGATGGAAAATTCCAACACACAGAGGGAAACTACACCCTAGAAAAAGCAAGAAAGTAATCTTTCAACAAACCCAAAGGAAGATAGCCACACAAACATAATTCCACCTCTAACAACAAAAATAACAGGAAGCAAAAATCACTATTCCTTAAGATCTCTTAACATCAATGGACTCAATCCCCAATAAAAAGACATAGACTAACAGACTGGATACATAAACAGGACCCAGCATTTTGCTGCATACAGGAAATGCACCTCAGTGACAAAGACAGATACTACCTCAGAGTAAAAGGCTAGAAAAAATCTTCCAAGCAAATGGTCCCAAGAAACAAACTGGAGTAGCCATTCTAATGTCGAATAAAATCGACTTTCAACCAAAGTTATCAAAAAAAGATAAGGAAGGATATTACATACTCATCAAAGGAAAATCTACCAAGATGAACTCTAAATTCTGAACATCTATGCTCCAAATGCAAGGACTCCCACATTCATAAAAGAAACTTTACTAAAGCTCAAAGCACACATTGCATCTCACACAATAATAGTAGGAAACTTCAACACCCCACTCTCATCAATGAACAGATCATGGAAACAGAAACTAAACAGAGACACAGCAAAACTAACAGAAGTTATGAATCAGATGGATTTAACAGATATCTATAGAAAATTTCATCCAAAAAAAAAAAAAAAGAATATTCCTTCTTCTTAGCACCACATAGTACCTTCTCCAAAACTGACCATATAATTGGTCACAAAACAGGACTGAACAGATACAAGAAGATTGAAATAATCCTGTGCAACCTATCAGATCACCACGAACTAAGGCTGGTCTTCAATAACAACAAAAAACAGAAGACCCACATATACATGAAAGCCGAATAACACTCTATTCAATGATAACTTGGTCAAGGAAGAAATAAAGAAAGAAATTAAAGACGTTTTAGAATTCAATGGAAATTAAGGCACAACATAACCAAACTCATGGGACACAATGAAAGAAGTGCTGAAAGGAAAACTCATAGCTCTGAGTGCCTCCACAAAGAAACTGGAGAGGGCTAAAATTAACCAAGTAAAAACAAAAAGAACTATACAAAGAATCAACAAAACCAGGAGTTGGTTCTAACCAGAAGGTACAGAGACAGTATCCAAATTAACAAAATCAGAAATGAAAAGGTAGACATAACAACAGAAACTGAGGAAATTCAAAAAATCATCAGATCCTACTACAAAAGCCTATACTCAGCAAAACTGGAAAATCTGGATGAAATGGACAATTTTCTCAACAGATACCAGGTACCAAAGTTAAATCAGGATCAGATAAAGCATCTAAACAGTCCCATAACCCCCAAAGAAATAGAAACAGTCATTAAAAGTCTCCCAACCAAAAAAAATCCCAGGACCAGATGGGTTTAGTGCAGAATTCCATCAGACATTCAAAGAAAATCTAATACCAATACTCTTCAAACTATTCCACAAAATAGAAACAGAAGGAACACTACCCAATTCATTCTACGAAGCTGCAATTATGCTCATACCTAAACCACACAAAGACTCAATGAAGAAAGAGAACTTCAGACCAATTTCCCTTATGAACATTGATGCAAAAATACTCAATAAAATTCTTGAAAACCAAAAAGAAAGAAAAAAATAAGAAGAAAATTCTCGAAAACCGAATCCAAGAACACATCAAAAGCATGATCAAATAGGCTTCATCCCAGTCATGCAGGGATGGTCCAATATGTAGAAATTCATCAATGTAATCCATTATAAAAACAAACTCAAAGGAAAAAAAAAACACATGATCATTTCATTAGATGCTGAGAAAGCATATGACAAAACTTAACACCTCTTCATGATAAAAGTCTTGGAAAGATCAAGAATTCAAGGTCCATAACTAAACATAGCAAAAGCAATACACAGGAAACCAGTAGCCAACATCAAGCTAAATGGAGAGAAACTTGAAGCAAGCCCACTAAAATCAGGGACTAGATAAGGCTGCCCACTTTCTCCCTACCTACTCAATATAGTACTTGACGTCCTAGCCAGAGCAATTAGACAACAAAAGGAGGTCAAATGGATACAAATTGGAAAGGAAGAAATTAAAATATCACTATTTGCAGATGATATGATTGTATACTTACATGGCTTGAAAAACTCCACCAGAGATCTGCTACCACTGATAAACAACTTCAGCAAAGTGGCTGGATACAAAATTAACTCAAGCAAATCAGTAGCCTTCCTCTACTAAAAGGATAAACAGGCTTAGAAAGAAATTAGGGAAATGACACCCTTCACAATAGTCACAAATAATATAAAATACCTTGGTGTGACACTAACCAAGCAAGTGAAAGATCTGTATGACAAGAACTTCAAGTCCCTGAAGAAAGAATTCAAAGAAGATCTCAAAAGATGAGAAATTCTCCCATGCTCATGAATTGGCAGGATTAATATAGTAAAAATGGCCATCTTTCCAAAAGCAATATACAGATTCAATGCAATCCCCATCAAAATTCCAACTCGATTTTTCATAGAGTTAGAAAGAGCAATTCTCAAATTCATTTGGAAGAACCAAAAACCCAGGATAGCAAAAACTATTCTTAACAATGAAAGAATTTCTGGGGAATCAGCATCCCTGACCTCAAGCTGTACTACAGAGCAATAGTGAAAAAAACTGCATGGTATTGGTACAGTGACAGGCAGGTAGATCAGTGGAATAGAACTGAAGACCCAGAAATGAACTCGCAGACCTAAGGTCACTTGATCTTTGACAAAGGAGCTAAAACCATCCAATGGAAAAAAGACAGCATTTTCAGCAAATGGCGCTGGCTCAACTGGTAGTCAACATGTAGAAGATTGTGAATTGATCCATTCCTATCATCCTGTACAAAGCTCAAGTCCAAGTGGATCAAAGACCTCCAATGGCTTATGCTCTAAGGTCAACAATCCACAAATGGGACCTCATAAAATTGCAAAGCTTCTATAAGGCAAAGGATACTATCAATAGGACAAAATGGCAACCAACACATTGGGAAAAGATCTTTGCCAATCCTACATCCGATAGAGGGCTAATATCCAATATATACAAAGAACTCAAGAAGTTAGACTTCAGAGAAACAAATAACCCTATTTAAAATGGGGTACAGATCTAAACAAAGAATTCCAAGTAAGGAATATTGAATGGCTGAGAAGCACCTAAAGAAATGGTCAACATTTTTAGTCATCAGGGTAATGCAATCAAAATGACACTGAGATTCTACCTCACAACCAGTCAGAATAGCTCAGATCAAAAACTCAAGTGACAGCAAATTCTGGCAAGGATGTGGAGAAAGAGGAACACTCCTCCATTGTCGGTGGGGTTGCAAGCTGGTACACCCCTCTGGAAATCAGGCTGGCGATTCCTCAGAAAATTACTGGGCATATACCCAAAAGATGCTCCAACTTATAACAAGGACACATGCTCCACTATGTTCATAGAAGCCATATTTATAATAGCCAGAAGCTGGAAACAACCCAGATGTCCCTCAACAGAGGAATGGATACAGAAAATGTGGTACATTTACACAATGGAATACTACTTAGGTATTAAAAACAATGACTTCATGAAATTCTTAGGCAAATGGATGGAACTAGAAAATATCATCCTGAGTGAGGTAACCCAGTCACAAAAGAACATACATGGTATGCACTCACTGATAAGTGGATATTAGCCCAAAAGCTCAGAATACCCAAAAAATAGTCCATAGACCAAATGCCCAACAAAGGGGAGGGATAACCTGTAGAGACCGTATCCAGAGGCTAGGCAGGGCCACCCCAGTTGGGGGATGGGGCCACCCACTCATCTCCAAATTCTTAACCAAGAAGGGCTCCTGTCTAAAGAAAATATGGGACAAAGTGTGGAGGTGAGACTGAAGGAAAGGCCATCCAGAGACTGCCCCACCTGGGGATCCATCCCATATACAGACACCAAACCCAGACACTCTTGTGGATGCAAAGAAGTGCTTGCTGACAGGAACCTGTTAAAACTGCCTCCTGAGAGGCTCTGCCAGAGCCTGACAAATACAGAGGAGAATGCTTGCAGCCAACCATTGAACTGAGCATGGGGTCCCCAATGGAGGAGTTAGAGAAAGAAATGAAGGAGCTGAAGGGGTTTGCAACCCCATAGGAAGAGCAACAATATCAACCAACCAGACTCCCCGACCCCCCCAGAGCTCCCAGGGACTAAACCACTAACCAAGGAGTACACATGGAGGGACCCATGGCTCCAACCACACATGTGGCAGAGGGTAGCATTGTCTGGCATCAATGGGAGGAGAGGCCCTTGGGGAATGCCAGGGCAGTGAGGTGGAAATGGGTCGGTGAGAGGGGGAACATCCTCATAGAAACAGGGGGAGAGAGAATGGGAGAGAGGGGTTCTGGGAGAAACCGGGAAAGGGGATAACATTTGAAATGTAAATACATAAAATATCCAAGAAAAAAATAAGGAAAAAAAGAGCACTTATGTAGCTCTTGACGCCAAACTAGCTACGTGTGCCTCATAGAACACGGCTTTTCCTTAGAGTGGTAGACAAATGATAGTTGCTCACGCTACTATCTGGATAACATGGTCAAATGAGTGAAGTGAGCCTGTAATTTCAAAGCAACTGACTATATTTGTTTTCAATGATAAGATTCCAATTGAATATTCTTAATCTGGTCTGCAAAGTCTGCTTTGTAATGTAATGTTTTCACATGTCCTGGGGATTCAGGCATGGAAATCTCTGGAGGATAATTAATCTGTCTATCTAGAGCACTATGACTTGGACATGATTAATAAACTTGAACTGACATTTATGGAACATCCTACCAACTGCGTCAGAAAACATTCTTTCTAAGTATATACGAACACTGATCAGGAGGGATCTTGCTTGATGCTCTACAGTTCTCAATACATGTGAAAGAATTCAAATCATATTATGTACATTCTATGACCACAATTAAGACAGAAATTATTAATACAAAGATAGCTAAAAATGTTACCAAATATTTAGAAAATAGATAATTCATTTTAAAAATATATTTGTTTTATGTGTATATGTGTGTGCTTGAATCTTCATGCAACATGTGTGTGCAGGATCGTAAAAGGGCAACAATCTCCCAAGGCTGTAGTTACATGCAATTGTGAGACATCATGTGGGTACTGGGAATTGAACCTGGATCTTCTGCAAGAGCAGTAAGTGTTTAACCACTGATCAATGTCTCCAGTCCCCAAACTGGATGCTTAAAAAAAAAAAGACCCCTCATAGATTATAAGAGAAAATAAATAAATGAATAAACAAAAGAAGAAAGTGTCTTGAACTGAGTGGAGATAAAAAAAAAATTGGTATCTGGTTAAAGCAACAGATATAGGTAAATTTATACCTCTGGCACAGAGAGAGGGGGAGGGGGAGGGAGAGTCAGAGATGGAGGAGATAGAGACGGAGACAGACAGACACAGAGAGGCAGAGAGACAAAGAGAGAGACTGCAAAGCTAAGCTAGCTTGGGGCTTGAGAGATGGGTTACTTGCTGCTCTCTCAGAGGTCAGGAGTTCAGTTTCCAGGACCCACCCAAGCCACCTGCTCACAACCATTTGTAACTCCAGCTCCAGGGAATCCTAATGTTGTCTTCTAGACTTTGCAGGCTCCTGAGCACAGGTGGCATTTACACACACACTAAAAACAAATCTTTTTCAAAAGTAAATTTAAGTCAACTTCCAACCTAAATATAAATAAATGTATATTTATTTATGAGCAAATTAAGCAGAAAAAAAAACAATAAAGATCAGAATCAGAGCTATTAAATAAAAGTAGGAAAAAATAGGCAAAAAATTCAGCGACACAAACTTCCCTGTTAAGATAGCTCTGATAAACAAGACTGACTGGTTAGCAAAAAGCAGCATACAAGTTACCAATATAGGAGCCTGGCAAGACAGCTCAGGGGGTAAGGTACTTGCCATTCAAGCACAAACAATGGTCTGAGATTCCCAGAGCCCTTGGACATCCTGGGAGGGCCTGGCACCTGCCTGCATCCCTACACTGGGGAAGTGGACACAGATGATTCTTGGAGCAAGCTGGCTAGCTAGACTAACAGAATTGGTGAGCGTCAGGTTAGCAAGAGTCTCTGCCTCAGTGTATGAGGTCAGAGTGATGAAGTAAGACACCTGATGTTGATCTCCATATGCACAATACCTATATGTACATGTGAACAGACATACACTTACACATGTATGCCACATACAAGAAAAAACCCCACCCATCCAAACCAAAAAAAGTAATCAGGAATGAAGGATGCTAAAAGACAACAGATACTACACATGCAAAGACTACATATACAGATACTACATATACAAGGTAAGGTAGTATAATCTATACTTAAAGATACCCTAAAAAGAAAACTCTAGGTCAGATGACTTCTATAGTGAATCCACATTTAAACCAAAAGAAATGGAGCTGGAGAGATAGCTAGTGGTTAAGAGCACTTGCTGCACTTCAAAACTGCCTGTGACTCCATCCAGCCTTTGAGGACACCCATACACACTTGACTATACCCCTAGACAAATATATGTAAAGAAAAATAAAGAAAACCTTTAAGAAAAGAAATAGTATCTACACATTCTTTTAAAAGGATTTAGAAGAAGGACTAAAAAGTCTCATCCCTGTAGCAGACCACTTGCAGGAATCTATCCTTCCTCTCTGCTTCCATTTTCTGAGGATTTATCAGGTCCTCTCAGGAGACCCAGCCTCCCTACCTTACCCCATCCCTTTGTGTCAGCTGCCAGTACCCAGAGGTACTCTCTACCAAAAAGATCCCACTGGTTATGCAGGTTTGGGTATCAGATAGGCAAATGTCTTAGGGTTTTCATCGCTGTGAAGGGACACCATGACCAAGGCAACTCTTATAAAGGCAAACATTTCACTGGGGATGGCTTACAGTTTCAGAGTTTCAGTCCATTATTATCATGACAGGAAGCACGACAATATGTAGGCAGACATGGTGCTGGAGGAGCTGAGAGTTCTACATCTTGATCCGAAGGCAACTAGGAGATTGGCTTCTGCAGGCATCTAGGAAGAGGCTTTTTTCCCTGCACTTGGCATAGCTTGAGCACTAGGAGCCCTCAAAGTCCACCTATACAGTGACACACTTCCTCCAAGGCCACACTTAATCCAACCAGACCACACCTCCTAATAGTGCCACTTCCCATGAGCCAAGCATATTCAAACCACCACAGCGATCTCCACTCTCATTCCTGTTCTCTATTTCCAATTCACCATTCTCATCCCCAACCCTCTAGTGAAGCACCTTCAAGGGTCTGTCCTCCCTCTCTGACTCTACTTCCTGGGGACTCCACTGTTAACCTTTTGGCAGACCCAGATTTCCTCCTTCCTGTGGATCTTTCAGTTCTAACCCCCTTCTAGACCATTCTGATTCCTTTGTGTCTGTCTCCAGTACCCAGATACACACTCTACCCAGAACATTCGTGGCCACATGAAGCAGGGACTCAGAAGCACTCTCTACCAAGGACCCTACAGCCACCACACATTCCTAAGACCCAAAGAGGGCAACAGAAACCAAGGCGTGGAACACCCATCCAACACAGACAAGTTATCAATACCTACAATTATAATCATCCCAAACCCAGATGCAAAAAAAGACAATCATTAACACTCAGGGCAATATGCTTCCATCAGGGCCTAGAGATCCTCCTACAATACACCTCAAGAAATGTAGCGTAGCTGAAGCAAAAGGCAGGACTTCAAAACAGCTATTATGAATGTGCTCAAGGATCTCAAAGAGGCTATGATTAAATCCATTAGTGAAGTCTGTGAAAGTACAAACAATAGAATTAAATTATGTGAACAGTTCAAGACATGAAAGTAGAAATAGACTCATTAAAGAAAGCCCAAATGGAGGGAAAACTGGAAATGAAAATTTTAGAATCTCAAACAAGAACCTCAGAGGCAAGCCTTACCAGGAGAGTACAAGAGATGAAGAAGAGTTTCAGGCAATGAAGACAAAATCAAAGAAATGGATACCTCAGTCAAAGAAAATGTTAGCTCTAAAACCAAAAATCCAGGCACAAAACATCCAGGAAATCTGGGAAGCCAAGAGAAGACTAAGCCTATGAACAGTAGGAAGAGAGGAAGGAGAAGAAACCCAGGTCAAAGGCACCAAAAATATTTTCAACAAAATCATAGAAAAAAATTTCCCCCAAATCTAAAGAAGGAAGTGTCTATCACTTATATCAAGATATAAGGTGTATTCAGAACACCAAATGGTCTGGACCAGAAAAAAAAATCTCCATGTCATATAATAATCAAAGCATTATTGATTATAAAGAACAAAGAAAGATTATTAGAGCTGCAAGAGAAAAAGACAAGTATCATATAAAGGCAGATCCATTAAAATAACACCTGACTTCTCCATGGAGATGTTAAGAGCCAGAGGGGTATGGATAGATGACCCACAAATTTTAGAGACTACCAGCCCAGATGCCAACCCAGACTAAAATACCCAGCAAAATTTTCAGTCACTATAGATGGAGGGAAACACACACACAAAATAACCAAGTTTAAGCAATATCTATTTGCAAATTCAGCTCTATAGAAGATGCTAGAAACAAAGCTTCAACCTGAATAAATTAACAACACCCAAGAAAACACAAGAAATAAGTAATCCAGACCAGCAAATCAGAAAGGGGGGGGGGAGATATCATAACAACAAAATAACAGGAATCAGCAAACCCTGTTAATTGATAAATCTCAATATCAATGGTCTCAAATCCCCCCAAAAGACACAAACTAACAGATTCAATTCAAAAACAGGATCCATCTTTCTGTTGTATCCAAGAAACACACTTCAATGTCAAGAATAGGCATCACTTCGGAGTAAAAGGATGGAAAGAGATATTCCAGGCAAATGGACTAGAGAAGCAAGCCAGTTTAGCCATTTTATTATCTGACAAATTAAACTTCCAACAAAAACTAATCAGAAGAGAGATAAGAAAGGACACTGCATACTCATCTAGGGAAAAAAATCAAGATGATGTTACAATTCTAAACATCACCAAACACAAGGGCAGCCAATTTCATAAAAGAAACACTATTGCAGTTTTTAAAAAACCACATGTTGACCCTCACATAGTGATAACAGATTACTTCAATTCACCAGTCTCATCAATAGACAGGTTATACAGACAAAAACTAAGCCGAGAAATGCTGTATCTATATGACATCATGAGTCAAATAGACCTAACAGATATTTACAGAACATTTCACCCAAACACAAAAGAATATCCTTTCTTTTCAGCAACTCATGGAACCTTCCCCAAAATTGACCATATATGTGGACATGAAGCAAATACCAATAGATACGAGAAGATTGATATAACACCCTGCATCCTATCTGACTACCGGGGATTAAAGCTGGGTACCAACAACAGAAACAACAGAAAGCCCACAGACTCACAGAAAATGAACAACTCACTATTGAATGAATGAAAACTGGGTCGAGACAGAAATTAAGAAAGAGATTTAAGCTGGGTGGTGGTGCACGCTTTAATCTCAGCACTCAGGAAGTGGATGGATCTCTGAGTTCAAGACCAACCCGGTCCACAGAGCAAGTTCCAGGACAGCCAGGAACAAGCCTACAGGGCTTGTTTTGTGAAATAAACTAAACTAAACTAAAACAAAATAAAATGGAAAAAGAGAACAAGAATCTTTTAGAATTAGATGAAAATAATGTACCCAAAGCTATGGGACACAAGGTGGTTTTAAGAGGCAGGCTTACAGCACTAATTAACTACATTTTTTAAAAATGGAGTGATCTCATATCAGCAACTAAATGACATACCTGGAAGGTCTAGAACAAAGAAGAGAAATAACACTCAAAAAGAGTAGATGGTAAAAACCAGTTAAACACAGGGCTGTAATCATAAATGGAAACACACAATAATATACAAAGAAATCAATGAGATGAAGAGTTGAACTCTGAGAAAAATCAGTAATATTTATAAACCCTTAGCCAAATTAACTAAAAGGCATTGGGAGATGATCCAAATTAATAAAATTAGAGACAAAGGGGAACATAACAGACACCAAGGCCATCCAGACACTTTAAAAACCTATATGGCACCAAATTAGAAAATCTAAAAGAAATGAATAAATTTCATGATTATGTATTTCCTACCAAAGATAAATCAAGATCAGATAAGCAATTTAAACAAGACTATAACACCTTAGTGAAATAGAATCAGTAATTAAAAGTCCTCCAACAACCTCCAAAAAAGCCCAGGGCCAGATGGAATCAGCTCAGAATTCTACTAGACTTCCGAAGAAGAATTACCTCTACTACTCCTCAGATTATTTCACAAAATAGAAACAGAAGGAACATTGCCCATTTCTTTTTAATGAGGCCACAATTACCTTGATACCTTAACCATATAATAACCCAACAAAAAAAGAAAATTATAGACCAAATTCCCTTATGAACATAGATGCAATAATTATCAATAAAATACTTGCAAACCAAATACAAGAACACAGAGAAAGATTATCTAACATAATCAAATATATTTCATCCCAGAGAGGCAGAGATGGTTTGACGTATGTAAATGGACAAATGTAATCCACCATACAAGTAGATAGAAATGGAAAACCACATGATCATCTCATTAGACACAGAAAAGGTCTTTGACAAAAGCCAAAGCCTCTTTATGATAGAAGTCCTGAGCAGACAAGGTATAAGAGAGACATACATGATAAAGACAGTTTACAGCAAACCACGAACAGCATCAGTGAAAACAGAGAGAAGTTCAATTTTCACAAAAATCAGGAATAAGGCAAAGCTGTTCTATCTCTCCATACCTAGTCAATAAAGTACTTGAAATCTTAGCTAGAGCAATAAGACAAGGTTTCAAGGGGATGCAAATAGAAAAGGAAGAAATCGAAACCTCTTTATTTGCAGGCGATATGATTATATAAGAAACAAATAATCCCCAAAACTCAACCTGGAAACTTCTACAGCTGATACACACTTTCAGCAAAGTAGCAGGATATAAAAACACGCACGAACGCGCACACACAGGCGCGTATCCTTCCTTCCTGTATACAAATGGCAAACCGACTGAGAAAGAAATCAGAGAAACAACAGCTTTCACAATAGCTTAAAAAAAAAAAAAAAAAGACCAAACGAGTGAAAGACTTGTATAATAAAAACTTCCCAGAAGAGGGAAAGATCTCCCATGCATGTGGATCGGTAGGATTAATACAGTGAAAATGGACGTCCCACCAAAAACAATCCACAGGTTCAATGCAACCTCCATCAAATTTCCAACACAATTCTTCACAGGAACTTAGAGGACAATTTTCAGCATCATATGGAGACACATGAACAGCTAAAAACAATCACAAATAATAAGACTGCTGGAGGTATGCATCCCCAACATCATTTTTACTACAGAGTGATGGTAATAAAAGCAGCACAATAATGGCATAAAAATAGATACACTGATCAATGGAATGAAACTGAAGACACAGACATGAGTCCACACCCATGTCACATGATCTTTTTGTTTTTGTTTTTTTACAAAGAAATACACACTGAAAAAAGAGACAGCATCTCCAACAAATGGTGCTGGTCAAACTGGATGGCTGCATGTAGAGTACTACTCTTGAATATAAATACAAGAATTCTTTTAAGAGTGTTATGAAGCAAATCTAAGTATTTACTGAAAGATTAATGAATTCTCAATACTCATCAAAAACCATATAAAATATTTTGCATGTAAGCACCAAAGTTGGAAGGCTGAGAGTTTTTGAGTTTGAAGCCTATTAGAGCTATAAAGTAAGACCCTGTCTCAAAGTCACAAAGCAAGACCAAGAATAATTTTAAAACTCATGACTGCAAGAGAGTAATTTGTTCCTACTAAAGTACTTAACCAAAAATAACCAACCAAAGTGCCAAAATGTTCAGTAACTGCAACTCACACACTTTGTAGGAAAGGCTGTAAAATGATTCAATAGTGTATGGGAAACACAAGCAGTCTCTTAAAAAGTTAAAAAGTTGAAAAATGAGCTCCTGGCGGTAGGGACCCGAGTAGTCAACGGCCTGTGGAGCATCATGCCTAAGTTTTATCGTGACTACTGTGATGCGTATCTTACCCACGATTCTCTGTCTGTGAGGAAGACACACTGCAGTGGTCGGAAACACAAAGAGAATGTGAAAGACTTACCAGAAATGGGTGGAAGAGCAGGACCAGAGCCTGATTGACAAAACAATACAAGGAAAGATCCTCCAGCTCCGTTCTCTGCTCCTCCGCCTGCAGGGGCCATGATCCCACTTCCCCCACAGTCTCCCGGGTCCTCCTCAGCCTGGCATGATGCCTGCATCCCACATGGGAGGCCCTCCCATGATGCCAATGATGGGCCCTCCTCCTCCTGGGATGATGCCTGTGGAACCAGCTCCTGGAACGAGATCACCCATGAGAGGCCACAAGCCCATGATGCCCAGGCCTCCAATAATGAGATTCCCCTGCCCGCCCTATGATGGTGCCCACACAGCCTGGCATGACACAGCCAGACAGATAAGAGCAGAAGCAATCTTTGTAGTTTTGTATTTCTTGTTCTGTTTCGCCAGGAGATCTTGGTGCTGAGCCCGAGTGTTTACTAGATGCATGGCAAGCAAACTTCCCTTCCTAGCAGAGAGAATACTTCTGGAGGGAGAAGAGATACAAAATGTGTGGTTCTCACTTATATTGTGAAATGTGAAAATAAAATCAGCTCTTTTAGAAAAAAAAAAAAGTTAAAAATGTACCTGTCAAATCCCAGTCATTTTACTCTTTCATATTTAAGCAAGTGATAAAACACACGGAATGTTTGTGGTAGCTTTATTTGTAATGGCTCAAGTCTGTGAACGACCAAAATGATCATCAATAAATAAACAGATAAGCACCTCTGGCACATCTTCTGGGTGACTCCCCAGTGGAAAGGCATGAGCTATTATGCAAGGAACATGGATGAGTTCTAGAACAACTGTTCTAAGACTAGAAAATATAAAACAACAAAACCGCATTCTTTTAGATTTATGGAAATTAGAGGTCCAAATTCAGTCTCATTGGGCTCACCGGTGTCAGAGGGCTGGTTCTTCTGGGAGGCTCTTGGGAGAGTTTTTCAGCTTCTGGAGGTGGCTGATACTATCTCCTAACTCATTCCTTACATCATGCGAACATTTTACTCCCTCAGTTATGTCTCCTAATTCCATTAGCTTGCCTCCCTCCCACTCGTAAGAATCTTTGTGACTACAATGGGTCTCCTGAAATAACATAAATTCATTCACCCTACCTGAAATGAACATGCTTAAATGTATCACAACAGTCTTAAAGCTATTATCCTAGTTTGCTTTCTATTGTTGTAAAAAATACTGCCAAAAAGCAACTTGGACAGGAACGGATTTATTTCATCTTATACTGCCACATTACAGTCCATTATGAAGAGAAGTCCGGGTAGGAAGTCAAGATAGGCACTGAAGCAGAGGCCATGGAGGGGTGCTTCTTACTGGCTTGCTCCTCATGGCTTGCTCAGCCTGCTTTTTTATAGAACCCAGGACCACCTGCCCATGGGCACCTTCCACAGTGTGCTGGGTCCTCCCATATTCATCACTAATTAAGAAAATGCCATACAGTTTTGACCACAGGCCAATCCAATGAAGGCATTTTCTCACATGAGGTTCCGCCTTCCCAGATGACTCCAGCTTATGTTAAATTAGCAAAAACCTAATCAGCTGAAATATGTCAGTGGATTCTCAGGTTCTAGAGATTAGGACATGACTATATTTAGAAGATCATCATTTAAATGGGCCTTAATGTTTTGGGCCCAGAAATTCTGAAGGAATAGGCACAAGGATTCAACTAGAAGAATGGTTACATGCAAGACCAAGCACTGATTTGATCCTAAAGGGAAAACTTCAAATCACCATAAAAGGCTGTAGTCTTCGAACTGTTCTAATTAGGGATCTTCCAATTATACCCACTAGTGTCTGTAGTTCAAATACAAGTTATAAATATTAACATTAGAACCCAACAAGGGTTAAGGATTGAATGGGGACCGTTTTTATGTAAAAGACAATGTGCAGGAGGCAGGAACAAGAGGTTGTGGTCAGAAGGATTCAACAGCAAGAATGCCAGTTGAAATTCCTCTTTAGATTTTTAGACGGTATAATCTGGAGTCAGAATTATCGTCAAAGCATCACTGAAAAGATGGATGGTCTTATGATGAAGAAAATTGCCTTCATTGTCAGATACGATCATTCCATTAAGAAGTCATGTCTGAGATCATCGGGTCCTGCCTGGCGGACAAGCCACCACATACTATAGATTCACAGGTGACATTGGGAGGATTCGGAAAAGTGGTTTGTCTTGAAGCTTGAGGCTTCTGACAGCATTGTGAATGTAAGAGTAAAGCACAGAATGGAAATATAATATTTGACTGTCACTGTTCAATCATCTGGAGCTCTCAATAGACGAGTAGATGTGCAAAAATTAAGAGTTCGCTGAGTGACTCAGGAGTCACCGAGAACTCTGTTTTCTTATGCCTTTTATTTATGCTAACATTTTATCTTCTTTCTCTACTAATTTACAGATTTCCTTCCTCCTTTTCAGTGGTGCACAGTTTGGTTTTCGCCATATCCCATGGCTTCTAGCATGCCGAATTTTTTTAACCTTTTCAATTTTCTTTTATTTCCTTTCCTCCAACCACTGAATAGTTAGTCATACTTGATAACTGCTACCGTCTCAAACTGGAATTCCTTCCTTACCACAACCTCCTGTTCCTGCCCTCCTGTTTCCCCACTCCAATCAATCTGGCCTTTGTCTGCATTGTTATTTCTAGGTCCTCAGTGCTGAGCTGCATGAGCTAACCAGCATCACCAGCCAAAGGCAAAGAATCTTGATATTGTATGTCCTGCACAGACCTGCCTTGACCAAGAACATGACTTAGGTGAAGTTTTAAAGATAGGAGGCTCTTAGGGGTAAAAATGTAAAGATGTGTTCACATGGGAAAACTCAGGGCAAAGGATGGTTTTAAATTATTTTTCCATCGCTTCTCCTGCCCCCCCCCAGGTTTTCCTACACGCTAAAGCATATTCAACATTTGATATCTTTTTTTCAATTACTTCTGAAATCCCAAGTTCTTTTCAGTTGTGATCCAGAGGATGGAAACCATGAAACTTAGCTTGCTAGGCACACTCTCTACTGTGCCACATCCCAGCCCCTCCAGAACCAGTATGGATTCTGCATGTTCTACAACCAAAGCATGTGATCTCTTCAGGAGCAGGGTATTACTATATAGTTCCATCGGACAACCGACAGCAGGGTCAATAGCTTATAGTGTTTGGGGATTATGGTGGTTTGAATAAAAATGGGAATGACACTATTTGATTAGGATTAGGACTTGTGGCCTTGTTGTAATTGGTGTGGCCTTATTGGAGGAAGTGTGTCACTGGGGGTGGGCTTTGAGGTTTCGGAAACTCAATCCAGGCCCAGTGTCACTCTCTCTTCCTGCTAGCAGCCTGATGATCTGGATACAGAATTCTCAGCTCCTTCTCCAGTGCCATGTCTGCCTGTGTGCCACCCTGCTTCTCAACATGACAATAATGGACTACACCTCTAAACTATAAGCCAGCCCCAATTAAAGGTTTTCCTTTATAAGAGTTGCTGTGGTTATGGTGACTCTTCACAGCAATAGAAACCCTAACTAAGACAGGGTCCTCACAAGAAGACAGCAACTTGTCGGGAGGGAGCCCATTCCAGACACTGGAATTTCTGGGAGTGTTTTCTTATTTTTTTTTCTTCCAATGCACACAGAATATGTCCATTCAACATTGGAAACTACTTTTTATTTTATGTTATAATCAGATTACAAAGTTGGTTTCCTTGTGGCTTCTTCACACATGTGTAATTCTAGTTGCTCCTTCTCCTCTCCTGCGCCATCCATCCTTTACACTCCTCTATCCTCCAGATCCTCCCTTCCACCTCCGTGTCTCCTGGGCTCTACTGCCTCTCCAACAACACACTTCTGTTCCCCTTTGTGTGCCCATTTCTAGTTTTCTGTCTTCTATACACATTCATTTCCACATAAACACATAAAAATTAGAAGCTAAAGTCTGAAGATGAGCAAGAACATGTGATGTTTTCTTTTTGGGCCTCAGATACCTTAATTTATATTTCCCAGTTCCATCTATTTTTAGGAATATATCATAATTTCATTTTTTATAGCAAGATAAATTTCCATTGGGTATATACAACACATTTTCATTATCTGTTCTTCAGCTGATGGACATCCAGGCTGACTGCATTTCCTTTCTATTGTATTACAGGGGCATTACAAGGATGTACAAGTGTCTCTGTGGCAAGATATAGAATCTGTTAGATATACTTGGGTCATATGGGAATTATATTTTTACTGTTATGTGAAGCCTCCAGAAAAATTTCTATAGTTACCATACCAGTTTACACTCTCCTCAGAGCAAATAAGGGTTCCTCTCTACAGCATTTGTAGTCATTTGTTTCTTTAATGACAGTCATTGTGATTGGAATGTGACAGAATCTCAAAATAGTTTTAATTTACATTTCCTTGATAGCTGAGGATTTGAAATATTTATTGGCCATATGTATTTTTTCTTTTCAGAACTCGTTCCTTAGCCCATTTTTAATAGTTGTTTTCTTGTTGCATATTTATGTTTTGAGTTCTTTGCATATTCTAGATATTATGATGTATAGCTTTCAAAAATTCTTTTAGCCTGTAGGCTATCTTTTTACCCAACTATTTTCTTTGCTGTATGGCCTTTAAGTTTTCATGAGATTCTATTTGTTGATTTTTGGCCCAATTTTCTGAGCAACTAGTGTCCTAACAGAAAGTCCTTTCCTGTGTTTGAAGTGAGTCCCTACGTTCCCTCTGGCACTTTCGGTTTCAAGTTTGATGTGAAGTTCTTTGATCTACTTGGACTTAATTCATGCACAGGGTGAAAGATAGGGATCTTGTTTCAGTCTTCTGTGTGCTTACTTAGTTTTCCCAGCACTGTTTGTTAAAGAAGTTGTCCTTACTCCAATGACTTTGACAAAAATCCAGGTGGCTGGCTGTAGCTTTTGGGATTTATGTCTGTACCTTCTCTTCTATTTCACTGATCTATAACATCTGGTTTTTTTAAAAAATAATATTTGTGAGCATGTGAGTATGTGATTGGGGGGTGGGGGAGTCAGATTGCTCCCTCTACCATATGGGTCCCAGGGATCTGACTTAGGTCCTAAGGTTTGGCACCAGGCCTTTTATCTACCTGAGCCATCTCACCAGCCCCACATCAGTTTATTCCAGTACCTATGTTCATTGTCCTCTTTCCACACTCCCCTTCTTAGCTAACAAAATGGTCACTTCCCTTATGGCATCCCCCTCCACACCTTATTTCTGCAGACTCTCTCTCACACCCTCCTTCTCTGTCTCTACCCTCTTCTTCCACACTGTACCCTTGCTCCCAGTATTCTCACTCCCACTTCTTTAAACCTATTTTTTCCTTGTCTTAGTGACATCTTTCAGGTTCCCAGACCTTTACCTACACTCATTAAGAGATATACTTGACAATTAAAATCCAGAATCTGCTTATAAGCAGGAACACACATGTTTATTTTTCAGAGCTTGGGCAACCTTGCTTAAAATAATGTTGTCCAATTTTATCTATTTTTCTGAAAATTAAATTTTCTTTGTGGCTAAATAAAATTCCACTGAGTATGTAAACCAGATTTCCATTATCCGTCAGTTAATGGGCATCTATGTTGATGAAATTTCTTTGCTACTGTGAAGAGATCGATGGAGAACATTGATGTGTAAGTGTCTCTTTAGCAGGATGTGGAGTTCTTTGAGTATACATCCAGGGGTTGCACAGCTATGTCTATTTTTAAGGAAGCCTCCAGAACGGCTTCCATAGTCGCTATACCAGTTTGCACCCTCAAACAGTGACTAAGGGCTCCTCTTTACCCACATCACTGTCAGCATTTGTTATTTGCTTTCTTGAGTAACAGTTATAGTGACTGTGACAGAATCTCAAAAGAGTTTTCATTTCTATTTCCCTGATACTAGGGATATTGAACAGCTTTTTTAAAAATATTTATTAGCTATTGTATTTCTTTTCAGAACTGTCTTGTCCATGGGCCGATTTGTTGACTACCAGTTTTGTTTTGGAGAGTGGGCTTGTTGTTTATATATTGCAGTTCTTTATATCATCTAGATACTAATCCTTTGTCAGATGTATATTAGGTAACTGTTTCTTCCATTCTGTAGGAGTCTGTTTGTTACTATTTTGTTGTGCAGAAGAACTTTACTTCTGTGTAATCACATCTATCAATTCTTGGGGCTATTTACTATCGTATTAGAATTCTATTAAAACGTTTCTACCTAGCACCTGTATCCTAGTGTCTGCCTTATATTTTCCTTTAGCAATTTCAACATTTCTAATTTTAAATAAAGGTGTTTGATTCTGTTTAAATTGGTGTGTGTGTGTGTGTGTGTGTGTGTGTGTCTCCTAGATAAGGGTCAAGAAAGTTTTCATAAAAGCATTCAGTGAAATAGAAAGGAGACATTACAGAGAAATTCCTCAGCAGATATTAAATAGAAGTAGAGCAGTGTTTGGCAGGGATAAGAAAGACTCCATGTGTGGGGAAGCTCAGGTCTCTTCCTGGGAGAGTAAAGAATAGTGCTAAGAGACAAGTGAATTCTCTAACAGCTTGTTGAAGATAGATGAATATTTTGTCTCCATGTCCATTTACCACTCTTGGAAATCATCTTTTCCAGGACCCTTTAAACAAGCAATAAATGCTCTTAACCACTGAGCTATCTTTCCAGTCCATCCACTTAATTTTTACAGGCACCTCATAAAAGGAAATAGAAAAATATCATAAAGAATTTGAGTTACTAAAGCAAAGAGTAGGAATAAAAGTTTGATTTTCTATAACACTAACATTCTGATACTTCAGCAATTCTTTATGAAATACTAGAAACTTTGCAATAGAAAGAGAACAATGTATATGCGGATTAGCCTATAGAATATATGTTTTTGCCTTTTCATATGTGGCACAAAGTGTTGAACTAAAACATTACAAATCTATTAAAGTCAAATAGTCAAAGACTAGGGAGCTATGAAGTTTGCCCAGGGTCACACCTTATTGTCTCCTCTAAACAAACCTTTAATGTTCAATTAAAATGGTTGCTAATAAGACCTGACATCGTTTCTACTGAGAATGCAATTTCAGTGGAAAAATACCTCTACTGTGTAATATAGTACTAGCATTATCAGCAGCAGTGCCTGGAGAATTATAGAATTATAGTTGCAAATCCTGGATGCTTCTATTGCTATCCCAGAAATCTGGGGATTGTTATAACACAGGTGTGAGTTCAAAGCCTATGTATTTACTATGAACTGCTACTGCTGCCTATAGACTTTTGATTCTGGATTGTGCCCTCCTTAGTCAAAAAGACAAATTATAGGTCTTCAAGAAAGCACCTAATTAAGGTTTTCTCTCTGCTGTAATTCAAAGAATTGAACGGCTCTTGAAAAGAGCTTTGTAGGGACTGTGGATGGCTCTTAAAGCAAATGTGTTACAAACAGTGTGGACTCAGGTTAGTGGGATTTTTAATATGGTATGGCCGGGAAAAGGCCCAGGTCTGACACTGCGTTTTATGGTTAAATAACTGCTTTTGTTTTGTTGTTTTAAATTGTTGACAAGCTCTCACTAGTGCAGACTGACCTGGATGTATGCCTCCACAGAGGCTGACTTTGAAATCTTGTTCCTCCTGTCAAATCCCTCAAGCATTGGTATTGCTTACAGGTTTGCTCACCATACCTGGCTTTAGACTTCATCTCCAGCTAGTGGATGTTGCAGGATATTTGATCACACTGCAAGCCCCAAGATTATGTTATTTATTGAAAAAACTTGTTTCTAGTTGTGGGGTGGCTCAGTCTTAGCACACACCTTTCATCTCTCTTGCTGGAACACAGACCCACCCTTAGTACGCACCTTTAATTCCAGACTATGAAGGTAATGTTAGTTTGTAGAAGGAAGCAGCCATGTTTGAAAGTGATATCAAATTGAGTGGCAGGCAAAGTGACAAATCAGAGAAAGATCTGACATAATAGGATATGCCCACCCCTCAAGAGGACAGGAAAAAGAGCCTACTAAAGAGAGCACCACAGAAAAAAAGAGAAAGAGGAAGGCAGTTTTACAGGGACAATTGTCTAGAGAGACAGATGCCAGAGACCAAACTAGACACAGGTGAAGGCAGAACAAGCCAGAGAATGAGAAGGATCCAGAAGATTAGCATATATTGCTGAAGTTAATTTGAGGCTAAGCAGAGCAAAAAATCAGAAGCCAAGAGAGAATCTAGATTGAATCAGTTAGCTCGGAGAGGAGTTTGAGCCAGAACAGCTGAGTTGAATCAGCCAGTCAGAGTGCAGTAAGAACAAGAAAGGATGAGCTTATTCAGCAGCCAAGTCTCAGAGGCTGAAAACATTCTAAGCCTAAATTAGATTGAACTGAGGCTGGAAGCTTCCAGAACTAGGCCTAAGTTAGCAGACAGAGGCAGTAAGCCTCTGGAGGTGACAATTACATGAATTGAATAAAAGTTACACTAAAGCAATTTTAGGTGGGTCTAGAAACCACGGAGGGGCAGATTCTTGAAAGCAACTTGTCCATGATGCCTTCCTGGTCCTCTGCTTCCAGTACCTCATGTGATGATGAAGACCCTCCCCGACTGGCCCAGAAACAGGAAGCCAGGTGGCCATGGTCGGAACCTTTAAAAATCATAACCCTAGATCAGTCTTTTCTCCTTTACATCATTTTGTCAGTCATCTGGTCACAATGAGAAAAGTGACTCGTGTAGTTCTGCCAGTAAACAGGAATCTAAGACAACATGTACTGTTTTTTTCAGGAGATTAGCATAGTTGATTTCAGAATTCCCATCCAGCTACAAAACCCTATGATTCTTCCTCTCATCAATGTAGAAAGCATACTTCGTTTCATTCTCTGGAAAACCCAGGTCTAAGGAACTATCTTTAGTAACAAGATCCCAACCACCTCGCTTTTCCTCTCCTCTGGAGTCAGCCTGGGAATTCGAGGGCAACCCCTATGTCCTTTACCTCTCTCCTCAAATTCTTCATGGGAAACCCCACCGTCCGGGAAACCCCAGCGTCCCTTCTCTTTCATCCTTGCGTGTTCTCTACCTGCACTACCAACTCTTTAGGGCTAACATTTGTATCCGAACCACAGCAATACCCCAATGCGTTTCCTCTCCTCAGACAACAATGTGCTCTATGGACTCCACTTGAGCAACCCTTTGTTCTTACTCTAATGCCACAATCAATCAATCTGTCAGCAAACCCTGCTGCATCTCTAAGATATCTACAACCACTTAGTGCTTGTCCTGGTGCCTTTATCCATATGCATGCTAGCAATATTTTTTGATCACCTCCCTTACTTTGAAACCCCATTCCCATATAGTCTACTCTCAACACAGCGTCCAAAGTGATTGCATTAAATGTCTCTCCTCTACTCCAAAGGCCTAGGTGGCCTTTACCTTGGCCTGTTACCAAGGAACTTCATTTCCCTTTACTCTTCCCTGTTCCAGCTACATGACCCTCTTCCCATTCCTACAATGAGCCAGAAACATGACCACTTGCAGTGACTTTGCGTTTGCTCTTCTGCGGCCTCACTCCTGATAGCTGCATGGCAAGTTAATTCCAGCATCGCCTTCTCACCGGCTTCTTTATCTGTCACCCTTTCCAAAACTGTGAGATCTCACTTGTTTATGCTTACTTCAGTGCTCACTATGTAACATACTAAGTTTTATTCTCTGTGATCTCTCTTCCCCATAACAAACAGCAGG
Source organism: Rhynchomys soricoides (assembly GCA_019843965.1). Lineage (NCBI taxonomy): Eukaryota > Metazoa > Chordata > Mammalia > Rodentia > Muridae > Rhynchomys > Rhynchomys soricoides. The sequence continues at coordinate 4,778,743 of JADRCH010000040.1, forward strand.
ACCTTTGTTGTCATATCCCAGACACTTAAAACAGCACCTTGGATGTTGGGTGCTCAATAAAATATTTGTTATAGAATCATAGGGACCTTTAACAAGGAAACATTTCATAAAAACGCAGAGACAGACAACTGATAAAATGTCTCCTTTGTGCATGGCTAAGAAAAATGAGCAGTTTGGGTGCCTTGTTATGAGGTTGGTGTTTTGCTTCTGTGTTTTAAGCCCATTCTCTTCATTATGAAAGCCTTACTTTGGTGAAGAGGAGCGAGTCCCATCTTATTTTCCAAGGGTTTTTCTGTGTACCTGAGTGAGTTAAAGAGGACAAAGTAGAACTTAATGTATTAGAAAACTTCCAGTTCTGAACTCTGGGGCTCAAAGGCCTCAAGATTCTAAGACTTAACTGCAAAGGAAAGCATGTGGTTATTAAGTACACATATTAAAATGATGAGATAAATACATTAACGTCAAATTTATCTTGGGAGTTGTAGAAACTCCATCTTCTTTGTCTTATTAATAAGAAAACACGGGGTGGGGTGGGGGGCATAAAAGGAGGAGGAGTACCAAGGGTTGGGGGAGAGAAAAGAACAGAAGAAAAGAGACTCAGTTTTTACAGTGGTCAAGCTGTCACCAGAAGGGGCATTCGCTTTACTAGGTGCGGCCCTGGCTGTCGTCCGGTCCCCACCAACCCTGCACACCCGAGGGCCGCTTCCCTCAGCAACCAGGACGCGGCTGCAGCTAAGGGCAGCACTTAGGGCAGCAACAGGGAGGTCGACTAGTCCGAGACGAGAGCGGCTCGCAGCCCAGCGGGCCTGGACCCCAGCTCCGCAGCGGCCGGCCAGCCCGCGCAGCCGCCCTGAGGACCGCGGTGGTCGCCCCACCCGGCCCGTTAGTCGCCCGTCGCGAGTCGCCGCACGCAGCCGCGTCCGCGCCCGGTGGGGGAGGGGCGGCCCGCGCGCGTCGGCTTTCCCAGCATTCCCAGCGGCGCGGGGAAAGTTTACCGGACGTAGGCGGTGGCCGCAGCGGTAGCGGCTCCCGGCGGCGGACCATGGCCCTAGTGGGCGGCCGCGGCCCTGTCCCAAGGCGGCCTCGGGCGGCGTCGCTGAGCCGGCTGACTTTCCGGGAGGAGCTGCCCTGCGACTGAGCGGCGGCGGGCGCGCTTAGCGCCGCCAACATGCGGCGGAGCCTGCGGGCGGGCGCGGGCGGTGGAAACCCGAGGCGAAGGCGGCGCCGGCCCGGGAGGCGGCGGCGGGCGGCGGGCTCGCGGCCCTAGCGAGGCTGCTGGGGTGGCGGCGGGCGTCGTCCGCGAGGATGCTGTCCCGCAAGAAAACCAAAAACGAGGTGTCTAAGCCGGCCGAGGTGCAGGGCAAGTACATGAAGAAGGAGACGTCGCCCCTTCTGCGGAGTGAGTGTCGCGGGCGGTGACGGGTGGGGACCCAGCGAAACCTCGGGTGGTGCTGGAAGACAGACTCTGGGAAATGCATGGCTGTCCCTGGTGTTGGAGAAAAAGTGCTTCGACCCGGGCACCTCTGCTGGGTACGTCGGGGCGTGCCCCGTGTTTGCGACCATTGCGGGCGCCACTCTCCTGCGCCCCAAGTAGCACACACACAGAAGACTGGATTTCTTAGTCCTGCAGTGGAACACAGACTTGTGAGGCGAAGAGCCTGATACTTGTAGCCACTACCCAGAGTCTCTTCATTTCTCAGAGCAGACAAGCCACTAAAGTATTCGGATTAGGCTTTGCTCCTAAAATTTAAAAAAAAAAAAAAAAAAAAAAAGCAAAGGCTTTCAGCCATAGCAGGGAAGTTACCAACTTTATCCCTCTTTCCAGCGTATGTTCTCTCCTCTCCCATAGCTTTTTTCTCCGTTTAAAATATTTGAGTTTTTAACTTGAGCGTCTTGATTTTCCTTTTTAAAATATTTGGGTAGTCAGAATAGTTATGAGAGCTAATCCTTTGGTTCTCATTCTAGGAGCTGAGCCCCTTGTGGAAGTTCCCTTCTTGGAAGCTGGAAGTAACCCCGTGTGACTTAAATTAAGCATTACCTCATATTGTAATTGGGAAAGCTGTTCACAGAGGTTCCTAGTATTTGCCCAAGATCACACAGAAAGGGGTGGAGAGCATATTTTTCCATTGTAACCATGTGTCAAGCCTTACAGGTTCTGTTAGTAGTTGTAGTGCTTGACAACAAAGCTGGTGGGGTGGATGTGTCAGTAACTTGAAACCATTTTTAATAGCTTGCTTTTTGCTGCAAATAAAGTTTATTAAACGTCATTTGAAGTCATGCAACGTGTTGAGGCTTTTAGTGAATGGGTCGATACAAAATTTCTGCATCGACTGTTAATTATTCCAATATTAAGTTATTGTAGTGTTAGCTTCTGACACCCTTAGTTAATAACATCTATTTAATGAATTCAGAAAATGTACTCTATATCCAGATTTTATGTTTTAAAGGTAGTTGCTTTCTAAGAATGTCTAATCAGTTTGCACATTCTGATTTCAGCAGCCTTGTTTTGAGTTATCTTCTCTTAAAGGAGACATAACTTTTTCCAGGCTTTTTCAGTAGACTTGGGGTTTGTGTGCATCTTTGGAATTAGATGACTTTATTTTTCAATTTCCACACTGAAAGGTTTTGCTAAAGACAAAACTATTAATAAAAAATCTTTTACAAGAAATCTGACTTTGCATTTTTTGGAGGAACACTTTTTTATTTTAGTGAAACCGTGTGAAGAAAGATTCTTGGTGATACTTCAATCAAGTGAAAACATCAAACTGTGGTCATATATGATGCTGGTGACAGCACTGGCTTGTTAGGTTATTTTCAGTCTTAGTGGCATTGTATCATATTATGTATGGCAGTGTGCATCATCCATTCATTTGTAACTGAGTTTACACCTGCACTTTAATGCAGATTTTAAATATATTTGCTTGGGAAAATAATCTTAATTTAAAATTCTAGTATTGTCTTAAAATTTAAAATTTGTTTTCTTAAGCTATTTTGGTCTCAGGATAGTAGACATAAATAACTTTAGAAGAGTGTACTGACTTTAAAGAAATGGTGATTATATTTGTTTTATTGTAGATCTCATGCCTTCATTCATTCGGCACGGTCCAACAATTCCACGACGGACTGATCTCTGTCTTCCAGATTCAAGTGCTAGTGCTTTCTCAGCTTCTGGAGATGGCATAGTTTCAAGAAACCAGAGTTTTCTGAGAACTCCAATTCAAAGGACACCTCATGAAGTAATGAGGAGAGAAAGCAACAGACTGTCTGCACCTTCTTCTTACCTTGTCAGGAGCCTAGCAGATGTTCCTCGAGAGTATGGCTCATCACAGTCATTTTTAACAGAAGTTAATTTTCCTGTTGAAAATGGAGACTCTGGTTCCCGATACTTTTATTCAGATAACTTTTTTGATGGTCAGAGAAGGCGGCCACTTGGAGATCGCGCACAAGAAGACTACAGATATTATGAATACAACCATGATCTCTTTCAGAGAATGCCACAGAATCAGGGGAGGCACACTTCAGGTAACTTCATATAATAAACAGTACATTGGTTTATTCAAACTGATATTTCAATGTAAAGGTGATCTGTGGATTTTCTTGGAAAGCAAAAAAGCAAAACATACTCCTAGAGGGAAAAAAAAATTCCATTTTGCCATTCTTGCTTCCTCCTCCTTACTAGTGGTTTTTAACTTATATTGAGTGACAGAATTCTTGTGTCTGTTTTCTATATCATATTTTTGGCTTTTGCAGGCAATTACTATTTCCCAGGTTGGTCAGAAAGACTTAACATATGGCTAATTATGTGTGAAACATGTCTCTTTTGTAACAGGCAGGAAATACTGACACTTTCTTTACCCCTTGACCTGGAAGTAATACTCCAAGGTGGGGATTAAGGAATGTTGCAGCTCTACTTGATTTCTAAAGTGCCCATTACTGTAGATGAACTGGTGGAAGCTAAAAAGAAAACTTATCCCATCTAGTAAATTTTAGGCTTTAAATTTGGCAGGGTAAAGATAAATGTGTGAGGTTGACTTGCTTTTTAGTGGCTACAGCTTCTAATAAACTGACTTAACAGTTTGGAACATAATTGTATCGGCCAAAGGAAGTTTGTTTTTATTTAATATTAATTATATGTTTAGCATTTTCTTGATCCTCTTGGGATACCATATTTAGTGAGACAAAACCAGCATACACATCACAGTCCTGGAACAACTAATGGTTATACTTTGTGGTCCTAACTGTTCGGGGAGTCAGAAGAAAGATCAGTATAACTGGAATACTTAAAGGAATGCATGCTCCAAGGGGCAGATAAAATTTAAAGTAGGCTTTGAGCTTGGACTTGACATTAACAAGATGGAAGAAAGACATTGTAGGTGGAAAATTGGGAATACCCACTGCAAACCAAAGGGGTGATTTAAATTTAAGAGATTGTATTCCTACCTATTTTAAGAAGTATGATAATAAGGTGAAATGGAGATTCATGGTCCAACAGAAAGTTTAGACTTGACATAAAGAAGCCATTGCATAGCTCAAGATCAATGCCTGGAGAGATGGCTCTGTGCTTAAGAGCACTGACTGTTCGTTCAGAGGATTGGGTTCATTTCCTAGCACTCATGTGGCAGCTCACAACCTAGAACTCCAGTTTCAAGGAGATTCAACACCCTCTTCTGGCTTCTGTAGGCACTAGGCATGCAGTGTATGGGCACTGCCCTCGAGTACTAAAAGAGCATCAGATCCTCTGGAACTAGAGTTATAAGCACTTGTAAGCTGCCATATGGGAACAGAACCCACATCTTCTGCAAGACCTGCAAGTGCTCTTAAGCACAGAGCTATCTCTCCAGCCTCCAGTGGTTAACATTTTAAAGCAAGTTAATGAAGATTTGCTTCAGAATTTAGAAGGGACAAGAGGAAAGTGGGATACATTCAGTTTCATAGAATTAGGTCCCTAATAGGGTTGGAGAGAGAAGGGAGAAGATGGTTCAGTGGTTAAGAGCACTGACTGCTCTTCCAGAGGTCCTGAGTTCAATTCCCAGCAACCACATGGTGGCTCACAACCATCTGTAATGCAATCTAATGCCCTCTTCTGGTGTGTCCGAAGAGTGACAGTGTACTCATATGCATAAAATAAATAACTCTAGAAAAATGATAATGTAAATATCTGTGTTTTCTGATGGTCTTAGGCTACCCCTGTGAAAGGGTTAACTGACCCCCAAAGAAGTCACAACCCACAGGTTAAGAACTGTGGATGTAGCTGATTTACTCAGTTCTTTGCACTCACTTTCACATTTCACTGTTAGCTCAAATAGATCAAATATCCCAGCTCTAGAAATTTGATCTGTGAGACACTCCAAAATCCAAATTTTTTAAGCATGTACATGACACTACATCGAGGCAATTTTAAAAAAATTGTTTTGTGTATGCATGTGTGTATGTGTTTTAACATACAGTCTCACTTTATAGTTCAGGCTAGTCTGTAATTCACTCTGTAGCCCAGACTAGTTTCAAATTTGCATTGATTCTCCTGCCTCTGTCTTCCTAGTGCTGGGATTACAGGAGTAAGTCCTCATAGTTCATTGTCAAAATGACAGCTGCACTGCAAATACTATATGAAATTATTTTCAGGCTATTTTTATAAGAGAAATGTAAAACATACATGAATTTGATGTTCAGATTTGGTGCGTTTGCCCAGTATATTACACACACATCAGTTTCAAAATCCAAAGCACTATGGTCACAAGCATCTGGATAAGGGATACTCAACCTGTAATTCTTCTTGTTCTACCCATATTTTAAATATGAAGAAATTAAATGCAAAGTTGAAATCTTGTTTTAAAAATCTGATTTGTAAAATATAATTGAAGAAATACTATAAGTTTTTTCCAGTCTCTTCTATATAGAACAGTATATTTTTACAACAAAGGCAGACTTTAAAACATCCATATCACAATTAGAAGGAAAGTACAAGGTCTGGGGAGATACTTCAGTCAGTAGATTATCAGCTGAGCAAGCATGAGGACCTGAGTTCAGATCCATAGCATCTTGACAGGAATAGTGACATGCTCCTGTAACCTAGCAGTTGGGATGGAGGCAGAGATAGATGGATCAATCTCTGAAGCTCATTGGCTAGACAGCCTAGCTCAAAAAGTGCTTGGAGATCAAATGAGGAAAGGCACCTGATCTAAACCATAAGCCTCTTTGGACCTCCACAAGCACATGTGTTAACATGTATTAGTACATATGCACATGTACACAGCCACACTGTTCTATACATACTACATA
>JADRCH010000040.1:4785031-4810609 GCA_019843965.1 Rhynchomys soricoides
TATGCACATGTACACAGCCACACTGTTCTATACATACTACATATACAACACGCACAAAGAAAGTACAAGTTAATTTCCAAATGGAATAGTATCTTAAAAGTAAGAGTTGAGCTGAGTGTTGGTGGCACATACCTTTGGGAGGCAGAGGCAGAGAGGCAGGCAGATAGAGGCTGGCCTGATCTATAGAGCAAATTCTAGGATAGCCCAGAGCTACACAGAAAAAAACATGTCTCAAAAAACAAAGGAAATGTAAGATTTGATTTTAGGTTATAACCAACATCTGCTTTTAATATCAGTAGGCTTCCATTCTGAGTCTTTTGTTTAAAAACTACTTGCTTTTTAATTTTTAAAAATTACATCTGTCTTAGTTTGGATTACGGTTGATGTGATGAAACACTGTGACCAAAGCAGTTTGGGGAGGGAAGGGTTTATTTGGCTTACACTTCCAACGGGACAGGAACTTAAAAGGCAGGAGCTGATGCAGAAGTCGTGGAGGGGTGCTGTTTACTGACTTGCTCCCTATGGCTTGCTCAGCCTGCTTTCCTATAGAATCCAGGACTCACAAGGCTGGGCCCTCCCACATTAATCACTAATTGAGAAAACGACAGGCTTACCTACAGTCCAGTCTTATAGAGGCATTTTCCTAATTGTGGCTTCCTCCTGATAATGCTGGTTTGTGTCGATATAAAACTAGCCAGTATGTATGTGCGTACGTGTGTGTGTGTGTGTGTGTGTGTGTGTGTGTGTGTGTGTGTGTAAGGGATAGTTATGTTCAGGGCATGTGTGGAGGTTAAAGAACAGCTTGCAGGAATTGGCTTCCACCTGTGGTTCCAACTTTGGACATTAGAAACCTTCTAGGTGACTCGTATATTTTATTTTGTAATAGTTCTTTGAGCCTACAGAATGATAAGCTCATCCTGTGATTCCTGACTCAGACTTAGGACTAGTTGTTTCTTCAAGGTGAACTTGTGGACTTTAGGGTTACTAGATTGCTGTGGTAGGTACTTCTGTTGTTTGAACTGCTCCCTAGTGGACACTCAGGTCTCCTCAAGATCTGGTTTTCTTTGGTCTTTATTGTTCTTTGTGCTTTCTGTTGTGCCTGGATGGTTGGATGTTCCAGACTCCTTGTGCCTGTCCTGTGTCAGACTTGGAATCAGCCACTGATTCAAGGCATCCTCTAGGAGCTCTGATTCCTTTTCATAGGGATTGGGATTCATAGTATTGGGATTGAACCTTGGATTTTTGCTACTGGATGGATTTTTGCTTCCAGATTTTTCAGTGAAGGAATCCAGGAAAGACAAATTTTGGGATTTGTTTTGGAAACAGTTACATCAATCTATATTATTGGTGATTTAAATGAGGATTCTAGATTTTACTTTTTGCTTTAAAATTTTTGAAGTAGAACATGTGAAACATAAAAATCACCATCTTTAAGTATGTTGAGTGTCTTGCTGTGTGGTATTAAGAGTCTGTGTATTCACATTGTGCTGCCATGCTTGCAGACATTCATACTGCAAATAGTGGTTTATATTGACAATTGAGATGCTGTTCATTTGTCTGGTATGGTAGCTTGCATCTTTACTCCCAGAACTTTGGAGGCAGAGGCAGGCAGATTTCTGTGAGCTTGAGATCAGCCTGGTCTGCATAGTTCTGGGCCATCCAGGATACAAAATCAATTCTATCATTATCCCGTTCTTTATATTGTTTGATCAATTTTTGTTGTATTCTTATATTTCAGCATTTTATGAAAATACATCTAAATACATGTATGTGTACATGTATTTTTTCATATCTATTGATTTCCTTTTGTATGTTACTCTAACCTCAGTGACATAACAGACATTTGAGTTACGTGGGTAAGGTGTCAGAAGCAACTCTGCTGGCTGTTTCTGACTCGAGGCCTCTCTCATGTTTCAGTTATGTCAGTGTTTCACCAGGGCAGTCAGATTCACGTCCTTAGATGCATATAGTTTAGAGAGCACTCCCAAAGGCTCTTAGCAAGAGACTTTAATTTTAGCTGGAGGCCTCAGTTCCTCATTAGATGCACTATTTATGACAGAACAGCTGGCTTTCCCCTGAGTAATTCAAGGGGAAGCATGTGAGCTTGAGAAGGACAGAAGCTGCATGGCCTTTCATATCTTCCTGTCAGAAATCACATGCCATCCCTTCTGTCATAAAGTACTGCTCACAGACATGTGAGTACCAGGAAGGCTGGGATGGTGGAGCCCAGGACTATTTTACGTATAACTATATAAAGGAAGCATACTACCTGCACTTTTTTATCTCCTTGTTTTGGGTGGTGTGGGAAGGGGTGAGACAGGGCCTCCCTCTAGCCCAGGCTGGCCTAGAACTCACTGTGCAGCCTAGGATAACTTCAGATTTGTGGCATTCTTTCTACCACAGTCTCCCAAGTGCTGGAGTTACAGGCAAGAGTTGCCCTGCTTGGCTTGCTTTCTTACTCTTAGTCACTCAGGGTAGAAAATAGAGAGCATCTGTGTGTGTATAGCTCCGTAGTCCAAAACTTGCTCTGACCTGCTCTGCATCCAATAGCATAATCACCTCCTATGTCAATATTGGTTTATTGATAGTCTTTCTATAAGACTGTGTTGCAGTAAGTAGCTTTTTGCATTTACCAGTTTTTAAACCACCTACCAATAACCTATATTTACTTATAAACTTACATTTCACCCTTTAGATTTTCAGTTCGAATAGAAGCATTTACCTTAATTTTAATGTTTCTTCTGAATTTCTTTTTGTCATTGCTGTTTACATAGAAACTGAAATGACTGACAGAAACACTGCTCTTCTAATATAAGCAGGGAGTCTAACATTTCTGCCCACTTAAGATTGTCATTGAAAAATGAGGTTGTTGCTATTTCTTAAACATTTTGCTTTAGCCAAATATATAGAATATATAGTATATATTTTAAAATAGATACTTCAGATAGTTGGAAACTTGACTTTTTGATTTTTAGAGCCATTATAAGTGGTGTTATTTCATTAACTTCTATTTCTACTTGTGGTCAGCATGTAGCTATTTGATGTATATTTTTGCACGCTGACTATATAACCTGCCCTGATAATCTCACTTAATTCTGGGGCACAGCTAGATCCTTTTTTAAAAAAGTTATAAACTGGAAATGGTTTTATAAGTTTACTTTGTTTTCTTTTAGATGAAATGACAAATCTTAAATCTTAACTGAGATTTTTTTCTTCACTTTTCCTTTAGCAGTATAAATATTTAAGTGTTTCAATGCCTCAGTGATAGAAGATTCAAACAAGCCAAAACTCATATTCGTTTCAAAATTCAGCTCTTCTTCCTTTCTAATTTAATAGTAATGATGAATTTTATGGAAGTTTTATACTGATGTAATATAACTTTTAACAGGTGTTTGACTACTTGCTGCATTTCCTTTTCTCCTCAGGTATTGGGAGAATCACTGCTACATCTTTAGGGAATTTAACTAACCATGGGTCTGAAGATTTACCCCTTCCTCCTGGCTGGTCTGTGGACTGGACAATGAGAGGGAGAAAATACTACATAGATCATAACACAAACACAACTCATTGGAGTCATCCTCTTGAACGAGAAGGACTTCCTCCTGGGTGGGAACGAGTGGAGTCATCAGAATTTGGAACCTATTATGTGGATCACACAAATAAAAGGGCTCAGTACAGGCACCCCTGTGCTCCCAGGTAAAGGAGTGGCTTCATTCTCAGCTATCTGTTTTGAGACCATTTTGTGTTAGATTTTGATCTCACACTTTTTGAAGAGATAAACATCTTGAAGCTTGAGATTTTAAAGCTTGATTCAACCTTGAAGCTCTTTTCCAGTGATTACATTTAATGGCACTTAGCATTTATTGAGTGGCCTCATGCAGAACTAAGGCCATGGTTATGGTCTGCTGTCTTATATTAGCAGTCTTTACAAACAGACCGAAAGGTAACTTTATCTCAACCTTGTATTATTGTAGAGTTTTGATGGTAAACAAAGCATTTTTCCAAATGATTGTTTCTCTCAGCAGCTCTGTAGATGTTGGACAAGAGAGACTCAGCACTCTTTAGTTCACACAGTAATATCAATAGCTGTTTGACTATATGATACAGTCTTTACACAGAACTTACAACTTATATTTGTTCATTAAATTTTGGGAATGTTAAGAGTTTTTTTGTTCACTTTTACAAATGAGGTTTAGAGAAGTAAAGGTAATTTACATTTCATACAAATTATAGGTGGTTAAACTGAATTTAAAACATAGGCTGGGCATGGTCATACATACTTTTAATCTTAGTACTCGGGAGACTAAGACAGGTAGAAGAACTCTGAGTTCAAGGTCAGCCTAGTCTACCTAGGATCCTAGGGAGACTTTGTCTCAAAACTACAACAAAACAAACACAAAAACACAGGCATATTGATTCCAAAGCATATGTTATCAATTACTATTTCTTTTTTGAACCCACTTAAAAAATGTTGAAAATTCAGTGCAATTTTAATGTTATCTTTAAATTGCTGGGGTTGGAGAGATGCACTACTCAGTCATCAAGAATACTTGCTGCTTTTTCAGCGGTCCCAGGTTTAGATGTTTTCCTAATTTGGCATAGGAGTCCTCCTAGACTACATGTCCCAGCACCTCCACCAGTGTCTTACACTGGCTTGTTACTCCAGCTCTAGGGGATCAAAAACACTTTTCTGGCCTCATGGGTATACACACATGCACTCACAGAGAGAGACAGAGACAGAGAGACAGAAGTACACATAAATAATCCTAAAATAAACTCAACTGTTAACCATGGTATAATCTAGACATTATTATAATGCCGGTTAAGAAAGCAGTGACCTATTTTTTTTTTTAATATTCATATGTCTTTTATGTTTAGAGGCAGGCTCAGTTTAATTTTGTCTTTATGTCTGAAGTAGCTCAGTTTGGTTTCCCAGAATTCACTCGAGCCTGCAGGTGTTCAGCACTTTGCACACACCCTTCTACAAACAGCTCACAGTGTATATAAGTACCCCCCGCTCAGCTACACAGACTGTTAGAGCTCACGAAACTTGAGCCTTTTTCATTCTCTCCAAATAAAATAGGCTTTGGTCAACTTGCAGTTGTTTTCCTCACTTGGCGTAGTCCTGGGCACTACATACCCCAGCCTCACCTTCCGTCAGCAGGAGGGAGAAAAACATCATTTTGGTTTTTGTTTCGAGAAAAGCCCTTCCCAGTATATATGTTAGCAAATTACAAGTTATTTGCAGAAATATGTGCTTATAATTTAAGCCTTGTATAAAAGTTACAACTAAGATGCAACTTTTTACCACCATTGAAGCTGTCTTTAAAAAGAATGTATACAAGCCAGAAAAACATGTCTTAAAATACAAAAGAGATTAACTTGGTTTTTGTTATTGTTGCTTTTTTTTTTTTTAAACTACATTTTGAATTTTATTGAAATTTTACATGAACAAGAAATTGGAAATACAGTCACATCACAGGACAAATTGTTGAGGCTTTGACATGTAAGCCAAACAAATTTTATAGGGAAGATTTCAAAAGGTTGTGAAAGTTATAATAACCTAAAAACACAGTAAACCTGCTTCTAGAAATGTAAAACATACAGTCATAGCGTATTTTCAATACAAAAAATTCGAACTCCAGAACAAAGGAACTCTGTAAATCCAATAATGTCCCAAAAGTATTTAAGAAAACAGAAAGTCTGAGTATGTATACAATAATAATGACTTCTTCAATGACTTGACTTCTGAATATAAATGACAACAAAGTATTTAAAGATGAAACAGACCGGTTTTGTTTGAAGAATGTAGATCTAGAGCCCTTCATATCTTGCTGGTGTCGTTTTCAAGCCCTTGTCAATTTCCACTGTTGCCTCTGAATATCCTGATACAATTCTTGGATGTCATTATTGTGACCATAGTTACCAGAATAGTTACCAGCTTGTTGATCTATGGGTTAGGAACTCCTGTTTGCTGGTTGTTGGCCTTGTGACATTTGCCATCGGGCAGGCTGTACCCAACCGCTTTTTTTCTTACCTCCTACACCGCCTCCTCAGTTGCCCTGCGTTCCAGAGGACCTTGGCCTCTGCTATTCTGCAAGACCCCTGTGCCACTCCTTGAGTCTCTTAGTGGTCCCAGATATACTCCATTTGTGAATAGCTAGCTCTGCCTCTTAGAGGCTCTCTGCCTCCTTGGTGGTGGTAGGGTACCTCCCCCTCTCCCTCCTCCTCTTCCTCTCACTGCATAGCCATCCACGATAGTTGTGATAATCACAACCATAGCATCATATAGTAGCCTCGTAGCTAGAGTCATCTGGAGGGTAGCCATGTCCAGCTCTCCCTCCACCATGGCTGCTCACTTCGGGGGGAGGGTGATAGTAATCATCTTCATATGCAGTGCTTCTGGGGGCCTGTCTAGCAGTGTGGCACTCTTTTCTGGTCTAGTGGCTTAGCTAAGACAATTTCAGTTTCTTCCCCATCTGTTTCTTTTCTATTCATTCCATCTTCTGTCTCCAAAATGAACAAATGCATAATCTTTCAACTTCTTTACTCTCTCCAGTTTTCTAACCTCAAAAAATGACTTCCAGTATTCCCTCTGTCACCGTATTAAGTATCTTAAAAACAAAACTTTTACCATAGCCATCATTTCTGAATTTGGTTCTTCCACCGGGTCAGCCCATTGAACTGTGTCTTAATTAGGGTTTCAATTGCTGTGAAGAGTCAGCATGACCATGACAACTCTTTTATTTACAAGAGTTTAATGACATTTATAACATTTAACTGGGGCTGGCTTACAGACATTTGGTCCATTATTGTCATGGTGAGAAGCTTGGAGTTGTACGGGCAGACATGGTGCTGCAGAGGCAGCTGGGAGTTCTACATCTGGATTGGCAGGCAGTGGGAAAAGAGGCACTGGCCTGGCTTGAGCATCTGAAACTTTAAAGCCTACCCCAGTGACATACTTTCTCCAAAAGCCCACACCTAATAGTGCCACTCCCTAGTGACCAAATCTGTGAGTCACTGGGAGCCATTCCTGTTCAGACCACCACCACTGTAACTGCATGTCCCCACACTTTTACGTTTGCACTCATCAGCTGGTGTCTGGTGTGCTGCTGACTTGTGATCTTCATTTTAAAGGAAGCAGAACAAGTGCCCCCCCCCCCACACCCCATCTTTTTGTCATCTTGTTGATGGTTGAGAATAACTTCCACCAAATCCTCAGGTAAGCCTGAGTACTGAACTCGTCCAGAATGTTTCTTTTGGTCTTATTCTTTGTAATGGATCTAACAAAAAGTCTGTTGTTTGCCACAGAAATACACATGCCCAGGTGTTTGCCAGGACAAATTTCATAGTTCTTCCGCAGCTTACTTAACTGCTTTGGAAGGTGATAAATGTATCCTTTGTTGTGACCAGAGATTGGCTTCACCACGAGAATAGATCCCAGAGAGGACCAGCCTTCTCACAAAGGGGCACCAGCTCGTCCTCATACAAGTCCCTTAGGATTTTACCCAAGACCACCTCTGTTGCAATTCCAGGTTGCACAGCTGAATACACAGTCTGGTGGAAGACCACCATACTTCCTCCACCCTTGGTTATATACAGAACATAACCTGTCCTTTCAAGCAAGGTTTTGCTTGGTCTTTATTTCATCAGGCCCCTTTGTGGACTCTTGCACCTTTTCCTGCTCTCTCTTTGCTTGTAGATCTTCATCACTCCACTTCTGTTTGTATAAAGAGGTGGGGGAGGACTTTTGCTTTGTGCTTATGCCACAGAAGATCTTTTCCCCATAAATATGAGATAGTTTATGAGCATCTCATGTTTCCTTAAACTGCTGTAGTACAGACAGCTCCTTCTTTATTAAATTCCTAGAGCATCAATTGCTCTTTTATCAAGATCAGCATACACTGCCAACCCCATCTAAAACATTTCATCAAGTCTTTCTGCTGCCTTCTGTCGTAGGTTTGCCTCTATCAGTGTCTTGTAGTGCTCTGTGTGATTAACACTGGAAGTACCCATTGTTTTCCTCTTCTTTTAACTGTATCACCTGATTAGCCACGGTATTTTACTAACAGGCGGTGCTGGAAACCTGTCACGACCTGTAGTCATTATTCTTTACTTCATATCTTAGCTCAAAGCATGCAGGATAGGGATGGGGCCAGCAATCTCCCTCCCCCCACCCCCAATATTTTGGCACTTCAGTCCCTCAGCTCCAATTTCCACAAAAGTTTGCTCCTGGCTCAGGTAACACTGGGGTTGGCACCTAGTCTTCGACCCACCTCACCCACTCAATGCAACCTAGTTATCAACACATCCCACTTACATGGGTCAGGCCTCACTGCCAACTGAGGGAGAAGTGCTGGGGTCAGGGGAACACAGAGAGCAACAAAGGCAGAAGTGGAGTGTGGAGTACAGGGGACCTTTCAGCCAAAGGACTGGACACCACAGGGGCTGAGGAATAAGCAAGGGAGAGGAGGCATCAAAGTGGGACTCAGGCCCAGGGCTTGAGGCAGACCACAGTGGGGGCCACCCAGTCCATTCACCCTACTCCACCTTTACTTGGGTGTTTATCACTGGCAGCATATCAGCTTCCAAAAGAAGATGGTGTATATTTCCACATAGTCTAGTTTAAAACAAAAAAATCCAGACCTTTAGCATGGAAAATTATGTTAAAGTGGAAAATAGTCAGTTTGGCTAGAAAACATGTAAAAGATTCTAAAAGCTGTATGGTCATCATAATTTCTGGCCTAGGTAAAGGGCTTCTGTTTTAATAAATGTCAATTCTTTCTTTTCAGTGTACCTCGGTATGATCAGCCTCCACCCATCACATATCAGCCACAGCAAACTGAAAGAAATCAGTCTCTCCTGGTCCCTGCAAATCCCTACCATACTGCAGAAATTCCTGATTGGCTTCAGGTTTATGCCCGAGCCCCTGTGAAGTAAGTGAGCACAAGTATCTTTGGGGTCTCTAACAAGCTCTACTTAAGTACCATGCTTAGTTAGTATGGTGGTGGTGGCACCCTTTAATCCCAGCACTGGTGGGGTGGAGGGGATGGAAGAGGGAGAGGACACTGACAGGGGATGGTGGTATACAACAGGGGCAGGCAGATCTCCGAGCTAGAGGACAGCCAGGACTACACAGAGAACCCCCTGCTCTCTCCCCTCCCCCGGAAAAAAAGGCATTATGGTTTTCTTACAATATTTGGCTTCTATGTAACATTTAAGAAAGGTTATCAGAGGTTATAAAGTCTGACTCTTTGATTAGAAGTAAAAATTCTTCAAAGATGTTTGAATCCTAATTACTTTGTGTACAAACCTCTGGTAACAGATACATAAGAATACCAAATATGACAAGTTTAATTTCTGTTTTCTTTATATTTTTATATGACATTAACATGTAACATGATATAGGACTTATAACCAAGAGTACCCAGTTAAGAGCTTGGTACGCTGATGAAACATAGCAGAATACTCTGAGATTAAGTTTTTTAGGAATTACTAGTAAATTTCGGAGAAATCATGAGTAAATGAAACTCTGAATGGCAGTTGTGCTGGGAGACATTTGAGATGCACTGTAACTCCTTCATGCAACTCTAGCTCCTGCTCATGAGGAGTTATATTGTCCAAAAAAGAGAATATCCAGGTTACTGCAAGGAAGTTAATCTTGTAGTAAGTTTTCAACCCTAAAGTAATAGAATAAAAGTGGGAGTCAAGTAAAATGCTTGCCTGCAGCTTTGCCACGGTGCTGGTGTTCCTGGGACACACCCAAGATGACGGAACTGTGTGAGGTACTGTGTAGCCTGGGCAGCTTGCAGGAACTGCTCACTATACTTTGTTTTATTGGGTTTTTGGAGCCATATGTTTTTATATAGATTTTGGAATAAAATGGCAAGTAAGTTACCAAAGTACCCATTAGATAGGACATAAATGATTATTAAAAACAAATTCACTAGACATTATAACTTAAAGCTTCCTTTTATTTCTACCCTGCAGTGATTTGAGAAATGACCTCAGCATCACATAGGCACATGACTTACTGTATTCAAGTTCCTCTAGTAATGGACACTCACCCTAAAAAGTCATCCTATAGCTCCTTGGTCCATACACCTCTGCCTTCCTGAACTGAAACATGTCACTAAACATTTTTACAGGAGATAATTGGGTTTTTTAGCTCTTGGTTTTTCATCTGTAAATGAGAAAACTGAATTAGACTGCTGTCTCTTGATCTCTTCCTTTTCAAAGTGTAAGTTACTATCTTGGTTTTGTACTTCCAACTTAAGCACTGAAGGAGAACTAGAGACCTTTCAAGGCCCACATAAGAATAATCAGCATGTCACATTGTAGAGTGTTCTCCAGTTTATTCTCTCATTTTGAAAGAGTTTATTATTTTTAATTATGTGTGTGTGTTTGTGCACACATATGTGTAGTGTAGCTTGAGTCCAAAAGAAAGTATTGGATTTCCCACAGCTGGAGTTATAGGGGGTTGGGAACTACTTAATGAGGGGGTTGGGAACTGAACTCCAGTCCTTTGCAAGAGTAGTACATGCTCTTAACTTCTGAGCCGTCTCTCCAGACCTGTCTTCTTGTTTTTTAATTCTTGTTACTCATCCTCAGGATTACTTGGCCCACAAATGATGATTCATCTTCTGTTTCTGTTGGTTGTAGTTGAACAGCGTTCCTCATATGCACCTGTCAGTGTGCCAGCACTGATGCCACTAATGACTGCATGCTTTTCTGTATTACCACTTGTGAGCACAGTGTGCTCTAAGTATTCTAAGTTCTCAACATTAACTCTGTATGAACTTATAAAGAGCATAGGATGTGCTTTTTGGAAATTACAGAACCACCATAGTCTGGAATCAGTATTAACAGTTACCCAGGACTAATATTACAATTGATTTTTAAAATAAATAGGCATTCTTTAACCTGAAGTAAACATTTTTTTCCCTTCCTTAAAAACAGCACACTTGTGGCTGGAGAGATGGCTCAGTTGTTAAGACCATTAGCTACTCTTGTAGAGGACCCAAGTTAGTTCCCAGAACCTATATGTCAGCTCATCATTGTCTGAAATTTCAGTTTTAGGGGATCCAGTGCCCTCTTCTGTCTTTCATGGGTACCAAGCATGCATGTGATGCACAGACATATCATGTGGGTAAAACCACCCAATATACATAAAAATAAATCTTAAAAAAAAAATCCTCTCAATTTAAAAAAAAAAAAAAATTTACCTCGGGCTGGAGAGAGAGTGCAGCTGCTTTTGCAGGGGACCCTGGTTCAGATCCTAGGAGCCATATGGTGGCTTAAAACTGTAACTCCAGTTCCAGGGCATCTGATGTCTTCTCTGGCTTTCTTGGCCATGCACCAGGCATGCACACAATGCACTTACGTGCATGCAGGCCAAACATTCATACACATAAAAAGTGGAAATGAATTTTAGAGAGGGAAGAGGGGGAAGATAATGTATTCAGAGCCATGTGTATTAGCATGCTACTGTATTCTCAGCTACTGAGACGTTTAAGGCAGGAGGACATCCTGTACCCATAAGTTCAAGGTCAGCTTAGGCCCCCAGCTCAAAAAAAAAAAAAAAAGTATCTAAATAGCAAGTTTTACTAACTCAAATATTTGAAATAAAGCTTAGTTTTACATATGATAAAAATATCTATAAAAATAGACCAGTTTATTGTTGTAAATGCACATTTATGTCATATCTTATTAACATGTTTTACCACAGATATGACCACATTCTGAAGTGGGAGCTCTTCCAGCTGGCTGACCTGGACACGTACCAGGGAATGCTGAAGCTGCTCTTCATGAAGGAACTGGAGCAGATTGTTAAGTTGTATGAGGCCTACAGACAGGCTCTCCTCACTGAGTTGGAAAACCGTAAGCAGAGGCAGCAGTGGTATGCCCAGCAGCATGGCAAGAAGTTTTTAAGTTAACTTATCACAAGCCAAGCTTTGTAAGAGCTTTAAAATATTTTTTCAGATAAATGACTGCAAACAAGTTCTTTGGTTAATAAAGGCAACTTACTATTTGGAATTATAAAATTCTAATTTTACATATATTTTATCATATTTTTTTTCTTTTATTGAACCAAGAAAGTTTTATCATTTATAAAGCCAATATGGCATATGCTACCAAATGCTGTATTAGGTATCTGCTTTGGAGACTCTGGATGAGAAGAAGTGCAGGAAGAGAACATCACCAGAGACAGGCATTAACTAGGAAACAGTCACTCTCTGACTTTCTGTGGACACACCCTTCTTGCTCAGAAAACAGAAGAAGATGAGAGCACATCTGTGAACAGTTGCTCCGTGCGGTGTCAAGTGTTTTCTGGAATGAGATGGTTTGACCATTACCATAGGTATAGTTCAAAATACAAAATAAGACTTGGAACCTTTATTGTGACAAACTTGTATATGATGTATGTGGTCATCCACTCCCACCTCCTCCCTAATGTAAGGAACACCCTTGAAGGAGGGAGATAAAGTATTTCAGGAATGCATTCAGGAATACAGGGATACAGTAAATACATGCATCTTAGTCACTGCACAACTGTTGCTAATACCGCTTCCTTCCTTTGAGCCAGTGCACACAAGTACAGTTAGCAAGGCTCTGGTGAGACATAGCACAGGCTTCCTGACCACACACAGAACATTGCCTTCTATCAGGCTGGGCTAAGCTGCCAAAAATGACAATCAGGGATCCAATAAAAAATTTTGCTCACTTAAGTAAATTTTATATTGCCATTTTTATCTTTGAAAAGTATTTGTCATAAAGGTTTAGAAACAGGTCATTCCTTCCTATTTTTCTTGTTTTGGGCTTAGTAGTTGTTATAATTAGTGCTGAACACTTGATTACAGATAACCTATGGAACTTCCAGCTGTAAATCTCGAATTTTTGAGTTTCATAGCTCTTTAGTTGTGCTTACAGATGTTGTGAATATGTATATATTTTAGTTCTTTTCCTAAATATAAGCACTCCCTGTTAGAAGTGACTTTGAATTATTGATAAAATTTTGTGTTTGATTGATTTTATATAACAAGTTATTAAATATATTTTTGTGGAAACTGTCTGGTCCTTGAGCGCATGTTTTGGTATTTTAGGTTTAGTATATAATGTTTGACGCCTTTCTGTTCAGAAGGCCCACAAGCCAATGAAGCCTATAATGAAAATAGAAACAGAAACTAAAATGTGGCTACTGGGATGTTCTCAAGGGGAAGGGAAGCACTGAGTGAGGCCAGCTGTTTGTAGAGAAGTGTAAACTTCTGTACAGCTCGTGAGCTTGCACACATTCTTCTGTCTCCGTTACCGTTTGTTCACCATTTCTGAGACAGTTAAGAATGTCTGCTTGGGCTCCAGGCAGATGAGGCATTACCATTCCCCCATCCCTAATCTCTCCTGCCACTTAGTTTTTATTTTCCTCTTAGAGGTTTGGTTTCATTAATAAAACTCCATAGAGATTTCAGTCATTAGGAATATATTAGAGCCAGGTGATGGTGGTGCATACTTTTAATCCCAGCACTTGGGAGGCAAAGGCAGTCAGATATCTGTGAGTTCGAAGCTAGCCTGGTCTACAGAGTTCCAGGACAAGCAGGGCTACACAGAGAAACCCTGTCTTGAACCGTCCCTCCCCCAAAAGAAATATAGATTCCCTGGTTCACATGAACTGGAGAGATGCTACAGGTAGAACACATGTTTCTAATTCCAGGACTGGGGAGGTGGGCAGGGTGATCACAAGTTGAAAGCCAGCTTGAGCTGCATAGTACAATCCTGTCTAAAACAATAAACTTTTTTTTAAAATCAAAGAAATGGAAAGTACCTAATACAATTAGCTTGTGTTTCTTACGATGGGTACCTAAGTTTAGAGTGGTATGAGAAATAGTACATGGCCACACCACCTTGAGCACCCAGTCTCGTCTTGACTGAGATGGTATCAGAAGAAAATGCATCTTGAACTAAGGTGGGACAGGCCTTCCATGCCACTCCAGGACCTCCCAAGTAGTTCTAGAGCCAGTAAGCATTTGTTTTAATGTTAGGAAACAGTAGAGTTTAATAGTTCACATATTAAAAGAATAAACCTATGGAGAATACATTTGTGGTATACCAAATGAAAAAATAGACAGTGCAGTGAAACCCAAACACATACAAAACAATTTTTGTGCATTTTTGATCAAGAGATTTATATTCTATACTAATTCATAAAGATATAAAAGAAACAATGTATAGTTTTTGGTAAAGCAACTTTTAAGCTCTTCAGTATGTTTCAAGATAAGAGCCCGTGGTATGTATTAGATTAAGCCTGCTGAGTTATGCTGTGCTTTAACTAATAGCTATGTAAAATAACTTAAATTTTCTATAGAAATTAAATAAGCATATCCAAACCTAAAGTAATACCACACAATATTTAATTATAACCCAGTAGTAGAACTTAGAAAAGTCAAGCAGAACAAATCTACTGTCCTCAAATTTACAAATACCTGAAATGATAACATCATATTTAGAAATCAGGAAACTGCACGTTAACAAATAACCATGCATACATACATCTGCTCATTAAACACTGGAGTAAAGAATTAAACAGTTTGAGTCCTCGAGTGTTTGGTTTTCACTCTGTCTGAAGGAAGCACTTTGCATGTTTGCATGGAAACAAAAGCTTTGATAGTTAACTGACAAACGGTCATGCACCTGCACTTTTTTTTAAATTAAATTTTCTTCTTTTCTGGTTGTTCAGTAGGTTCCGACTTTGGTGCAGGAAAAGCTTGATGATACAGGTGTCTGTGGGTTGCTGCTGCACTATAGAGCTTGTATAAAGCCTAGAATACAAGATTCAGGGTTATAAGACATTAAGCACACAGGTATAACTTTTCCCCTTTGTAGCTTATAGTACTATATAAAATTCAGCATGCTGAAGTCATACTTTTCAAATACATTTTTGTATATGGTGTGCATGTGTGTGCATATGAGTGTTTATGTGTGTGGGTGTATGTGGAGGCCAGAAAGTTGTTGGGTATCTTCCTCTATTGCTCTCCATATTATATATGAGGCAGAGTCTTCACACTATTTTAGCCAGTCTAGCCACCAAGCTTGCCCCAAGAATCCCATCTCTATGTTCTAAGCATAGGGATTATTGGCAGGCCACCACATCCACCTGGCATTTGAGTGGGTGTGGGAGATCTGAACTCAGGTCCACATCCTTAGGTGGCAAGTGATTTATCCACTGAGCCCTCTTCTTAGTCCCAAATTGATACATCATTACCCTCTATCAAACAATGACTAGTGGGGCTTAGCTGGTTAGAGCACTGGCTGCTCTTCAGAGGACTTGAGTTCAATTCTCAACACCCACATGATGGTTCACAACTACCAGTAATCCCAATCCCAAGGGATCTGATGCCCTCTTCTGGTCTGCACTGGGTCTGCATGCACATGGTACACAGACTTTACATGTAGCTGAATACTCACACACATGGAAAACAAATAGAGCAATACTAAATACTATCTCCCAGCACAGTCTTTCCATGTCCCAGACACATGTGTGAACATCTCACATTGAGATATTGCCAGTTTTAGACAACTTAGATCTATAACCTCCTGCTGTGAATGTATTTTCTAGAACTGGCTGCTTTTCCATTCTTATGTGTGTGCCAAGTCAGGTAAAGGGTTCCTGCTCCATCCCCAGCTGGGCTCCTTATTTCCTGTGTTCTCCAGTAGTGTTTTCCATTACTCACTTCTGACTGCACAGAATCTCATTCAGAAACATCCCCTCAGAAAGCCTTCCATCACTGAAATGACCTCCTCTGATTATTTCTTGTACTATTTTAATAGTGTTTGAATCTGAAGAATTTTAAGGCAAATTAAATACAGCAACATTAGAGCTTAAAACATGAACTTTTCTACACAGGACCAAAATCAAACTCCCTTTAATGACACTTTTGTTCAAATTAAGTCCTACATAATATTTAGAATATGCTAAAAATTTATACAAATTTACATTTCAAAGAAGTATTTTCTAAGATTATGCTCTAAAATATCCTTTAATACCTAGTCAATTATAAAATAGGAATGTCATGTTTACAAATAATATATCTGTTAGTTAAAAAATGTTAGCTTACCTCATTTGTGCTTCCCTGTAGCAAAGGCAATTTTAAAAGAAAGAAAAGTGTTATATTTTGCTTAATTAATAATATAATTTTCAACTTCATTTGCAATATCAATTGTGAGCATTAAGAAAAAATACTCCTGAAGATTTTTAAGTTTAGATTCCATATTTTATCAAAATATTCTAAAGAACCCATTCTGTATTTCGGATAGGTCTTAGCAATGTGTTCTAGGAAGGTTTTGAAGTTACGCAGATAGCCCATCTCTACTCCTGTGTACATGAGACGCCAAGATAGTGAGTAGCTTGGGAGGCAGCGGTTTATTTCCACTCGATCCCTCAAAGGCACACGACTCATTAGTTATCCTACTGTAGAGTGCAGACAAGTGTGCTTCTTCACACGGGGATGTGTATGGGCTACTATCAGCTACCTCTAGACCACAATGGTCAAAAGCTTAAAACAAAATTGTATGGGCACCTTTAATTTCCCTAAATTCTCATTAAGTAACTGAAGAGACTTCTGGAATGGTGAGTTAGTAAGTTACTAACTATATTTTTCCTATATACTTATCACTGTTTCTCCTGTCCGTAGTTAGTTATTTGAACACCAGGCCACAGCTACCCTGACTCCCTCAGCTGAAGCTAACTGGACTAAAGGGCCCAGCAGCTGACCCACAGGCAGCTACTTCAGAGGCTGACCACTGGCTCATGCTGTGGCTTAGTGCAAAAGTCTAGATCAAATACAGTCTGAAGTAATTTGATACTTAAAGGGAGTAGTATATAACCAAATGACTGTGGTTCACAAAGCCAGTGCTAGTCAACACAGGGTCACAACACCAAGTGACTGTTTTCTCATACACTATTAACACTATTAATTTCTAGCACCATTAACATTTTAGAATCAGAAAGTAAAAATGCTGTTAATGTATGTATGTTTTAAATACAAAAATGTCAACTAGAAAGCAGTTGTGTAGGATTCACTATATTTTAGTTATTCAAATCTTGGCATATTGTGAAGTTTTACAGAATGGGCCCAAGTCATGTTCACCTGCATATTTCTGATACTGAATGCAACATTAGTTACATAGTATGTGCATAATTTAAGGAAAACTGAAGGCACTCTTACCTGGTCCCACAAAGCTGCAGCTACCTGGTCAATTACAGCGCCCAGCTCTCGATATTCTCCAGAGTAGCGGATATATGCCCAGGTGCACAGGGTGATAAGCGTCAGTCCCATGATCATGTTGCACAGGCTAGCTATGATGTCCAAACCAATGAATCCAGTCACACCAGCAATCACATACGTGATAAAGATGACAACGAACAGTGTGGCTGGGGTGCGAGCGGCATGGAAGATATTCTTGCTGTCATTGTGCTTAATATACTGGATGTAGAGTTCGTCTATCTCACTCTCCAGCTGCTGCAGGTAGCGGCGGCTGAACTCCTCCCCGCCCATCTTCTTCACGCCTCGGAATAACTTCACAGAGTCTTCTTTTAGCTGCAAGTGCTTGGCTTGCAGGTCATTAGGGGCCAAGAATGGTTTGTCACCACCACAAATCTATGTCAGAACGAGAGGCTTTTGTTTATGTAATAGTAAATTAACAACTGTATCTAAAATTTCCACTAGTAGCTGCCTTTTCTTGGCATACACTGGAATGTTTCATAAGAACGATGGGCTTAGGGGTAGGCCACTTCCATCACCCAGTGACCCTGAAGCCAGGGCAGTGTGTCAGTCAGGGTACAGTTAATATGAGCACCCTATTAAGCTGCTGTTGTTTAAAGTGTAGCGTATACAATTATATGCCACACAGAATTTTCATAATAAATGACTATATTCACTACACTATACTTCTCACTGTACTTTTAGAGCCCATTTCTACTTATTAAAACAACTTCACTGTAATATGGTATTTTGTGTTATGTTAACTACAACTTCTTACTTTCTGCATTAATGTATTTTGATTTCATTAAGAAGACAAGTTGAGTGGCTGACCTAAACATCTAGGTATATGTATGTACATAGCGATGTTTTCAAGACAGAATTCCTTGATGCATTTCTCAGAGGAGGCTGATACATGTCATCAGTCCAAACTAGTCACCTCCATATCCATGAGGATTAACTATCAAATGTGGCTAGCATACTGCCTTGTAGAATAAAGGCCTTTTTATGGGTTTTGTTGTTTGTTTCTGAGACAGGGTTTCTCTGTGTAGCCCTGGCTGTCCTGGAACTCGCTCTGTAGACCAGGCTGGCCTCCGACTCAGAAATCCACCTGCCTCTGCCTCCCAAGTGCTGGGATTAAAGGCGTGCACCACCACTGCCTGGATAATAAAGTCATTTTTTTTTTCTTCTTCTTCTTTTTTTTTGAAAAGTATGGCCTCAAATTTTATTCTGTGATTGCATTTGTAAGCACACAATTTTTAGGTAGACACTAAAAGTATCTGATGATATTTCACAGGACTTACAACTTCAAAAGACCAACAGCATATTTTCACTAATGGAAAAAAAACACATACGGGAAGCTGACACGCCATTAAATTCTCATCCACCATCAAACACCAACATGCATCTTGCAAGGGAAGAATGATGGTTTATTTTTAATCCGTCAAATACCAAAACAAAGGACAATGATCTAAAATGTGACTTCTATCTGAAGCATAAATGACTTTAAATTTCCAGTCTCTTATTGGATATTGGCCATTTTCCTCCACATCTTAAACTACCTCAGGAAATCACTATGTGCCTTTGCACTTGCCTTTGCTGTGGTAAGTGCTACCAAGTGTTCGATGACTACCCCTGAGGTCAGTAGTGTCTAGGCTGCATTGAAATAAAAATAGAACTCAAATGGGAACTGTTTGACGGCTAAAGCTTCCTTTACGTGGACAGCGTATCTAAACAGAGTGGGACGTGAGTATTGCCCTTGCACAAGTGTTTCTGTTCTTGATTTCAGTAATACCTGCATGGTAACTTAAGAGCAATAAAACTATCATCTTTATGATTGACACTACAATAGCCAATAAATAACCTCTTGCAGTAACAACAGCATTGTTTGCTAAGAAAAAAAAAAATAGGTGTTTCCAGGGACACCCAAACATCATTTCATTCCTGGCATATTTCTTATAAATGTCTATTGCGTTTGCTACAATGGTATTTAATCCTATGTTCAAAAACTTCTCATCCACACTCCATCACTGCCTGTTTGTTGATGACTTAAAGAAAAGCAATGGATTTCAACTCTGGCAGTAGAACAGTGTTTTTTCTTTCTTTCTTTTTTCTTTTCTTTTTTTTTTTTTTGATACTTTATTTATATTTCAAATGTTTCCCCCTTTCCAGATCTCCCCTTTGGAACCTCCCTATTCCCTCCTCCCTACCCCTGCCTCTATGGAGGTATTCCCCCACCCACCCATCCACCCACCCACTCTCATCTTCCTTCCTTGGCATTCTCCTATACTGGGGGATCTAACACCCTCAGGCCCAAGGGCCTCTCCTCACCCTGATGGCTAACAAGACCCTCCTCTGTCGCATTTGTGGCCAGCACCATGGGTCCCTCCATGTGTATCCTTTGGTTGCTTTTTCGTGGGACAAACACAATTACAATCTTTGAGAGAACCAGTGATGGACTGCATGTACATGTACCTGTAACTACTGCTTTATGAGTGAACTGTGTGAGATCTATAGAGATGAGAAAAATGTGCTCTCACTTAAACTTCTCAACAAGTATAGACAGATGATAAATACATACACAGATGATATATCTAGATAGATAGACGATAAATAGAGTGTATAGAGTAATTATTGAAATAAATATTGATACACAAATAATGCTGCAGGATCTTTCTCCTGCATTTAATATTTTATTCTCCAGCCCCTATCACAAATTCTGTTACCAAAATGATCACCCATCTACAACTAACAGAGTCTTCAAATTAGGCAAAACTCTACGCAGTGCAACGCACCAAATGAGCAGAAAGCTTTTGGCAAAATCCTGTAGTTGCATTTCTGTCGATGACTTTCAAGAAGTCATGAGATTTTATTTGAAGCAAAACAAATTAATGCTGTCTTTTCTGTAGAAAGGAACAATTAATTTTAAAAGAGCAAACCAATTTTTCTATGGCTCATCTGTGACTGGGCCACAGTCAGAATTCATCTGTACTGATGATTTCCTAACACGAATTCTAAACTTCACTTAGAAGGATTACTTGCTGAATTTATATCTTCTCCATTAGTTTAACTGATAAGTAATGAACTCTTTGAGAACAACTGATAGAATAAATAGAATGACTATGGTTGGCAAATGTTTTAATTAGTCTGTCTTATGAACGTCAATGAACATGCAAAGCCTGAATCTTAGAATGTGATGATTTCTATCCTGGATGTCCTGTGGGCTAACCATGGTATTCTTCACAGGGACAGATGCTGGTCTGAATACCTCGGATATATGGCTACTGTGTAGAAAATTGTACATTTCGGACAGGACAAAAGAATATATGAATTATAGTAGAAAAATAAAGTCATTCTTAATCCCCTTCTGTCTCTGTCTCTCTCAACAGGGACTCACTATTACAGCCCTGGCATCAAATGTGCTCTGTAGACCAACTGGTCTCGAATTCAGAGTAACCTACCTGCTTCTGTGTCCAAGTGCTGGGATTAAAGGCATGCCACCATGCCCAGCCCTCCTCTTTCAAAACATAGGAAATAATATCTATGCCTTGAACAAGTTCTTTAAGGTGAAGAAACATGACCCAAAAATTTTGCCAACTATTTGTTCACAGAATGAATACAAAGCAGAGAAAACTGCTTACATTTCAGTTCTTCTAGAAGTCAAATTATATTGAAGTAATTTTGACCAATAAAGTTTAATTTAAAATAATCAAATATAAAACTATTAAACTATGAAGTATATTTTTCTTAGCATTTGCACTGGTTTATTTTGAATGGAGCCAAGTGAATATTTTCTTAGACTGAGTAGAAGCACATTAAATGTTCTTGAATTATACTTTCAAGTTTTTAAAAAGTTACAAGCTAGGCTGGGGAGATGGCTCAGCCATCTTGTGGGTAGATACAAGTGCTTATGCAATCATGAGGACCTGAGGTCAAATCCCAACAACCATGGAAAAAAACAAAAAACCCAAAAATGTGGTCACAGTTGCACATACCTATAGCCCCAGCACTGAGGGATGGAGACAAGCAGTCCTATAAGCTCACTGGCCCAGCTTAGTTTGTAGCTCAGCGTGAGACTCTCCAAGGAATACGGTAGTGAGCAACAGAGGAAATTAACAGTTCCCACTGACTGCCATACACAGTATACATATAAAACATTACAAAGGGATTTTTTGGTCAATCATGTCCTTAACTTTGGCTACAATTTTAATATTGGCAATACATCTGATTATTCTTTAGTCATATACCATGTTTCACTTGATTGTAAGGTTCCACCAATTTCAGATGTCACTTTGATCTTACATTTTTAGGAGAATATGGCGCTCCTCATATTAGTTAAAACTAAAATGAGAGAATATACTACATATAAATATTGGCTCTTAAGGGTTGATTTTTGTTTCCTACCAATTTTAAGAGAAACATTAAGCCTGTGGAATTAAGTATGCACAGTGAAGAGAGTAGCATGTTATTCTTAGTCACTAACTCTTCCAGTGTGGCAATCTGGCCAAATAAAATGTGAACACGAATATTCTGTTAGGAGAGAAGTCATTTTTAAATGTTTTAAAAACTGTTCATTGTGACCGGGTGGTGGCGCACGCCTTTAATCCCAGCACTCAGACGGCAGAGGCAGGCAGAGCTCTGTGCATTTGAGGTCAGCCTGGTCTACAGAGTGAGTTCTAGGACAGCCAGGGCTACACAGAGAAACCCTGTCTAGAAACCAAGCCAAACCAACCAAAAACTGTGCATTGTATGTGTGTATTTTCCCATTGCTATGTTTATCAGGCTAGGTTTGAACTCATTGCATAGGCCAGATTGGCTTCATCTGCGTGGAAATTCTTCTGTCTCAGCTTCTCATGTCCATTATGTAATGTTCTTTTTTAAAAGTATCTTAAAAATACACATGTCATACATACATACATACATACATAGCTAAATGCCACTAAAGTCACCTCTTTGCATATGTACACAGTGTGATGTTACATTAAAGAAAGGGTCAAAGATGAAATAATATATTTTTTTAAATCCTGAGTTCTTACCTCTTCCATCTTCTTGTTGTATGTGTCCTTGGCAGTTGCAACAGCTGCTAAATTGTTAGCTTCTGCTGTGGCCTTGGGACAAAGTACATGTTATAATGTAAGGTGGAACCATATGCATCAGATCATCACATGCAAGAAATGTAGCAGGACCAGCCATCAAGGAACTGAATGGATATTTAAATTATTATTAACTTTTAAAGATGCATAAAACCTAGATTTTTACTTAATAAGCCATAATGCTAAAATGAATGTTCATTTAGATACATTTTTCGCTTAAAAGTATATTAGTCTTTTCTCAATAACTGTGGTGGGAACCAGTGCATCAGTCAAAACATGATGAGTCTGTTCCTAAACAAGTTCAGTATAAAGAGGAGGAAAAGTCTTTGGAAAAAAATTAATCTCAACCTAAGTAAAGCTGTTGTGTATGTGTGGAATGTTCTGGTGGACAGACACATGGATGGGTGTTTAGGCCAATGGTCTTCAGGTGATTATGAGCATGAAGCTTGGCTTCAGAGACAATGTTTTCAGACGCCATGACTCAGCAAACACACACCTGTAACATGGACTTGGGATGTGGCAACTCTTCACCTTGGTAGATCTTTATGTATGCCTGAAACAAACCAACCAAGGAGACACTCAGGTAGCAGTTTTAGTCAACATTTCTCCTCTTAATGTTGTCATGACCGCTTAAAAATATTTCCAGGAAGTATTCTTTCTTTGCTCTTTTAGCTAAAGCTGTTCACTCCTTCTGAAATGCTCTTCTCACTCACATGCCAGTGCTGCCTTTCCTGAGAAAGGCTCCATTCCTCTCCCTTCAAGCTTTTCTCAAACCCCTCCAATGGATGAACCTCCCTTTTCTGAGCCTGTGCCCTTCTAACAGCAGAAGCTCACTGGGCTGACCTGCTCAGGGTTCATGAAACCTGAATCCAAACTGTAAGTCTGGCTACAGGGTTAGACCTGAAATCCAGAGAAAGCCATTGGTCAAACTGACTTCTTTTAGGTGTGTTATAATTTTTCAAGGGCTTTTTATGGGCACCTTATACATTATCCCATGGAATTTTTCTGTGAAGGATATATATTCCAGTACATGTCAAGGGGAAGCACTCACAAGAGCTCTAGAACTGAGAGTGGTACCTTGAAGTACTCCAGCAGACCTCGGCAGGTGATTTTATTCCCATTGATCTCTTTAATATCTAGGCTCTCCGGACTAAGGAGCCATGGAATCAGTATTTTCAAGTTTTTGATGAATTCGTCATCTATTTCTATAATTAAGAAAAGGAAAGTCACCATTATTTTAAAATCCAGTCCAATCCTCCATGCTTCAGAATAACCCTCTTCTCGCTGTCTCCCATTGCCCTGACCCAGTGGCAATGCCGCCACTCATTTTCCCGTAACTTAGCAACTCTGGAGGCCTGCTGGCCTGGGATATTTTTTGAAATATCTCCACTCCAATTGAAATATCTGGGATATTTTTTGAAATATCTCCACTCCAATTACATGACTCATATCTATAAAGTATTTTTTTGACATTAAATGTTAAACATATTTTATATCCTATTTATGTAAGCATTTCATGCATTTCTGAGACCTTTGGGGTCTGTCTTATGGTTATGTATAGAGGCTTAAAAACGAGGGAGGCTACATGTGGTGTGTGCACCTATAATTCTAACTACTTGTGGAGCTGGGGTAGAATCATTTGAGTCCTGGTGTTAAGGCCCAGCCTGGTTAATAACAAGCAAGAGAGTTTCCTCCAAGAGAGTCTCACTAGGGAAGCAAACTACTCTTAAGGGAGGCTGCGGGCCCAGCAATGGATGACCAACAGAAAATGAACTCAATGGCATCTTTGGAGGTTCTTTGTCTCATAATGTCATGACAGGACTCTTTATTTTTTAAAAAATTATCTTATTTTAATTTATATGTTTTCTTCCATACTTTTACCCTATAAGTCCTCTGTGTATATATTATGAGATTCCTGAGTATATGAACAGGTAGGTCTCTGTTTCTTGTGCTTTCTCTTGGGCTCTTTTCCTTCTATTTGTTTGTTTTGTCCAATTCTGATGTGTTAGCTTGGGGTTTATCTTACCATATATTTTATTGTCATCCCACAGAGGCCTATTTATTTTCTAATGAGAGACAGAAAGTGGGTGGATGGGACGGGAGGTAGGGAAGAGCTAGGAGAAAACGAAAGAAGGGAAGCCATGAACAGGGTATATTATGTGAGGAAAATCTATTTTCAATAAAAGAAAAATAGATTCAGTGTTAGATTAAAAATACTATAGATGACAGATTTTCAAAACTGCCAAAGAAACCATTTAAATAAAGTAGGACATTTGTGTACACCAGGTAGATTCAGCAGCAATCCTATAATGTATACAAGCCTCATTAAAACGGAACTTTTAGGGTAACTAAAGCCAGTTTTCAGTTCTCTTTTTCCCAGGACTAGCTCTTAGTTGCAAACTCTCAGTCGGCAGATAGTTGTAGTCAACTGTATCAGCCAATGTCTACATAGACATATAGATACAACTGAATGGAGAACAAATTATTACCAAGTAGGCATGTACATCTGTGAGATTTTCTTTCCTAACCCTTCCTGAGTTTAGGCACAGCAAAGTGTCTCACAGAAAGCATGAGCCGCAGCTGCTTGCTACTGTAACAGAATAGACCAGTGGGCTTCTTTCTTCCCAGTAGGAACCCTTGTTCAGGCTTGTCCCTCCACCCCGTACCCCCTGTTTCTGTTTATGGATCTCAACTCTAGAGAAGAATAACAGGCTTTATGGAAGCCTGCCCTTTACGTACTTTATTCAAGACACACTGAAACCTTTAGTAATTTCATAATAGTAAGAGGGCTGTGTGTCCACTAGTTGGTTAAAACTCAGAAACAACAGTGAGATTACATGCTTCTGGCTTCTGCATGTTAGTATGATGTGCCCACTGTGCCCACTGCTGTCTGCTGTTGTAAAAAAAGGAAAAAGAGGAAGATTCTGCAAAAGTAACTTTTATTCACCTGAGGCTTTTCTTCCAACCACATTGGGCGCCAAATGTAAAAGTAACTATTATTTGCCCGAAGATAACTGTTTCCGAAGCTTACTG
Organism: Rhynchomys soricoides; assembly: GCA_019843965.1. Classification (NCBI taxonomy): domain Eukaryota; kingdom Metazoa; phylum Chordata; class Mammalia; order Rodentia; family Muridae; genus Rhynchomys; species Rhynchomys soricoides. The sequence goes on from JADRCH010000040.1 coordinate 4,810,410, forward strand.
CTTCAGTCTGCTAAGCCAGGCCTAGTTCTGGAAGCTTCTAGCCTCCATACAATCTAATCTAGGCCTAGAATGTTTTCAGCCTCTGAGCTCTGGCTGGCTGGTCAACTCAGCTGTTTTGGCTCAAACTCCTCTCCAAGCTGACTGATTGATTCAATCTGTGTTTTCTCTCTCTCTCTCTCTCTCTCTCTCTCTCTCTCTCT